>CM060984.1:173039364-173444850 GCA_030765065.1 Deroplatys truncata
GGTGGTAACCATGGAGTGTTGGACAATTTATTCTGCTGAATCTATTTCTAAGTCATTCAAATAATCCGCCACTACATTAATCGATAGAAGATCTGAGCTTAAATTAAACATAATTTCCATCGCAAAAATAAGCGTGGTTACAAAAGGGTGTTATAACAAATTTATTCCACTGAATCTTAAGTCTTTCAATTTCTGGTATGAGTGGCTCGTGTTAAAAACTTGGCTTTAGTGCCAGCTGTCTGAAAAAGTAGGTTGCTACAAAAGTGGTTTATAAAACGTCCAATTTAAGAACTTAAAAACGAAAAATAAAGGAAGAACAATTAGCGATAAGAGAGAAAAGAACAAAAACGCTGGGACGAGAAACGGTGATGTCAATGTTCACATGGGGAATGTGGAAATGCAATAATTCACGTGTCTCGAGTCCCCCATCGTTAGCTTTCATTTCTCCACAAGCAGCGTGAAAAGACGGATCAAGAAGGAAAGGCCACACAGTTTAAGAGTGCCTTGGAGAAACGCTGACGTTAAAGAGGGGAATACTTTTTTAAGTTTCTCTCCCTAGCCGTTCCCTCCCAAGTGCACTCGAGAAACAGAATGGATTTCACAGCGAGAATATCCCGTCCAGCTTAAGGCCAGACGAACTGAGCAATATAATCGAGACTTTATTTTCTACTGTGTGGAACCAAAGTAGAAATACGGAAGGGATATATTTCGTCATTTGGGCACCTAAACCTTATTTGATTGACTCAAAACACATTACAATCACTGGAGAACGAGCTTACTATTCGATTCATTTTTGGGTTTCTTTTCCAAAAGATTTTTTTTTCTAAAACATTTTACGATGTACACTGTCGTACATAAAAAGTGACCCATTCCCCTAAATCGCCAGTGTTTTTTCCCTCCGTAAGGTTTCCACATTAAGGTAACAACTTTTGACTCCATCCAGCGGCATCAGTTCTCTATGCGACTGGCTGAAAAACAACCTACGGACATACTAACTAACCAATGAACAGTGTTTCGTAATCTATGTGGAATGAAGGGGTGGTTCGGATACCATTTCTTTGAAAGAGTTTCCCACCATTGGTACACAAAGAAAGGCTCTAAATACAAAACTTCGGCCATCTAGAGGAAGGGGTGACGAATTATTTGCATGTGTGGTTAAACTATGAGAGCTTTCATCAGCGACTGGAGACGAAGGTTAAGTTATTGCTGCTACTACTAAACAGTCATAAGAAAACCGGCATTAAGCAAACGGTAGTGTAGCATGAAAATATAAGGTTTGAGTTCTAATGTTACCCTTCGACTGTTCAGCCATACTTTGGGGGAGGTAAAGTATCCTGTCAAACCAGTGGCTAGAATTGTGCTGTAATAGTTATTTATGTACTAACGCCACGAGCTTTTTGCCCCTTGTGATATTATATATCCAGTTGGCCAAATCAAGTAGTTACAACCTTGAGTGTCAGGTTAATTCTCGATTTAAAAAGAAGTAGGAGGAATAGTAGTGATATTTGTTATTTAGACGTTTAACCTTTCCAGAGCTGATTTATATTCGATCAAAAAGAGTTTTTAAAAGTTGATAACGTATCTTAAATATTTGTGCTCTAGAAGCTATTGCTACCTGGTCTCGGGTTCGCAGCTCAGTTGGTTAAAAAAAGTGGATATCATTGGCTAGGATACCTAAGTTACCTTAGTAACACCTCGCTGCGATGCTACCAAGTCTATGGTAAAGCATAAGTTGGGCCCACCTAAAATAAATGGTGAGTGACGTGCCTGAATATCCACGGGACTTCATTGGGCAGTGGAGAAAAAGATCTACATAAGGCTAATTTTGTACATTCACATGATTTTACCTACTCGTTACCATTTCACAACTATCCCTTATATATAATATTATCAATGTATAAAGTAATTTTTCTATTTATAAAACTATTTGCCTAGAAATTATTTTAAATTTGGCAACATAAACGTATGTATTTTCTCTCCCCATGGTTACATTTAGAATGTAGAAGCAGTCAGCTTAAAACAGAATCATATCAGCTGTCAAAAGGGTAGAACTTTCATACATTAGAAGGTTCTGGAATTGTATCGCCCTAAACATGGAATTAAAGTCATGGAAATCTATACAACACGGAATATTTAGAAAAAACTAAAAATATTTTTGACAAAAATTGTATACTTTAATAAACGCTACATTTTTCTTGTGAACTTCTGTTTCTTATGGTTTCCCAATACAAACTTCATCCTGAATGAAGGGGACTTCAGAGGCTCGCCGCAAGAAAAATTCAAGATATAATATAAGTTATTCTCCATGTAAATATTTTAACCATAAAGTATTTCAATCAGAATATATAGACTCTTTTAGAAAATAAACATAAAATGCTTATGTAAAGAATAGATTGAGGTGGGTGGAATCCCGTGAAAAAAATTCTGATATGATACATTCATATGACTTTCTCTACACTATGTTTATTAGTGAGTATACAAACTGTTCTTACTAAAGCTTATTTTTCTATCTACTACAATTTAATCCTAATAAACCTTGCAAAAATAGCCACATTTCGTTAGGATACAAAGAGAACTAAATGTTTAAGAACTGGACGCTATATGCTGGCCTTAAATTCCATACTGTTACCATGCAATCGTGAAAAACAACTGAAAATCGATAAGAATTAAAAGAATAATTATTGAGCAATTGGAACCTTTAGTAACGGATATCTCGGAAACGGCTTGTGTCACAGAAAAACTTATTTGAAGTAAATTGTGTGTTTTAAAGAGATCTACAATTTTTTGTATAGTACGTTTTCGTCTATCGCTTAACGTTTACCAGTTATATAAGATTATAAACTTTTTCCCGAATGAAGACTTTACAGGCTATTTCCAGAAAATTCAAGATACACATTTCATTTGTAAGGTAAATATTTTTAATATATGGTATTTAATCAAAATCCCTACAGCTATTTTTTAGAAAATCAAACATTCCGAAAAATCTTCCATGTAAAAGGTAGTCTGGGGTGGGGGTTATCTTGAAAATCTTCGTGTCGCATATTTGAAAGGTGTTGAACCTAAACACTAAGTTTGGTGTTTATCCAACTTTTCGTTTTTGAGTTATGCTGTTTACAGACACAGAGACATGCACGAATATTTTTCTAAAAAGGCTTTTTTTTTTTATTCAAGAGGCTTCAAAACGTGTTTCCTGTGGTCTTGACATCAAATTTTTTTATGGAATGCGATACTTCTCTACTTACTATAGTAGTAGAGAGAGAGAGTAAAAATTAATTTCACTGCTCATTCCAATCGCGTGTTGGATTCCTGGCTGCAGCGTGGGAATTGCTAACAAGTTGTCATTCAGTTGTTACCATCATAATATTTTCAATTAGCATACTAATTTGTGATGACCGAATTCTTCTAACGATGTGATTATACATATGCATTATCTGTGATTCAACAACACATTAATAGCTACAATAATATTTATATTGTTCACACTGTTCGTTAATTTCAAAGCGTACCTACGATGACCCTCCAAAACGGATTACTGTGCTGATCTGCACTCTCAGTATGGCTGTTTGGGAGATCATAATTTGCCCAACTTGAACAGTATACATTTTCCCATACAACCCTGTAATTTTATTATTGATCGTAGATCAGCGATTCCTCTTGTATGTCATATCAGAGGGTGGCATCTACGAACCCTTTATTCTGTGAAACGTCTTCTGTGCTTGGTGCATTATACGTGATGTCTTGCAGATTGCTTTTATGTGATAAATAAAACTCGAACTCCAATATCAACGCTCGTAACTTAATAATGCTTGGGGATGTGGCCGTGTAATACTCTATGCTCCTATACTACAGTGTGCTTCAGTGGAGTAATAATACACGAAGGTATCAAGTGTGAAGTGATGTTATCTCTGGGAGATAACGACTGTTACAGATGTGCTACACATGTCCCCTCCACCTGAAGAGACACTGTTGCCCTTTTCAACATATTGTTAGAAAAACGCTTCCATATGTCTATTAATATTTATTTTGGTGTTATATTATTTTACTCTATAGATTCTGGTCTGCTTTTGTTGACTCTTGTCTTGAGATCCAACACAAATAATCCGTCAGATCAGGCGATCTTGTAGGCCACAAATCATTAGAGACAACACGGTCCTCGAAGCTGCTCAGGTGAGCCATGGATTCATTAGAGATGTGAGATGCGGCACAATGATGTTGAAAATATCTCTGCTTAAGCTCCATGTTGTCTAGCTGCTATACGAAGTCACTGATGATGTTTTTATACGCATCAATATTGTTATATACTGGGGTGAGACCAAAAGGTTTGCAGCGAGATATTAAATTTTGGTTACCCCAGGATATACATTGGGAGGCATAGCATCAGAGGTAGCAAGAGGACCAGAATCTTTAACTAGACATTCCAGAGCAGGCGTGGGATAGTTATCACAAAATATACAGAATTTCACATTAATCACATTACCTGTGGTTTATTCAGGATAAACATGGTGCCCCTACATCACACACAAAAGATAAAAAGGAAGAAATTGAGGGGAGATGCTACACGCACGCGGTTACATTCACAAAATTATCATACGACCTTCCACACCAGACACTCGACCAGAAGTGACGCTAACCACATAACACACAAAGGAATAACGCTCACATCCTCCACCGCTAGCTAAGGATCGCCAGTTAGACAGTAGCAAGTCGTCACGCCAGACGAACTCCAAAACCCCAGGCGAAATCACCCCAATAACACTGTCAATAATGTGTGTGGCGTGACAATACATTAGACCAAGCTTCAGCTATACACCACATCACCTTCAATATGTCTGGGTCTCTTTCCACAAAATTGAACTAATGGCAGTATCGCACAAATTTGATTTTGTCGTGTCTTTCAACTCGTGCACTACCATCCTGCACGGTCAGTTTTGCATGTTTTACTACTCTTTGGCACATCGTCACGGACTAGCCAGTCTCTTGTTACAATTGGTGCAATTACTTTAGTGGGGAGCGAAACAATCGCTCACGAACATCTACAGAACCTTGCCGTGGCACTAATGATTGCTGATTATGCTGCCTTTGTTCACTGATTGATGAACCAGCTTCAAGCTTCTTCACTAACCTTAGAATTGTTTTTCGATTAGCACCATCACAGACGCGACTCACGTCGGCAAGCTCTTTGTGTGGTGGTATTAGAATTGTAAATCCAATATTTTTTAATAAATACACGTTGCTAAATTATGTGCTTCATTTTAATGACAATGTGACATTATATCGATTGATCTGCCTTCCATGGTATCCACTGAAATTCCTGATTTCGCGATTCATGTCAATTTACATAAAATTTACAACTCTGTTATGGATACAGAGTAACTGCTATTTAAAAAGTGAGGCATCCCACTGAAGCAATCTGTGTATAAAGAGGGAGAATTTTTATGAAGCACGTGTGTAATTCGGAAACCACTAAACTGATTGTGATAATTATTTCACCATTGAAAAGCAGTGTTGCTTCCGACGAAGAATGAAAGTTCGATTCCTAAGTGACTAAAAGACGAAAACTGATATCGAGGGCTGTATACTGAGATAAGAAATGTTGCAGTAAAATAAAATTTTCGGTGACGGCTTTGACTTTGTTGTTACAAAGTAGTATAAAATAGAAATAAATCTGATGTGTTACACTCGCATGACTTTCTCTACTCTTGTACAAACTATTTTTACAAACGCTTATTCTCCACCTACTTCATGTTAATCGAGATAAACATTTGCAGACTCTATCTTATTGCTAATTTTCTTGTAGATGTAAGCGGAATATATATTTACAAGGGCAATTTGGAATTACAGTAGCCTTTAAACACATACGTATCTCCTAATAGCTGGTTGCTAGGTGCAGCACCATTCCCTTTGCCACAGATTAATACTCTTTGCATATCCAAGACAAAAAAATGAATAACGAATTCCCATTTAAGAAAATAAGTATTGAAAAATTTAAGGAAATAACAAGCAATATCTCGAAAATGGTTCACACAACAACAAAAATGTATGACATAAATTGTGTATTTTAACGCGATCTACATCTTTTGTGTAGTAAAATTTTGTCTATCTCTTATGGTTTACCAGTTATGCAAAAGTCGTTCACAATGAAGAATACTTTTGGAGACATTCCCAGAAACTTCAAGATATAGATTTTATTTGTCATGAAAATATCTTAAACATATGATATTTTGATCAAAATCGTTAGCCATTTTTGAGAAAATTAAAATTTTCGAAAAATGTTCCATGTAAAGGGTAATCTTGGGTGGGGGGATTTTCTTGAAAACATTCGTGTCGCATCTCTGGAAGATGCTGAACCTAAATACAAAGTTTGGTGTTAATCCGACTGTTCGTTTTTGAGTTATGCTGTACACAGACACACACACAGACAGACGGACATGTTTCTGAAAATGCTTTTTTTGGATTCAGGGGGTCTCAAAACATGTATTTCCGGTGAAATCTCGGTATCGAATTTTTGGGTGGTATACAATACTTCCCCTACTTACTATACGTAGTAGAGAAAGTAAAAAGTCCTGGATGTTTAATCCCAAGCAATGTACTTTGACCACGATTTTGCTTTTAACGACACTAGTAAACACATATACAGGGTGGACCATTTAAGTTGAGACTGTACAATATCTCCAAAAATAAGCGTTGTAGAAAGAAATGTGTTGAATGAAAGTTGGTTTATATTATGGGGGGAAAGCAAGTGTCATTAGTCGTGTCTTATTTGGTGGTCATTTTTGGGGTAAATTTAATTTTTTTAAATGGGAACCTACCTTTTTGTTTTGTCACTCCTCATAAAAATAAACATTTGTATAAAACACTTTGCAATTGTTACACCAACTAAATAACAACGAAAATTCTGAATTGCTGTGTACGAAAAGCGCAATGAATGGTTGGTTCACTATTTACAAAATTAAATTGACCCTAAAATAACCATCATAACATCCTCTGAACAAAACAAACTAATGGCATTTACTTTCCCCATAATATCAAACAACTTTTATTAAAGGCATTTCTTTCTACAACGCACGTTGGTAATTAGCAATGTGGAGAGTTCTATACTCGGTGGAATGGCTACACCACCAGATGCATTGGGTACACTGTTATCTAAGTAAATCCGCTTCGAATGAACAAAGTACTGTTGGGTAGTACACTTAGGAGCGGAAAAAGTGAAGCATATAGGATGAGGCGGTGCATTCGCCGTCTCACATTCGCCGTCTCTTATAAGGGGTACACGGGAGGGCTAGGAGGTCATGACAGGTTCTTTGGCGTGGAAGGTTTTCTGAGTTTACAAGAGGTTTCTTCGAATGGTCTCAGGTGTCCTGAGCTATTATATCCCTGGCTATCTTGTGCTGCTCAGTTACATGAATGCACTTGTAGTTGCTTTGTATCATATGGATTTATTCTTTATCTGTCGTAACATTCGCCACCGCGTGATGTAATGAAGATGGTTTGGTAATGGTAATGAGATGTTCGCTCGTCGATATGAGGTTTATGAGGCTTACGCGCCGTATCGAATGTTGATCCTTTATTATTTGTTTTGGCCTAATAATAATTTAACTTCTTCATGGAGTTTATTAATAGTTACATTTCATAATATTTTGTTGCGTGAAGAAATTAACCATAATGATGAAGGAATTAATAATAATCCAATTAAAGTTCTTAACTGATTTATGGATAAATTTATGAAATTTGACGAAGGATCAAAAACTGAAAATAAATTGGTTATCATTTTCAAATTAAAGTTTTTAATAAAATTTTATAATTTACTATTTGCCGAAGGGGCTCGCGCCGTTTGTCGGATCTCCATTAGTGTGTAATTTGTTCGAAGTTAAATACACTGTTACGTCGGAGGTTCTCCCTCTGTTGTGGTGCGACGTCTTGGTCCGCCAAGATATTTTTGAGTGTGCTCTTACCAAGAAAAACCTAAATTCGCCATGACACGATTTTCCCCTTCTCTCATTCCTGATTTTGCTTTCTCTAGTCACGTGATATTATTTCTGTGAATTTATTCGCTCTTCGAAATTATTATATTTTTCCTGGTTGGTCAGTTTATATTTTATTATACACACACAGATGTTTTGGTTTCCCACGCTGGTGTCTAAGATGTAAGATAAGGCACGCAGGCTTGAAACCAGAGATAAACCATGTACGTATTGTCTTGAGCAGGTAGGGATATATTACAAAGGAAAGTGGCCGGCTAGTCGGAAGGGGGCAAACTACCTGCTTGTTTTTGTTCGCAAGGACTGACCAGATGTTCTTTTACAGTACGGGCAGAATCTCCTTTCCGTGTTGGTATTTTATTTATTCGTTATTTGAGTTCATATTGCTGCTAATATTTATTAATATGTAATGATATGCTATCTTCTTAATTCTGTATCTTCTCCTTATCTTATTTTAATATATCTAATAATGAGTCAGGCTTTAACGGACAGAATGTACGGTCTCAAGGAGCGTGGAATTTTAAGCTGGTCTGACATGTAGCTTTGCCCTCTCCAAGCGTCCTCTTCCTATCTCCGCTTCTGCATAATCCCAGACAGTTGATTGACAATCTGTTTCTCTTCCCAGAAGATTCCACTACCATTGAGCTGTCTGTATTCTTTCAAGTTGATTATTGAGTTTATAATACCGATCATGATAATATCAATAAGATTGGCGATAATAGCAGTTTTAGCTGAACGATTTTTTACTACCAGGGCGACATCAATGTCGCCATGTCTTCACTTCATGATTAGAATTTTGCCTGTTTCGGCTTCACAGTAATGGTCTTCAGAGTGTCCTGGGTCGTCTTGAATCTCTTTTTTCCTCTCGGCATGTGGTCCAACGCCACCTTGAGATATCTGGTGTTTTCCATTCTTAGTAAAAGTGGTCTAATCTTGTCTATTATCTAATTTTTTGTGTACTGAATCGTTATTTATATCTATTCCCTGACCCCTTCATTTTTACCCTATTCATCCTCTTGCACCCTTTCACACTCTTTAGGAATTTCATTTCTGCCTTCTCAGTTGTATTCGAGTTGGTAACTAGATTCCACTCTCATAAGGTAATATAGGTAAACAATGTGGGTAAACATTCTAGCTTTGTTTTTAAAGGTTCTTTGGATGGTCCATATACTGCTTGAAACTTACTAAGTTTTTGTTCAATACCCTTGTCATAAAAGCTTATGTCACACCCAAGATGTTTGAAATTGTATACTTGTTCTAAAATGTTTTTCCAGTAAACGTTTTGATACAACTGGATCCTTTAAAAGTCATTATTTTCGTTTTCTTAATTAAATTTGAAAATGATAAGATTTACAAAAACCATTTAAAAGATACACGAATCTCTATGTACTGTGTTTCACTTTATTGAATCATTATTTGATCGTCTGCAAATAGAAGCGTGTTTAAATAAACATTATTTGCTAATTTTACGCCTGGATCTACTAAGAATATTAAAGAATAATACGAATATTAAAAGGAGTGGATGATAATTTACACCCTTGTTTAAGTCCTATGTTAGCTAAAATGTTTTCACTTCTTTTAATTCCAGTATCAGTGATAAAATTAGTATTTCTATGCACACTCCTATTACCAAAATTAAGCTTGGTGGATAGCCCTCATATTCTAATACTTTCCATAACTTTATTCGGTTTACCATGTCAAACGCCTTATCAACATCTATAAAGACAAGGTGACATATACAGGTCGTATACCATTATATCTTCCCGGCTGTATTCTATGAAGCAACCGAGTGAAACTTGTTTTAGTTGGAGAGAGATCAGCATTCCAAACAACCTTCTACTGCAAGGGTAGGGTTTGATTTTGGAGCCCCTTCTCCTAGATCACTTACCTTCACCGCTGTTCACGAGCGTACTCTACCCAGGCTGTTTATTGATAGCCTCGTCTATACCCGCCGTGTTCTGTTCTAGCAGGGTCACCTCTTGCAGGATGTGGTTTTCTACCACGCAAGGACTGTCTTGGTTATAACGTCATCGGAAGTGAAGATCTTGCATTCTTCCTCGGCTCAACCCTGGATATAGCGAGGACCACTGTGTCAACCAACAAAGGTACCACCTCTGCTATCATCCTTGGCTCGTGTCGTCATGTAATAATAATAATAATAATAATAATAATAATAATAATAATAATAATAATTACTAATTGTTATTATAATTAATTCACGTTAACAAAGGTTCTCTTTTCCTACTATTCAAAAGGGTAATAGGACAGAGGAAGCCTTTATACAGTTGGAGAGGTCGGCTTTAACATCTTGAAGTCGAAACAGGCCAGTCTAATCCTTATTTAAAAACATTAATAATAATAGTAATAAAACACATTTTTGTAGTATTAGTACTTTGATGGTTACTGAAGTTAACAAATGCTTCCAAATAATATTCCTTCGGCGGCAATAATGGCAATACCTTTAAATCTTATTTCCATATCTACTTCAGAAGCAACATTTGACATAAATATCAACTATGGCAAGATCGAGTAGGTAATCAAATTACGTACATTAGTCTAGCTATGCCTACCTGTCTACGTGAACCGGAATTGAATTCATTTAAGGCAATTAATTTGTGAAATTTCGTAAAAAAAGTTAATATTTTAGATTCTTTATTTTTATGTTTTTATTATACTTAGGACTTGTGTTTTCATGCTACATAGTTGGTTTTTTAATATTAATACTTTAAAGGCACAAATGGCTATTTAATTTGTCCTTTACCATTTAATTAAGGAACCACATTGAACTGTAAACTCCATTTTTCTCAATTCCTTTTATTTCAGCATTTTTCACTTTTCAAAATGCTCTTTGGACCACACATTATAATTTATAAGCTTAAGGAATTATGGATTTAAACACTGTTGTGCACTAGTTAAAGATATTAATTAGTTCAGATGGAATTATTTTCCATAACTTAAATTGAAAAGTTGAAAAATTCAGTAATACTTGAAAAAAAATTTCTCTCTCTCAATCTAATTAAAACTAAGAAATGCCTACAAATGATTTTTTATATTTGCACATTAAGCTCAAATTAAAATTTGGAACGATACGATAAACCATAAGGTACAATGAGTATTTCATATTATCATATCAAAAGTGATTAATTATGAATAAAAACATGAATATCTTAAAGGTTTGAAATAGCTCATTAACATTTTGTGTGCACTATATGTTTTATGTTTGAGGATATGTTAAAGAATTAGAGGCAATCAGAAGAAAACTATAGATGTGTGAATTTTTACAGATGCATTACCTTTAAAGAGGTTTATCTCCTGCCACCCATTCGTTACCCACTGAGTGTTAACATCGCTCAGTGGTTCATGTATGCTTTTTGGTAGCGATGGGACGATACCACTATTTCTCGATACCGATAATCGATACTCGCTGTATAAAAAAAACTGTAAATGCAATAATTTGTTCACTGAATTATATTCTTATTAGTAGTTTTCTGTGTATAAACACATGTAACCAATTTTGTATTGTATACTAATTCCGAATTGTTCTGTTAAACAATTGCCAGTAACATTTTTATCTTGATAATTCCAGAGCTTATATGCCCCTAGTCTTAGTCAAGGCTAATAATAATAATATAATAATAATGACAACAATAATAATAATAAATATACTTTCTTCACTTTTTATGTAACTGTGTTTTGTACTGAATTTCTTTTAAAGGATTTTGTATCCATATTATGGAAATTAGTCGTATGGTATCCTGCAAGTTAAACACTCGTGACCACTGACTTGTGTAAACACAAACTAACAGATGAAAGGAAAGTACAAATATTTCGATGCATTGTATTATCTCAGGTCTTAAGTTCCGATTTATTTCTGCTGAATTCACAGCATTTAGTCACTGAAGTAGCTAAATGTAATGGCTGAGAAAGAGTCGCTCACCAAGCCAATTACAGAAACGTAATTTAGTGCATCAGTTAAATCGACTTCTTTCACAACTCAGTTAACGATACACGAGTATCTCCACCCCATTGTTTTGCATATTCTCATTTAGACACAAGAATCTATGGAATAGTGCATTGATCCACCTACAGGAAACGAAGTTAGGGTCTACGAGGGATGATCAATAAAGACTTAGATTGATTTTTTCCTGTAGCTTCCCTGATAAGTTTCCGGTATCTACCATAAATACTTGAAAAGAGTGGGGTTTCAAGTATAATGTCCATAGACGGTAGCATTCTCGTACGGTAGGTTGGTAGTAATGCTGTATATTGTTAACCCTATTTGAATTTCGCATACCTCAAAATGGAGGTGACACGAGAGGAGCAATACAGCGCAATAAAATTTTATTTCCGTTTAAATCATACAGCCTCTGAAACGTTGAAAAGTTGAAGCAAGCATACAGTGAAAATGCACTGCCTCGTGCAACAGTGTTTAAGTGGTTCAACTCGTGAACAAGGGCTTCAAAGAAGGGCGAGTCCTCTGTGCTAAGCAAGGTAGGCCTGGTGTTTCGGAATGGATTAGTGTAATGGAATGATTTACCAGCATACAGTTCCCCCTCACAATACTGTTGCAGCAGCATACTATACGTCGGGTACGCTGAGGAAGCACATTGCAAGGAAACGTTCCGAACTTCATCGGAATGGGTGGCGACTTCATCACGACAACGCGCGGCCTCACGTCGCAAATCAAGTCCAGGAATTTTTGGCTAAATTCAACATTACCTGTGTGCCGCATCCGCCTTATAGTCCCGATCTTGGCCCCTGTGATTTCGTTTTATTCCCATCAGTAAAGGCAAAGCTCCGGGGCATTCGCTTTGAGAAAAGTGAGGCGATTCTCAAAGACCTGACAAAGAAAGCCCTGCACCATGTGTTTTAGGACTGGCAGAGACGCTATAAAAAGTACATTCAAGTAGAAGACTACTTTGAAAAAGATCATGTCAACATTGAAATGAAATAATAAATATCTGGTGGAAATAAAAATCAGTCTGTCTTTATTGATCAGCCCTCGTTTCAAAAGCCGTAGACCATCAACTCCGGGGACATATGTGAGGCAATAACATGAAGTCTCGACTCCTTTCTTCCTTATCCAGCATAAAGTTAAAAGCAACAACTTTCAATAATGCAAAACTTGACATTTTAAAACTATCTAAATGTACTGAAGGTTTACATTAAAGTATTAGACCTA
This sequence comes from Deroplatys truncata, assembly GCA_030765065.1. NCBI lineage: Eukaryota > Metazoa > Arthropoda > Insecta > Mantodea > Mantidae > Deroplatys > Deroplatys truncata. The sequence continues at coordinate 173,052,526 of CM060984.1, forward strand.
CTTCGATAATACCAAGTATCGAGATATCGACGGTATCGAGGTCCCATTCCTATTTCTTGGATTTATTCCAAGCCAGTCATAGTTACACGTGATAAGGGCTGGGTGAAAACTAGTGTTGGTTAGATAAATGTGTTAGCGGGAAATCGTCGTTGGGCGACGTTTGTAGCGGGAAATGGTGCTGTGTGTTATTTGTAGCGCGAAATCGTCGATCCTTGGGTGGTTGTTGCCTGTTGCAGTGTTCTTCTTCCTCGGCTATTGGTGTTCGTCGGTTGTTGCGTATTCAATTCCTAACTATATCTAATTATTAATTCTCAGGTTATAGTGGGTGAGGCAAGTTAAAGAAATACACTGCAATTTTCCCTTAATAAATGAAGTTTATTCACAATTGAAATAATTATGGGCGGCTAGGTTTTCCCATTATTATAATCCCAGTACTTTAAATTAGTCAGGAGCCTAGCTATCTGCACACGCACTCCCACCCTTATATGCACCCCACGTGCATTTGCAGCACCTCGTGCCGACGACAATTCTCGAAGATCAGAGAGAGAGAGAGAGAGAGAGAGAGAGAGAGAGAGGCCTCTGAGGCCTTGCCTGCCCTTATATACGGGAGCCTAGTGACGCTCACCTCTGCGTTTAAAAATGTAACGACGTTCCCTATTGGCCCTCTGACCGCGTTACCTTAACATGTATGAGAATGTGTTTCTTCAAATCCACGCGCTTAAGCGCCATCTTGGAGCGTTGTGAAGCTAGTTCCATATCTCCGTCTTTCTTTTCTCTATCTGTCTCTTTCTAGTTCTCCGTATCGTTACCGGTTCCCTGCCTGTTGGCTTGATGAATGGTACGCTCTTTATGCTTTCCTGGAATTTTTGCTAGCTCGCCCGTTTCTTACAATCAGCTCTGTACAAAGTTAGATGTTGAATATTTTAACATGTTAGTGACTTAAGTTGTTATTGTACAATTCTTATATGTATGGTTCCCCTTTCATATGTACAATTCCTATATGTGTATAATGTATCCCCTTTCATGTGGAAACCTTAGGGGCGGACATCATTGCTGTGTAGAGGAATGGGACACTTGTTCTGCTTACAAGCATACATTGCACAATTATTTTATTATCCATTGGTATGAATAGCGTCCTCAAACAATTATCCATTATTGTGGATTTGTAAAATTACCACGGAAGCTGTGTAGAAATATGACTTCTTAAGGCAGCGGTGGTGAAAATGCACCCCTTTCACGAGCCGACAAAAACGAAAAAGGCGCTTCGCCACTCATCAGCATCTGAAAACGAAAGGACAACCAAACAGCCTGGGAATAGCGCCTGCAAGTCCAAATGACTCCGAGTCCCGTTTCCGTCACCTTTGCCTTAAGTTGTATAAAGTGGAATAAAACACAAAGCACCCAAAGTATCTTATTTTATTTTAACGTGTATCTTGACTAAAGTTAACCACTACAGTTCACATTACCTGTTCATTTACATTATTGATGATAAATACAGCAGTCTCTTGAAATATTGTCCTTAAGAGTGGTTTAGATCTTTAGTTCGATAAACGTTACGCAGTTGTTACACAACAGAAAATTAAGGAAAGGTTATTTCTGTTACGGTAACCAAAGTTCAGGTACATTGCGTGCAAAGGAAACATAGTGCAAGGTAATATCTCGAGTGCATAACATCCTCTTGGAAATAGCGTAATTAAAGTGCATTGGTGTAGCTGAATCTTAAGTAATAGCTGTTGTTTTATGCATGCGCCATAGGTCATACCAGAAGCAATTTAAAGATGGCAAAGATTGAGAATACCTAAAAAATATTTTGAGTTGACCCTCAAGTTACTTAAATCTATAAACTATTACGGAATTAGTAATGTTTGTGATAATGAAAACTTCAAACTCCATTAGAATGTAACTTTTTTGCGTATGTTCCTTACTCTATATTTCTTACCTCATTAATTTTATTAAAAATAGCTTTTATTGTGAATATTAAAGGATATTTGAACATTTTACAGGACAGGAGAAAAATATTGTAGTGTTAAACCAAGATTATTAAATAATTTATGGCAAAATGCAAGCAAAACTTAATTAAACAATGATTTTGACACAAGAAAGGATTTTCTGGTACTTATATGTATACCCTAACAGAAAAAGAATCGACAACGGTCAGAAAGCGAGTAGGATTTGAAAACATAAAGCATTTACAGACACTGTGTTCACGGAGTATTTTGCCACCCTATGATAGTTTTCAAGACATGCGAAAACAGGAAAATGGTTATTCTGGTTATTTGCCTCGCGGCTGAGCTGTCAACTGCACATGCATGATAATTAGAATTACCTCAGTTCTATCCCTCCTTATGTTTCAATTTTACAGGTAAAATTACTGTTTTAATATATGATCACACTAGTACATAACTATAAGGCAGGCACGCTTAAACACAAGAGTTAATCATCTTCATTTAAAAAAAATCCCTGAAAAATTAGGGGACTAATAAAGCAAAGCGTTATCGCATCTGATATTAAATTAATTTATAGCTTTGATTTGGTTTCTCATTTAGAAATATTTATTAATTTCATACTTGTTTCAAAACAAGCAATACTGCAGTTTCTGTATATGAATAAAATACCCTAAAATAAAATAAATCTGTGCAGTACGAATTTGTATTATTATGCATGTATTAAACACTACGTTTATCTGAAAAAATTGTCGGTGGGATTTGAACGTCCATGTGGTTACTGCTAGATACTTGTTTATAACTGCTCGACTGCCAGTGTATATTTGAAATTTTAAATTCAATGTGACTGATGACAAAATAAAGCTAGACTCGCGCGCAGAGATGTCCATGTCAATCGATGGGGGACCGAGTGGAACTTAGAAAAATCTAGGATTTCAAAGTACGTTCTAACCCCCCCCCCCCAACAGTGTACCGCTGAGCTTTATTAGATAAGAGGTTTCTCATTCTTCACCTATTAAAGGTTTAAGATGCAGATTTATGGTGTCATTAAATTGTAAAGCAACAACTGACTCGATGTTTTTCCCCTCTGATTATCGGAGGGGACTCGGCACAGCTCCAGCGAGGGTATTGTACCTATGCCCACAAGGGGGTACCCCCGGGAGGGACGAGGAGATGAGGCGCGGGCGGATGGAACCAGGAGTGACGGCACAGCAATGGCAGGGTCCCTATATTTCCAGATTGAGACGCTCCGATAATCGGACAGCCAAACCGGGAGCCCACGCCCCATACAGAAGGTTCAACACACCGCTCGAACTGGCGGTCGGTTTATTCCCGGCAACCCGCCGAAAGCCGGTGGACGGAGAAAATTCTACACGCCGCACCGAAACACCATCACCGACAGTTTCAACACTAAAACAGACCTAACGGGGTGAAGGATTAATGGAGAGACAGAAAATTCGGGGGCTGAAAGAAATCACATTTGTCTGAGATCCGGGAAAACCCCGACAAATCCCATTGGTAAGAGAGGGCGATCGCTGGGAATCGAACCCAGGACCTCCCGAATGGGAATCTCACGCGTTACCGCGTCGCCACCTCGCTTGGGCGACTCAATGTTATTATAAAGCAAAATGAACTTCAGTCATTAAGAAAATTAGAAACATCAAAATTTAAGGTAGTACTGCTATTATGTTTCAAAGTCAGTTCTTCCAAAACAATTGGCAATCAAGTATTGGCAACAAATACCAACAATCCATCAATCTCCAGAGTCCAGTCTGGTCAGCTTTCAGTTGCTAGGTCACCTTAAAGAGCGACCTTGCAGCTTATTTGTTAGCCCTACAAAGTGCGGTAAGAAACTGGAGGCTTTCTGATGCCCAAGGACTAGAAGTAATTGCGATATATTCCCTATATTATGTGTATATCAAACTGCATTGTTTGCCCAGCTTGTTGATACATTCATTTCTTGCCTATCTCAGCTATTACATTTGTATTTGTTTAAAATTCACAATAACTTCTTAAAAACATCTTGGGCGCTGAATCCAATAGATGAAACCTTAATTTAGTGGATCTCTTGTTACCACAAACCCATGAATGCTGGCTACGTTACATAGTTCCTAAGGTATGTTTTACGTAGACTTGTTTTATAAATCATTCACTTCTTTATCAATGTCATATGTAACCTATCTAACAAATTATTTCTGTGCATGTATGTTTATTGCAATTAACACTAAGATGGTAAAAAAGGCCTGTATACAGAGTGGACCATTTAAGTTGAGACTATCTCCAAAACTAAGCGTTGTAGAAGGAAATGTTTTGAATAAAAGTTGTTTGATATTATGTAAGGAAGTAAATGCCATTAGTCATCTTTTATTTAGAGGACGTTGTGATATCATTTTAGGGTCAATTTAATTTGACCCTAATTGTAGGTTCCCATTAACAAAATCCGATGGGTTACACTCGCATCACTTTCTCTACTCTTGTACAAACTATTTTTACAAAAGCTTATTCTCCATATGCTTCATGTTAATCGAGATATCGAAATGTTAATCTTATTACTAATTTTCTTGTAAATGCAAGGGGAATTGGTAGGCTTTAAGCGATAGTCAAATATTTTAAGAGCTGGTTGCTATGTGGCGCATTCCATTCTCTTTGTATGTCCAGGCATAAAAAAAATGAATAACGAATTCCCATTTGAGAAAAAGTATTGGAAAATTTTTAAGGGAATAACAAGCAATATCTAGAAAATGGTTCACTCAACAAAAAAAGTGTGTACGACATAAATTGTGTATTTTAACGCGATCTACATTTTTTGCGTAGTAAAATTTGGTCCATTTCTTACGGATTACCAGTTATGCAAAACTCGTTCACAGTGAAGAATACTTTTTGGAGACATTCCCAGAAAATTCGAGATATGCATTTCATTTGTCATGAAAATATCTTAAACATGTGATATTTTAATCAAAATCGTTAGAGCCATTTTTGGGAAAATTAAAATTTTTGAAAAATGTTAAATGTAAAGGGTAATCTGGGGTGGGGGATTTTCTAGAAAACCTTCGTGTCGCATCCTTGGAAAATACTGAACCTAAATACCAAGTTTGGTGTTTATCCGACTGTTCGTTTCTGAGTTATGCTGTTCACACACACACACACACACACACACACACACGGACATGTTTCCAAAAATGCTTTTTTTAGATTCAGGGGGCCTCAAAACATATTTCCGGTGAAATCTCGGTATCGAGTTTTTGGTTGGAATGCAATACTTCCCCTACTTACTATACGTAGTAGAGAAAGTAAAAATTAAATTGACCCTAAAATGACTATCATAACTTCCTCCAAACAAAACACTACTAATAGCATTTACTTTCCGCCATAATACAAGCAACTTTTATTAAAGACATTTCTTTGTACAACGCTTAGTTTTGGAGATAATGTACAGTCTCAACTTAAATAGTCCACCCTGCATAAATTCTGTTAAATGCCTCTGAAATGGTAATGCACATAAATCCAGTGACTGTTACCATCAGAAGGAATAAGAATTTTCTCCGAGATCACCACTTTAACATATAATTACCAACTTTCAGAGTTCTGTGTGGTTTCTCGGTCATGGAATGTCCGATAAAGCTGTCGACATTTCTTCAGACAGCGGCAGTGGTGGTCGACATCACTGTCAACGCTGCAACGTCCAGGTCGATTATGAGGCTATGTGCGGTTCTCCAGTCAGTAGCGGCTTAGTCCTTGCGGTTTCTGGTTGAGCAGGCGATTATATAGCAGTTGGTAAACATAAGTTCGCTTGCATGACGCAACACTTAGCTCACTGTAATGTTACGGAACTGGGGAGCATATAGAAATATGGAACACAAAGTTTGGGACAAACATCGCTTGTGGAGGGTATGGGTCGACTGTTTTGTTGATCACGATGATACTTGATGCTGGAGTTAGGACGAGCTAACGAGCAAAAACGCTCGTCATCGATCTGGTACTGTTGAATGCGGAGAGATACTTGCTTGCTAAAGGTCAGCACTACACCAGGCTGAGTATACACTGCAGATGATCAATTTGCTAGTGTGCTCCGTTCGCTTGCATTTATCTACTATGACGTAAATCTTCCGCCTTTATCTTGCAAAAATAATATTACGGGCCGGTTTCACCAACACATGCTAAATTTTAACATAATGTTTAACGGATTTAACACTGAAGTTAACACACATTCTATTCCATCAAACAATGTTAACTTTAACAATGTGTTAAATTCGGTGTTAAATTAACATCCCCATACCCCTGTGTTAAGGCGTTTAACAAATGTTAGAAATTGGAAAATGGCTGCAGCAAACCAAGCTGTTGATGCGAGTATGCTACAATTGGCATTCTTGAATGTCATTCATAATAGAAGAGTAGTCGTATGTCATAATAAATTTGAAACCATGCAAAAGGAGGAATTTTTAAAGCAAATAGACTGTCCAAGGGGCATCAGCATGGTTTTATGGGAAATACGAGAGGTTAGAATACTACCAATAGAAGCATGCCTCTTTTTCCTAAACGTTAATTAGGTACTTAGATGTTATGCTACTAACATTTTTCATTTACTTGTGATAATGTTGGTATTTCCAAAACTGCCGTTTGTGGGTTTATCCGGAAGGTTTCCAAAGCAATTGCTTCAAAAAGCAAACTTATTTTTTTCGGATCTGCTTGATTTATTCAGCCATAACACGTTTTCGTTCACTTTAGTTTCAATGCAGCGTCCACCACCAATTTTAAACTGTCTTAAACGCTCTTCGCATCTAACGTTTCTGGTGCAGCATTTTGTTAACATAAAATTGTCATAGTCGATTACTGGACTTCAGAGAAACGCGTTCATTCCAATTAAATTACTCGTGGATTTTGTTCCAGGCTGCAATCTTATCCTTTACTGTAAGACTGTCAGTTTTTTCGCACTTGATAATACGTTTATACTTATTAACCAGATGTTAATTAACGCGTTTCAAACGGTGAAACGTTTATTTCAGCCGACATTGTGATTCTAACCTTAAACAACCGGGAAAATCATGAATGTAAATAGTTGTTGGCTACTGACACAGAGTGCAGCGATAAGTAAACAAAAGTGCATCGGAGTACGTTCAGAAGCAATGTACTTCGGCCACCGCTAGTGTTCACAGTTGTCTTTGACGTTAACAAAATGTTAGCTAACAATTTGCTGTAAAAGCTTGATGAAACGCAAAAGTTTTAACTTTATGTTAAACTTTTAACACCTTGTTAACAAACAAGATGTTAGAGTATTTTTAACATCGGTTGGTGAAACCGGCCCTAAAAGCTTATCTATTTAGAAAGCATTTTGAGTCAAATGCGCTGTAATACTTTTTACAACTACTGCAATTAAGTCTTTGCAAATGGTAAATGTTTGCTAAAGTGGTTTAAGGTCATAAGGAATACATATACTAGCAAATAGTAAAGCTCTTTTGAAAGATCTTGTATACTCCATGGACAAGCCAAGATTTTTCTGAGAATGCCTACACTAGGGATGCTGATGATTTGGCTCCCTTTGGCCATAAGTTCTTTCACCTTTCCCTTGCCTTTATGTTAGGTATAGATTCAGGGTTTACTAAGAACGTAAAACAAGATGGATTACAAGAATTAAGTTCTATAAAACAATGGCAGTACCAGTTTTAATGTTTGGATGTGAAACATGGATAACTACAAAAAAAAAAAAAAAAGACTGAAAGCAGGGTACAAGGAGGTGAAATGAAATTTCTGAGAAACACTAAAGGATGTACAAGATTAGACAAAATAAAACAATGTTATTGGAATCGAGCTTGGTGTAAATTCCATAAATGCAGAAATACAACGCTACAGGAAAAAAGTGGTTTTCACATGCAGAAAGAATGAATAAATGAGACACGTCGAAAACTAGCATTGAATTAATAGACCTATAGGAAAATTAGATACAGGCAGGCTGTAAAAGAGATGAAAAAACTTCTATGAAGGCGAAATAGAACCGATGGTGTAAACTATGGATTGAAGACGAAGAAGATAAATTCAGAGTAATATTAATTCATTATTTTCTAGTAAGTAGAGATATTCGCGATAGACTTAATAGTACAGGAATACATAATATAATACACTAGATAACAGATAAATACTTTAGTACACAATATTGCAATAATACACTGCATAATGGAGTAATGCATAGCAAACGAAATTTAATAATAGTAATAGATATAATTAGTTTGTCTCCCGAGCATGGTATAGGACCTTCTTTGATTCACACAACTTTTGCAGATTATTTAATTTTGCTTTTGACCAATACGGGAATGTTTTACTCTCGCATTCTACCAATAAGCTGGAAGTCCCGTTGAAACCTTATATCAAGCAACCCTTCTTCTACAATGGCACTGAAAGGAGGCGGTGCTTCAGCTCTGAATGAATCTGCCTTCCAGTTTCTCTTCTGCATATTTTCAGGAAAGTACTTCCCATAAAGTGTTTTCAGGAATTTAAAGTGTTCTATAAAGAATCCTCAAAATCTTTCACAATATGAATATTTGTTTCTTGTACAAATGGTTATAGTGTTGGAAAAACTAAAAATTGTTGGTTTCTTTGTTCTGTTTTCTCGTGCAAAGATTTCTCTTTATTATGAAAACAGTGATTCTGTTGAATAACCGGTACGCGTTTCATTTAAAACTGTAGTCGACTAGAATACCAGGGGGCACTATTTATATTTTGAGCCTTGGCAACCCTGAATGTTGTAGGTGCCATCTGACGTTTCCAATGGAAAGTTTGACATTTTTGACCATAATCTACTTCAAACATTTTATCAATAGTGTCATTTGTTTTGTTTACACTAACTTGAAAATTGTGTGTCAACAAATACATGGAACTAACTCGTGAAAATGTTCGTGCAATGATTTATTACGATTTTCGACGTGGATTATCAAGACAAGAGTGCATCGATCAACTAACATCACATTTGGCGACGAAGCGCCGTCCTTTGCCACTGTGAAACGCTGGTATAACGAATTTAATCGTGGCCGCCGTTCGCCCAATGATGAAGTTCGTGAAGGTCGTCCAAAATCAGTTGTGCCAGAAAGCATTGATGCTGTGCAACTAATAATGAAAGATCGTCATGCAACACATTGTGAGATTGAGGCAATCTTAGGCATTAATTCCACCAGCATATATAAACTATTGCATGATTATTTAGCCGTGAAAAAGGTTTGCTCTCGTTGGACATAATTTGACGCAATCTCAAAAAGGTGCTCAGTCGATTGGTGTACAAAAATGCTCAAGAAATACAATGGCGGTGCCTCAAAAGACGTATATAAGATTGTAACAGGTGACGAATCATGGATCTATGCGTATAAGCCGGAATGTAAACAGCAGTCGACTGTATGGGTGTTTCAAGATGAAGCAAATCCAACAAAAGTTGTTCGCACTCAAAGCACTTCGAAGTAAATGGTCACCTGCTTTTTCAGCAAAACTGGCCATGTGACACCAGTGCCTTTTAGAGGAACGTAAAACGGTCAATGCCGAATGGTACACAACCATTTGTTTGCCGGAAGTCTTCGGTGAAGTAAGGAAAACCAACAAGAACAGTAGGATCGTTCTTCATCAAGACAATGCGAGCGCGCACACATCTCGTCTAACAGAGTATTTGAAGGCTCAAAAAATCGAATTGGCACCCAATGACTTCTTTTTGTTCCCGAACATCAAGAATAAATTGCGTGGACAACGATTTTCGTTGGCAGAGAAGCCGTGGATACCTTCAAAAACCATGTTTTGGAGGTGTCTCAAGAAGACTGGGATAAATGCTTTGACAAATGATTCCAACGGATGCAAAAGTGTATTGATCATAAAGGAGAATATTTTGAAAAACAAGAAAGCAGTTTCAATCACAAATTACTTTGTTTTAATTATTAGGCTCAAAATATAAATAGTGCCCCTCGTATAAGCTTATTGTGGTTGACCGTCAATGTTGCTTCGCTCTTTGCGTCCCTAAATAAGGCAATGACGATGCACAGTGAGAAACCCTGGTGAAGACAACCTCATGAAACAGGCGGGGCACAATTCGGTTGACCTGGTGTAGATGTTGAAGCAAGGGTTGGCGACTATCTCGATGAGCTGCTTAAAGAACATTCTGAGAAACTCTTAAGACCCAAGAGTTTCCTATGCCTCAGTAAGGTATATTTCAAATATTGCAAATCCAGGAACAAAACAGTTTTACTGTTTTAGAGTAAAGCTAAGACTTCACGCTCATTAAAAAAAACTTCCACATTATGGAATATTACAAATCCCTCTGTTCGAGATGCAATAAAACATAAGAGACTACCGTTCATATATTATGTGATTGTAAAAGGATTACAAAATTAAGTCTTTCACTTGATTATTACTTTTCCAACATTGAAACCTACTGCATGCATACTGAAGGCCTCAGAATGCTTCTGAAGGTACTTTCTCAAAGTTTAGACAAGTATACATAAATAATGAGATCAATGTGCTAGGTTCTTCATAGAACCCTCCTTATAATAAATCTCAACATTTTCATGACTTTTAGTAAGCCTCTTTATGTACCTAAGGGTTGAAATACACTACTCCAATCATATCGACAATAAATACATCGAAATAGGATGAACTTTGGTGTATTAGATGTATTAGCTAGTAACTGATTACGCATTCCTATTTTAAAACGTTTCTTGAAGATTGCCCACCTGTGAAAACTGCTAAAAAGGGTTAAATTTCGTAAAGTTTTGGTGTTGTTAAACAGTACAAACTTACTAATTTAGTTTTCTCTAGCTTTTGTAGCCTTTTAAAGCACGTCACGTAGCCATTTAGACGGCTGAGTGTAAGGAAGCACTAAAGAAATATGTATTGCGCTAAAATCAGCACAAAAGTAAAATAAATAACGATAAAAGAACGCTGGAGTCTCAATGTACTCAAATTAGCAGTAAAGGAGTATAAGAATAACAAGGACGTACTAAGTATGCAGTAGATGTTTTTAAGGAGCTTATAGGTTAGAAGCTGTTTCATTCATGCTAACATTTTCAAACATGTATTTTAACTTTACATCGCCTTTTCCTTTTCATATGTCATATAAATTTCAAAATTTGTCTTAGCAAGGAATAAAACGGTGGGATAGATTTTCTTATTTTTCAACATTTCCTTGACATCAATGTCGTCCTCCGTGGTGTGGTTACCATACTAGCTTCTAGTTCCCAAGGTCGCGGGTTCAAACCCGACGGAGGGCGATGCATTTTTTTCGGGCGTAAACATCCTTAGCCTGACTTCTTTCGGAAGGGAAGTGAAGCAGGTGGTCCCGTCTCGTAGATTTACGGCACGTAAAAGAGCCTCAAGCGTGATAAAGAGGTCTCTGAGCAAAACTTCCGATTTTTCACGTCCAATATAGAATGGCACGTTAAGAACCACAGCAGTTAAAGAGCGTCTATAAATAAACCTTAGTTTTTATTTTTATTTATTATTATTTTGACGTCAATGAACTTCGTCCAGGGATGCTCCATGGCTTTTATTCTGCCGCAAGTCAGATTCCTCCAGGTCAACAAAATATGCAGTAACTCACAATTAAGGTCTTCATCAAACGAAATGCCTTTTGATTGAGGAATAATCTCAGTTTAGGGAAGATATGGAAGTCTACTGGGGCTAGACCAAGAGAATAAGGTAGACGTGGCAGCAAATCATACCCCAACGCGTTGATTTTCGCCATTACAGTAACACATCTGAGATTGTCTTTATGGAAGGGGACTTTCCTCTGTGGCAAATATGACCTTTCCTCCCGTAGTTTAGTCCTAAATTGGTCCAGAAGGTTAGCATAATACACTCCAGTGATCGATCTTTAAAGAGAGAAGGATAATTAACAACACATTCTTGGCATTACAGGAAACTGACGCTATGATCTTCCCAGCCGATTTCACATAAATGGGTGGAGAATCTTGGTGCTTCTATTGCTTTTACTGCAGGTGAAAGGTGGTAGTAAGGGGTAAAAGTTAAAAGGTTTCAGGTGTGTAGTATTGCATCCATCTTTCGTAGTTTGTTACAAATGGAAACATAGTCATTGGAATCTCTGAAAACGAGCCAACGTAGTTAAAATATTTGCGTTCTGATTCGCTTTTTATCCAAAAGTTTTGTTTATGGACGCTCTTCAACTGCTGTGATCCTTAGCGTCCCATTCTATATTGGGCGTGAAAGGCCGATAATTTTGCTCAGATCCTCTTTATCAGGTTTGAGGTTCTTTTACGTGCCGTAAATCTACGACATGGGACCACCGGCTTTACTTCCCTTCCGAAGGAAGCCATGCTAAGGATTCTTGCGCCCGAAAAAAATCCATTGCCCTCCGCCGGGTTTGAACCCGGACCTCGGGAACTAGAGGCTAGCATGGTAACCACTACACCACGGAGGAAGACGCTTTTTAGCCGGAGTCGGCACTCTTGGCACCCACACCTTGCAGATGATTTATGTTCAATTATTTTTCCAAAATATGAAACACACTGCCCTGAAAGGCGCAGAACTTCGTTTGGCGATCCTGCAGAATCATGTCATGGACTTTATTGACAATTTATGATGTGATGAATTTCAACCTTGCACTATGTCAGTTATCTTCCAAGCTTTCACGGCCGAAGTTAGCCCCCCTTCGTTTGGAAATTGTTCAAAATGATGACACAGAGTCGGCTAGAGTGTTTGTCGTATGGACATAAATTTCTGTTGCATTCATGCCCTAAGTTATGAAGAAATTAACAACCGCACGATTTTCGGCACTTGCGAAGTTTCCCGTATACACACGTCTGTACTGTATAAAAAAAAGCCATGCATACTAGATTATTGTACAATATCTCTATTATTTCAAAAATATTTCCTTAAAAGATAGTTGGTTTTAGAGGAAAATGCTTCATAAATTAAGCTGCAATCTCTGGGCCATCCCAGAGCCTTTCAAATGAGCCTTTTAATATAGGTAGCTTTTCAACAAAACTTTATGAAATATAATATAACGCCTATAAATATGAGCAGAAAATAATAATAATACGACTTTGCACAAGCAGGTATATTATGTTTACAACTAAAATGCTCATTTTGTGGAAATTATTAAATAAACAACATTTTGTTTTAAACATTTATTTTCAAACTAATAGGAATGTTAAACACCTACCTTAAAATGTATTAACATGTTTTGAAAGAGTTTTGTAATAACTTTTACAAATGATAACGAAAGAATCGGTACTAAGTGGAATGTATCCGAAATTTGGGCTTAAGGTATATATCACACACTAATAAGTGTGACATTTCAAATGAATCCACTAAAACTACAAATTATAGAAATTTCAAGCAGGAAATAAGTAATTCTGAGCTAAACTATGTCAGAAAGATTCCGAATACTTAAAATTGCTTATATATAATATTTATATTCCTTGAACACAAATCCAATAAGCGAAACTAATATCAATATTCGTCGGTATTTGCGGGAAATCCAAAGTTCAGTGAGCTTCAGTTCAGGTACGCAAATCTGGTGAAATCTTGACATCGATTTTTTGGATCGAATGCAATACTTTCTCTACTCTAGTGAGGTAACATAATTATCCCTAATTTTGCATCGCGTTCCTTTGTGTGAACACTTGGGAAGAGCAGGTCCTGCCGGATACAGGAAGCAGATGATGATATTATAATAATATCGCATCACAGCAAACGGGCCTTGTGTTGACAGTACGCTAGCATGCTCCATATTCATCATCTAACCTCCGGACGCGCGACGCTTCATAAAACAAACAATTACACTGCGGTCATCAAGGGAAGGCTATTGGCATTTTCACCCCGGCGATACTGCGCCAGTTCTGCATGGGAATTGTTCCCAAACAACACATTTATACAGGTTATATCAAGTGTCACACCACTCCCTTTAATGGTAGGTACCAGCGAGATGACTCCGCGGTAATGTGTGAACCTCGCATTCCGGAGGTTGCAGGTTCAATTTTCGTCGGAGCGGTCACTCTGACATTGGGTTTCTTCGTGGTTTTCCCAGGTCGGTAAGTGAATGCTGGGATGGTTCCTCTGCTACCACGAATATCTCTCCCTATAATTTTTTCTCTTCTGCTTCTGGGCTTTAGGACCAGACGACGCCCGTAAGGGGTTTCCGATCCCTTCAGCTGCCGTGGTGCTAGCGCTGCGGCCCCTTAGCAATTGCTAGAAGTACGCCGGGCCGAACCTCTGAGCCCCTCTCGGAAGAGAGTTGTTCGAATTAGGTTGGACTCGGCGGAGCAGTGGTTCCCGATACTCATGGGGATTGGGTGCGTCTGGGCTAAGCCAAAAAATATTAAATTGAGTTTTATTTATGGACGCTCTTTAACTGATGTGGTCCTCTGCGTCTCACTCTACATAGGGCGTGAAAGCCGGGTAATTTTGCTCAGAGGCCTCTATCAGGCTTGAGGTTATTTTACGTGCCGTAAATTCACAATACGGGACCACCGGCTTTACTTTCCTTCCAAAGGAAGCCATGCTAAGCATTTTCACGCCCGAAAAAATTCATCGCCCTCCGCCGGGTAACCTCGGGAACTAAAGGCTAGCATGGAACCACTACACCACGGAGCACGACAGGGCTAAGCCAAGGTAGGGTTGTGAGACCCTTAATGTCCTCCGGTACCAAACTGGAGAGCTGGTAGGCGGTGAGCTATTTCACTGTTGTCCCTACTGAGAGTAGTCTTCCCTTCTGGGTTGACGCTCGTAAGTGGCTTATTCACTTTTGTTCCTGTGCAAGCGGGAATGGACTTTTCTAAGCAATAAGGTATTGACCTAATGGAAACCCCACGGGAAGGAGTATCACTCCGTTGACGCCTTCCCGTGGGCAGAGAAAGGGATCTTCGGCTCGGGTAGACCTTCGAACCTAACTTTGTTGTTGCACTACTGTGGAATTTGCACTATGGAATGATTTCTGACGCTCGGCCAGACTGCTGGGATCCCTTCCTTTCTGGGTTTGCCTTATCCATATACGGCACCTCCAGCTTGCAGATGGCTAAGTCAGGGCTAGCCGGCGGCAGGATTGCTGTCATATTGGACTGCCGCGCACATAATCGAATCTGGTCGCCCTTTGGGCTCCCCTTTATCCCTTCCTCCCAGGGTCACGTTGGAAACACAAAGGACTGACTGCACCAGTTATTGGAGACAGGCTCCTCCATCTGACTACTCCTAAAATCTGAAATTTGGTCAAACGTTTCGAAAATTCTAGACTTGGCGTTTGTGTCCAAATTATTTTGAACCTTCAGCTTCAATTACATACTAAGCTTTTAAAGCTTCAACATGTGAGAATTTAAAAGTCCATAAGTACATGGCCTAATGACCTGTATTTACTCCAATGCCTTTCACTCGACTTTATTTTTTCGCATCTAAAATGTCCATAAGATGTAGTTTGTAACCAAATTTGCTCAAATGTTCAGCAGAAACTTGGAGTGAATGAACTTAAACTGGCAAATAGTTTTTGCTACACTTTTAAATTGCTCAGATATGAATGATTAGTTTGATCACTAAATTGTTTCAAAATTGCATTTGAAGGTTTACAATTTATTCCGCAACAACCATATGAATGAAACATTTCTGTGTGCCAGTTTTGTGTGTTTAGTATTTTAATAATGTGGATGTGTTATTTAATTATTTTCTTCAACAATACAATTTATGCAAAAATGCAACACGTGATTAATTATCTTGATACAAGTACACAATAAAACCTGGCTTAAAACTGCAGGAAACAAACATGGTTAACTATTTATTAGAAAACCATGTAAGAAAAGAGCTGAAAGCTTACTTACGTGTAACAGACTTCAAATGACAACAATTATTGCATTTCCCACAGGACATACAAGCTTGGCAGAAAGAATGAAGTTCAACTCATCGGGGTGTCGGGTCATGAGATAGCTGATGAACTTGAAAGACAAAGAAGAGCTTAACAATTTATTGTGCCAGAGCCGGCACTAGGAGCTGTTTAGTAAGAGAGGCTATTCAGAACTGGTCCAAAGTCGAACATCATAAAAACTGGCTTAATACTCCGGGAAAGAAGCATGGTAAAATATGTATTAGAAAACCATGTAAGAAAAGAGCTGAAAGCTTACTTAAATATAACAGACTTTAGCTGAGAACAATTATTGCATTTCTCATGTGGAAAAGTATCTTAATACGATGGGAGTATTTCAGGGTAATTTAGTCTGTAGATTGTACAAGAGAGAAACTGAAAAAGACCAGTGCATTATAGGCTTTTTTGAGGCTTTGGCTCACAGGAGAGAGATTGCTTACGAGTATAAGAGCCTAATTCATTCGATTTGCACGACATAACCTAAGGAGTTAGGGTATTGTCTTATGCGATACACATTTCCGTCAATGCTCCGGATGCACTTCAGCTTGGCATATTGTGCTCATGTAATGCTAATTTAAGATCTATTTTCAGTCATAAAAGGGAGGACATTACATTATATTCTTATTATATTATGACTTGAAACTTTTACTTATACTAACCTTTTTTTTTCGAAGCTGTCCTAGGCGATATGAAGGAGTTTGTCATCATTACGGCGCCTTAAAAAAGTACAAGAACCCAAAAATTCTGGTGTAATAAGAGTACGCCTTTATTCATTAATGTGCCAAGAAATAAATTAGAAATTATTGGAAAAACATCAGTTAAATCTCATTTTGTAAGTTTTCATATAAAAAAATTGATAGTCCAGTTTGCAAAATCAAAATTTAATGCCTGAATTACCTAGTAGAACTGACTAAATAATTACTTTATATTTATTTTTTCTTCTATTTGTTTAGTGCTAAGCAAGCGACATAATGACATCTACAGGAGACTTATCCTGCAGATGACTATACATAAACTTAAAAATAATCTACTAAGTTTCTCACTTCCGATAATAAAAACAAAATTAAATAGTCAATCCCTGCTAATTTTTAACCGCTGAGCATTTACATTTCCTCTGAACATACCACAAAATTATTCTAACCTCTTCAGCTGATTTCATCATTAAACTTTTTCTTTATAACTATATTTATACTGCTCCTATTCAGTTTTTCTCTAACTAATATTCTCCTCCATTCAAACATTCTGTTAACATTCCATCAAAATTTGGTCCCAGCCGTGCCTATCCCCAAATGTATGTGCCTTGTAAAATATTATCCCTAAGACCCCTTAATTTTCACTCTCCCTCTCTCTCGTTCCTGTTGCAAATGTCTAAATATATTTCTTTAGTTGAATCAATTTTGATTGTTTTGTAAAAATTAATGACCTTTTCTGATTCATCACAGAGGAGAACATAATTGATCTATGTCTTCAAATTAAGAGTAAAACGCCTTTCCAAAATCTCGGTAGCATGTCTTAGCCATAACCATTCTTCTCCAGTTGGTGCGTAATTTTATTCAACCAATTACAGGCGTTTATCTTGATACTGAAGGCATTATAAAATACTCGCTCCTGACATCTCACTTGATACCAATACTTCATTATTCTTTCAATCACCACTCCAATCATTCATCTTAACTTTTCTCTAAATAATTGCTAAAAATGTCACCATATTCTGTAACAGTAGAGCCTTCTAGCGAGAGTATGGCTCATTAAATCAGATAGCTGTTAGGTATCACTGGGTATAAGTTGCTAGAAAAGACTTAGTTATCCACGTAGTCTGATACATGTACTGTTAATAGCCATGTACCAGAAGCCAGCAATCAACGTGCATTTGAGATATCGCCGACATGCAGCAGAGACGAAATGGTTCAATTAACTTTTTAAATTTATTTATTAATGTCTCTTTAACCAGAGGTCTTATCGCGAATACTACATATACATTTTACAATGTTATAAACATTCAATTACAAACAATTATATAAATTAGTATTTTTCATTAACTGTAGGACGTTACATAAATATTGTTCACGATTGTTGGGAACACCATTATTAGGTCTCTGAATGGAAGTTACGAGAACACACTGCAGTGAGGTGCTGGGCCACGAGTGTGACTTGACACTGACCGCATGTAGGTGGAAGATCGTGGAGTAAATGTTTGTGTGCCCGATGCGGAGTCTGATGAAAACAACTTGGTCCTGTCAAAGAAGAAACCTGGAGGTGGGTGCAGCACATACGATACGGAGCTTGTTGGTAGCCGTAGAGTACCAATCACGTTTCCATTGTTGCAGGATAGTTCGTTTTATACGAATATACCGTTGGTAGTCCTCGTGAGGAATTTTTGTTACCTCTACCTGAGGCTGTCTGGTGGTTTCTTTGGCCGCTTTGTCTGCGGTCTCGTGTGATGGAATCCAGATTAATGTTACGGATTTTCCGGTAGAAATAATTGTATTGTATAACTTATGCAAGTTTTGGATCAGACAGTTTTAGATGTTCGTTGGATTCCGAACAGGACACTTAGTGAGTCAGCGAATATCATAAAATACTTATCTCTGCTCTCCAAAATATACGGAAGAGTGAATTTTATGGCGTGTAGTTCAGTTGAGAATATTGTAAGTTGATTCGGTAACCTGTAGAGCATCATATGATGTGGAAAAACTACGGAGCAGCCTTTATTTCCATCAAATCGAGAGCCATCGGTGTAGATATGAACACTACTAGAGTGTAATGCCCAAACCTCTGTAAACATTTTGTGGTACAGAGGACTGCTAGATGCAGTTTTTCTTACTTTGTCCATGGTGGTGTCAGCAGTTGGAAAGCGAAATAGTTGCTGCCATACCAGGCGATACTTCTCATACAATAGACCCTGCTGATGCAACAAATGTTAGTTCCAAAACTATTCGTGTTTTTACTAGTTTTGATTCGTGCTTTTCATCTATAAATATCATCTTTGAATGCTGATGAAATCTAAACTTCATAAACGATACATAATTAAGGTCACTGATAAGTGTTTTGGGTACGTTTTCCACATAAATACTGTAAAAAAACGAACACAGTTACTGCTAAACATGCTTGATTTATCACTTACCTCCAGCGTAGTACAAACGTTAAACTTGACACTTTTGACACGCACTAAGAACAAAACGCAACTGAACTGCGTAGTCGCAACTCCCAACTTAACAGCACTGGGCGGTGTCCACTATTACTGTCCTTTTCACTTCATAGCATCTTAGCTAATTGAATTGAACTGTCAACGGTGCGCTAGTCAGCCCCTTATATAGCCCCCGCATACAGAGTGGAACATTCTCGAAAGGGAGGCTATTAGAATATGCCGAAAGGAATCTTTTGGAGCAGAGGAAACTTCGGAGAAGCGTAATATAATGGGTTCCTTGCGCAGCTATTGTTCTGAAGGCCGATCGAGGTCCCCACTCAGGTCCGCGCCGGGCAGCAGGTAGCTCGCACGGTCTCAATGTACTATATCTTCAAAGGCGAACATATATACTTGGTTTTAAACTACAGCCACAAAATTTTTACCACACGTTTAGCATCCTTTGCAAATTAAATCAATATGAAATCTAGATCCCTAAGGTAATTTTCTACACATGACCGATAATTTAAAATATACAAAACACAAAATAGAAGTGTTCTTTCGGTTAAGTGTATTTAAAAAAGTGATATAATGCGTTAATTATTTTAATTATATTCCATAACACTGTTCTGACAATGAGGTGAATCCCTTATTACAATTATTATTTTACATTATTTTTTAAAAAATTGGAGTACTTAATGTAATTTTTGGTGACAACTTATAAGGTAAAACATTTTTTACAAACGTATTTAATTTAGCCTGAAAATCTTTGACCTCGTATGGAGTGCTCAAATACAGAGAAAGTTTTAACATGCTGTCTTAAATAGTTCTTGAGTTAACTGTATAAGAAAAAATATTAAACATTAAAATCCGAAAGCTAAATAAATGTACACACACAAATTATTCAGGTAATTATCCTAGGGATTTGGATTAAATCAAATTAATTTAATAAGAAATATATATAAAAAAGATTAAATTCCTTCTGCTTTCCCAATTATGGGTTGCCTAATAACAAAGCATACTTAACAACAAATAAAGTGAATAATAAAAGTAACTACGAACAAAAAATAGCACAAGTACGATTAGAATATAAACAAAATTATAAGAATGCAAGACATTTACTTGTAACATATATAAATACAAATATTGTGCTCATAAATAAAATATATAAATTATAAAAGTGTTCTTTTTTAAACTGATACAGAACCTTTTAGTACCGTGGTAACTATACTCGGAATGATTTTGTTTCGATATCGAATTCACGGCGGAACTTGAACAAAGGTTTTGTGGCTCTAGTTTAAAAAAACAGCAGAGATACTCTCCTTTCAATATATATAGCATATTTGTGTGGAAAAGTTCCCAAACACCTCTTACCAGTGTCCTTAACTCTTTGGAGCTGTTTCATCTATACAGACAGGCATACAGATGAATATTAACTAACGTATGCAGCAGGGAAACACTTAAAAGCCAATAAAATAACGCGTAGGCTATTCACAGTACCAGAACATGTACTATTGTATAATTGAGGTTAAATACAAATGCTTTAGGTGAGTGATAGATCACACGTTTGACGCAAAAATTTGAAAATTGAACTACAATAATGACATTGATTTTCTTTACTTATTTAAAAATTATAATAACAAACAAGTGCAGTTATTGCCTATGGTTTGAAGGCCCTAAACCACACTGCATATCGCTATAAAAATGCGGTAGTGTTTTTCCAAGCTCTACATAATTCTTTATGGGAATGTAAATGCCTCTATCATGTAGAGCGTGCATTTATCATCTGTGCTGTTCTCGTGATTTGCCGAGGAAATTTGCAGATTTTCCTCGGCAAATCAAGCAGTTTTCCGGCGTTAATGTATACATTTCAACTCCATGCATTACGATATAAAACATTAGTTACTTCTTTGATCGCGAGTGTTTTTTTTCCTTCCCTTCCATTTGTATAACTCTATCCCTTTTCATTTCTCTCTACGACTGGCTTGAAATAAATTCCAAGAAAACAATGCATGAACGATTTTATGCTCGGTGTAAAACGAAGGGATAGTCAGAATTAATGAATTCTGCTCTGATTCGTGTAAACAGCTACCAATGTAATATGATTAGCGACTCGCCCTTGTAGAGGGAAGGATGGGTGAGAAATACGTTACCTGTAGCTTTAAAATCCACAATAAAGTAGACGTGGAAAAGAAGTATAAAATAGTTTCCGCTATCGAACAGGAATGTAACGCTCCAAATGCTGCTGAATAGTAGGGTATACCTTGAATACAATTCCGTTAATGGAAGAACTGTAACGAAAGACAATTATTTCATTAAAAATAATAATAATTATAAGGGGATTATCTTCATTCTTATTAATATTCTAATGTTTATTAACTTAACGGTACTCGATTAACATAGAACATACACTATTAACCTCCGCTCATCTTCTTGTAATAATGTATGCAACTTGTCAATGAAGTGGTTGGGATTATGCAAGAGTGGAGTTAAAGGGGTAACTCTCAGATGGTAACTCAGAGCTACACATTTCAATACCAACTTAAATTGCCTCATCCTATGTAGACTACATTTTTGTATTCACGTTGAAAGGCACGATTTATTTAAAAGTAGTAAACTTTTGATTACTCTTTATATAAACCACACTTAATTATGTAGTAATTTCAACTAAATTGTGAACCTGGACAAATGTTATTCAAATTCTCATATATAAATCTTCCAAACCGTTCGTGAGGTGATGGGCATACAAATAACACATGTTATGGAAACACTCGACTTAAACTATCCTTAACTTTTTACCAAATTTAAACCACACTGTAAATATTTGGGTAAATGTTTTTAAATTTCTAATTTACATTTAAATTCCGTAGCGCAACATTTCGCCTAAACACTTGTATTTTAAAAAGCCAACGCATGTAATTGCACTAAATTTTGCACCAAATTCCTCTTCAACCCTTCTATCTAAACAAAGTGTTAATTATGCACACGCAGAGGTATAAATTTGTATAAATATCTTAGACATATGTATTTTAATCAAAATCGTTAAGAGCCATTTTTGAGAAGATCAAAAGATGAGGTGTTTTTATAAAAATCTTCGATTTGCATCTTTGGAAGATACATAACTTAAATACCAAGCTTGGTATTCAGCCGACATTTCGTTTGAGTTATGCTGTTCACACATACACGAGCCCTTTTCTAAAACAATCTGATGTGTTACACTCACATGACTTTCTCTACTCTTGTACAAACTATTTCTACAAACGCTTATTCTCCATCTATTTCATATTAATTGAGATAAACATTTGCAGAAACGATCTTTTGACATGTAAAGAGAATTACATTTTACACATAGCGACCAGTTCTAAAAATATATGACTATCACTTAAGGCGTACTATGTTCGCCTTGTTTTGTAATTGCAAGGGCAATATAGAAATACAATAACCTTTAAGCATCGAAATATATCTTAATAGCTGGTTGCTAGGTGCAGCACCATTCCCTTTGCCACAGATTAATACTCTTTGCCACAGATTAATACTCTTTGCATATCCAAGACAAAAAAAATAAATAACGAATTCCCATTTGAGAAAATAAGTATTGAAAAATTTAAGGGAATAACAAGCAATATCTCGAAAACGGTTCACTCAAAAAAAATGTGTATGACATAAATTGTGTATTTTAACGCAATCTACATTATTTGTGTAGTAAAATTTTGTCTATCTCTTATGGTTTACCAGTTATCCAAAAGTGGTTCACAGTGAAGAATACTTTTGGAGACATTCCCAGAAAAGTCAAGATATATATTTTATTTGTCATGAAAGTATCTTAAACATATATTTAAATCAAAATCGTTAGCCATTTTTGAGAAAATTAAAATTTCGAAAAATGTTTCATGTAAACGGTGGTCGGGGTGGGGGGATTTTCTTGAAAACCTTCGCGTCGCATCTCTGGAAGATACTAAACCTAAATACCAAAATTGGTGTTTATCCGACTGTTCGTTTCTGAGTTATGCTGTTCAGACACACAGACGCACACACACAGACACACACACGGACATGTTTCCAAAAATGATTTTTTTGGATTCAGGAGGTCTCAGAACATGTATTTCCGGTGAAATCTCGGTATCGAATTTTTGGGTGGAATGCTATACTTCCCCTACTTACTATACGTAGTGGAGAAAGTAAAAAAGTTATGGATTCAGGGGGCCTGAAGACATGTATTTCCCGTGAAATATCGATATCTAATTTTTGTTTCGAATGCAATGCTTTCTCTACCTACTAGACACTAATACTATTTTAGTATTAATAGTAAGATTCGGTGTATCACATAGATACTGTGCTCGCAGGTCTATGATCGCGTGTTCCAACCGATGGAAGGAAGCGGATTTTTTCCCACATAATGTCTTCAACACGGTTTCCCTCGACGGAAAATAAATCAGGGCAATTCAATGCACTTTATTCTTGCTAAACGATCTTGCTCGCTGAAAACAAAGTATCCTAATGGGCGATCCAAAACAGAGTTCCTCAACTTGCCAATTTCGTCACCAAATACTAGCGTGATGTATGTTCTTTACATTGATATTGTGGCATGTGCACAGATTATAGTAATAGTAATACGTCCTCTGGTTACCCAAGTCGAAGGTTGGCAGTTTATCTGAGGAGGGGCGATTGAGGGGAAACAGTCTCATTGGTGGGGATATGGCGTTAGTGACGCCAAGCTTAGCGTGGGTTTTCTGAGCATTCTGTGACTAGTGTTCGCGAGAGTTAGACGGATAACTGTCTACGATATGGCGTCCTCGCCCGGCAGACACATGGGGTAAGAGAACATTTTATAATAAATCCAGCTATCCATTTCTTTGCCGTTTTAATTATGGTAGCATAGAATCCTTGCCTCTCCCTTCAGCCAGGAATTATGTTAGTGTAAGAATATTTTTGAGATAACTTTAGCTGCGTCCCTCGTCGTTGCCTCTCAAATTAACGTTCTTTGTTTGATTAACGATCCCTCTCATAAGCGAGTTGCCCTCCTCTGAAGTTAAGTAATTACAAAATATTGAGGTACACGACAATATTACTTTCTCTATTCACTCTTCTATAAACTATTCTTACAAAAGTTTATTTTTCTGTCTGATTTATCTTAATCGAGAGAAACTTTCATACACATTTAGACATTTTGTTGTAGGTTTAAGGGCACTTGGTAGAGATTTGGGTTCAAAAATTGATTTTTTTACTTTTGTTGTAATGGATTATAAATGGTATAAGGAACATATATACCTAACGTTTTTGTTATTTGGAGTTTAAAGGTTCGTATGGTCTAGAAATCTTATAGTATATTGGTATGTAACAATGTGCTCACCTTGTTTTTTTTGGCCATTTCCCGTAAGCTTTACTTTTTAAACTTCAGGTACATTTTTTCCCAAAACCTATTAACTATGAAGTTTGAAATTGCTTATGGTTGTACAGAATGACTAGTTACGTTTATTAGGTTAAAGATTTTGATCCTAAATTACACGGTTTCCACGAAAAAAGTATAAATATAAAAAGCTTACACCAAAGGGTTTTCTTGTGGATAATTTTTTAAAATTAAATTAGTCCCTCAATGGATAAATTGTTAACCGGCTATTATAAGCTACTTATAATAACTCATAATAAAAATTTGCAGAGTTGTGATCTTTATTTTCAGAGTAACGTGTACCTTTAAGTAAAAGTGAACTTTCTTTTAGAAATTATTTTACTGTATTTAAATACCTTTATAAATAAATGCTAGCTATAACATTTTGACACCAATATGCTCAGAAAACCTTCTTTAATAAGCAGTAAAAACATCTTTGTCCTTGATGGTGTAATTCTAGAGAAAACTGTCTTTCTTTAAATTGCGAAAAAAGCATAAAATGTCCTGCAATCTCTACCAAATTCCCTTAAGAAGAATAAAGCTGTAGTTAGACTTTTAAAAAAATCTGATGTGTTACACTCACATAACTTTCTCTACTCTTGTATAAACTATTTTACAAACGCTTATTCTCCATATGTTTCATGTTAATCGAGATGTTAATCTTATTGCTAATTTTCTTGTAGATGCAAGGGGAATTGGTAGGTTTTAAGCGATAGTCAAATATTTTAAGAGCTGGTTGCTATGTGGAGTATTCCATTCTCTTTGCATTACCAGGACAAAAAAATCTGATGTGTTACACTCACATGACTTTCTCTATTCTTGTACATACTATTTTTACAAACTCTTATTCTCCATCTATTTCATATAAATGAGATAAAAATTTGCAGAAACTATCTTTAGACATGCAAAGAGAATTACATTTTACACATAGCGACCAGTTCTAAAAATATTTGACTATCGCTTAAGAAGTACTATGTTCCCCTTGGTTTGTATTTGCAAAGGCAATATAGAAATACAGTAGCTTTTAAGCATAAACATATCTCTTATTAGCTGGTTGCTAGGTGCAGCACCATTCTCTTTGCCACAGATTAATACTCTTTGTACATCTAAGACAAAAAAATGAATAACGAATTCCCATTTGAGAAAATAAGCATTGAAAAATTTAAGGGAATAACAAGCAATATCTCGAAAATGGTTCACTCAACAAAACAAATGTATATGACATAAATTGTGTATTTTAACGTGAGCTACATTTTTGTGTAGTAAAATTTTGTCTATCCCTTATGGTTTACCAGTTATGCAAAAGTCGTTCACAATGAATACTTTTGGAGACATTCCCAGAAAATTCGAGATTTACATTTTATTTGTCATGAAAATATCCTTTACATATGATATTTTAATCAAAATCGTTAGCAAATTTTGAGAAAATTAAAATTTTCGAAAAATGTTCCATGTAAAGGGTAATCTGGGGTGGAGGGATTTTCTTGAAAACCTTCGTGTCGCATCTCTGGAAGATACTGAACCTAAATACCAAGTTTGGTATTTATCTGACTGTTCGTTTCTGAGTTAAGGTGTTCACAGACATACGGACATGTTTCCAAAAATGTTTTTTTTGGATTCAAGGGGTCTCAAAACATGTATTTCCGGTGAAATCTCGGTATCGATTTTTTGGGTGGAATACAATACTTCCCCTACTTACTAGACGTAGTAGAGAAAGTAGTAATATCACTGTGTGATGGCTTTGAAATTACACGTTCCTTCTACGACCAGAGAAAAATTCAAATCAATAACCTAGAATTTTTCGGAAACGGCTAACCCCACAAAACGTTTGTTTCACATAAATTGTATGATTTAACTAGATCTACATTTTCTGTGTAATAAGGTTTTGTCTATCTCTTACTATTTACTAATTATACAAAAGTCCCTCAGAATGAAGATGATTTCATAGGCTATTCTCAGAATATTCAAAATATACATTTTATTTGTGGCTGAAGTTCTTTAAATGCTCTCGTCTTAATTCAAATCATTAGTCATTTGTAAAAATATAAAAAGTAACGAATAATTTACCAAGTAAAATCTAGTTTGGAGTGCGGGGATTTTTTTGAAAATCTTCGTATTGTATGTATTCTTGGAAGCTGTCGAATGTAAATACAAAGTTTGGTATTTAACAAAATTTTTGGTTTTAAATTAAATTTTGTTCACATACACACACAGATGCATTTATAGTTTTTTTTTATTCAGGGAGTCTCAAAACAGTATTTCCGGCGAAATCTGGGTATGGAACGTTTGGGTGGAATGCAATACTTTCTCTACTTACTACAGATTAGTAGAGAAGAAAAAATATTAATATTTAATAGCATCATTCGTTAAAATCATTCGGAGCTATGATAATTAAGTGCAGTACTTCCAACTGTTGCATCCAGAGTATTAGCTGTGCGGACTAACTTGCAGCAGAGAGACAGTACATTGCATGCAGCTTTTATTGTCTGTTGAAAAGGTAGATTCAGATTACATAAAAATTCAGTGGCATAGTCGGGATTTGAACCACGGATCTCCCGGTCTCCATCCGGTTGCTTTAACCACTGAGTTATCATGGCAACATGCCCGTACGTCATTAAATTCTCCAACTGATTCGCATTTTATCCGGTAAACCACAAGGAGATCTCAAATTGTATTGATGACACCCCGATGGCGACTTACAATGCTGCAAGTACTTTAAGTCCCGGGCTTCATAGTTTCGACTACTATTAGGTCAAATAATGATCAATTAGGTTAATTAATTAGGTCATTCTTATTTTTATTTCTTATCTTCAACTTCAGGGATTGATCTTACACACCTCCATCCTCAACGAAATCCTCAGACTGGTCTCTCCACCGCATAATTGCTCGTGCTCTTGTTTTTAGTCATTTGACGTTGTGTTTGTACAGTATCTTAGGTTGCCTATTTTGTTTCCATTCTTTCTGTATGGCCATGTCATTTTTATCGACATTCGTCAATTTCGTCTAGGATATTAGAAACCTGCAGTTCATCACTAATGGCATTTTTATTTTCTATACTACGTACATAGTGGGTAAGAAAGTGTTGCATTTCACCCAAAAATTCGATACCGAGATTTCACCAGAAATACACGTTTGAGGCTCCTTGAATAAAAGGAACACATTTTTAGAAAAAGGTGTGTGCGTGGGCGAGAGAGAGAGAGAGAGACCAGCATAACTCAAATACTGAGAATGATTGTTACGCTATTTGCACCACGCTTTGGGCGTCAATTTGAAGTAGGTCGCATTGAAGGAGTTGTATTATATTTCAACTGTTGGGGAGCCGAACTTGTAGTAGTTGCAACCGCACGTATAGTAAACAGTTTCCGGTAGCCTTCGCCCCAAGTGTACTTTCAGGGGCCTTTAACCCAAGTTTAAAAAAAAAATGTTAACTTTGTAATTTAATTGTTTCTTTAAATATTATATATTTATGTTTGCCTCGGCTGCGTCAGTATTACTGTTGGAGACGCTTTTCTGTTAGCAGGGTTGTGGTACGACTAAGAATGTAGGCTTACACAGACTAGAATTTTACTTTACTCCTTTTATTAATACTTGATACGATTTAAATAACACTTCACTGATATAGAGGGCTGTGAGATTCTTTAATTACTTGCACTTTTTAACACGTAAAACTATTTTCGTCTCACACGAATACGTATTAAATTTCTTGACACTTTTTGCGTCTGGTTAGAAACGCTGTCTGCAACCAATTGAAATCTAAATTTGTAAAATTTTCTCCTTTTCAGTTTCTGATTGGCTAATCCTACTCCAATGGAATACCTTCATTTAACTAAAGCTTTTTCTGGTTGTTGATTGGTTATTTTTAAACTGTCACTAAAATTACATTATTGTTACTCCAAGAATCACAAGTAGTATTGTTAAACTTTCTTACTCATTATTGACTCAACTCATTGTTACCTCATTGTTAGCAATTATTAACCTATTATTCTCACAGATCCTACGTTATTAAATTACGTAATACATTCATATAACATTATTACACATGGATACAATAATATAAACATATACAATGACTGTTACATACATTTTGCAAATTATTACATACACATATTGCTTCAAGGCGGGCTGTTATTGAGTTTACATATTATATAATTAGACTGAAATCATTTGTGTTAAAAACCTTGTCTCAATACGAAAAGTCGGATAAATACCGAATTTGGCATTTAGATTCATTACCTTCCAAAGCTGGGACATAACGATTTTCAAGAAAATTCCCTATGCCAAACTACTCTTTACATGCAAATCCTTCCGCAATTTTTTATTTTCTAAAAAATGGCTCTAACGATTTAGTTTAAAATAGCAGACAAATAAAATGTATAAATGTATATCTTGAATTTTTCTGGAAATAGCCTGTGAAGTCCTCTTTATTCGGAAGGAAATTTGTTTAATCTTGTATAACTGGTAAATATTAAGCGATACAAAAAAAAAATAAACTAAATCTCTTTAAAACGCACAATTTATTTCAAATAACTTTTTGTGGCATAAGCTTATTCCAAGATACCCATTACTAATGGTTCGATTTGTTCCATGCTTTGTCATTCTTTTTAAGTCCTGTCGATTTTCAGTTGTTTCTGGCGATATTATGGAAACGGTATGGAATTTTAAGGCCAGCATATAGCATCCAGTTCTTAACACTTTACTATCGCTGTTTCCTTTGCAGAAATAGCTATATTGCACATTTCGTTGGGGTACAAAGGTTTATCTGGATTAAAATTAAGTAGATAGAAAATAAAATTTCGTAAGAATAATTTGCATTCCCACTAATAAACGATAAATGGTAGAGAAAGTTATGTGAATGTAGCACATAAGATTTTTTAGGCAATCGGTCCTCCTATATCCTGCAATTCCTTGCAGAAATCGCGTTTCTGGTACTTCTATCCATCATCGGTGTCTCGTGTCCAGCATTCCTATCCTTAAAGCAGTACTATAGGTACAGCCATTGTTTTATAGAATTTTAAAATTGTTTCAAGATTACTATCATAAATAATGTTCTTCGTATTGTTCCACACATCAGTTGAAAGCTATGTTCAATATTGTTATTTTTAATTCTCTCAAAAATTGCTCTGGTGATTTTGGTTAAAATCCCATATGTTCAAGATGTTTATATATACTTCTGGTTTTACCATGCGCCAACATTTTCGGCACCCAAGACTACAGTTTTAAATACCATCTTATCACTTTTCTCCATTCTTGGCTGTTGGACCATAAATCTTCATCAATTACCCAATCCGTCATTGTCCCTCTAATTTATTGAATCCACGTGCTATGCGGTCTTGCTTTTCTCCTCCTTCCTGGTGGCGCCCCTCCATTATTCTTTTGAGTAATCTTCCATTCTTTTAGCATACCCATGCCATTCTAATTGTTTCTGTTGAATAAACTCTAAAATTGAATTTTCAACATATATATTTTCTTTTATAATCTCATTTCTATTACTTTCTCTACTACGTAGAGTAAGTAGGGGAAGTATTGTATTCCACCCAAAAATTCGATACCGAGATTTCACCGGAAAAATATGTTTTGAGACCCCCTGAATCCAAAAAAAGCATTTTTGGAAACATGTTTGTGTGTGTGTGTGTATGTCTGTGAACAGAATACCTCAGAAACGAACAGTCGGATAAACACCAAACTTGGTATTTAGGTTCAGTATCTTCTAGAGATGCAACACGAAGTTTTCAAGAAAATCCCCCCGCCCCAGATTACCCTTTAAATGGAACATTTTTCGAAAATTTTAATTTTCTCAAAAATGGCTCTAACGATTTTGATTAAAATATCATATGTTTAAGATACTTTCATAACAAATAAAATGAATATCTTGAATTTTCCGGGAATGTCTCCAAAAGTATTCTTAATTGTGAACGACTTTTGCATAACTGGTAAACCATAAGAGATAGACAAAATTTTACTACACAAAAATGTAGATCGCGTTAAAATACACAATTTATATCATATACTTTTTTTGTTGTTGAGTGAACCATTTTCGAGATATTGCTTGTTATTCCCTTAAATTTTTCAATACTTATTTCCTCAAATGAGAATTCGTTATTCATTTTTTTGTCTTGGATATGCAAAGAGTAATAATCTGTGGCAAAGAGAATGGTGCTGAACCTAACAACCAGGTATTAAGAGAGATGTATATGCTTAAAGGCTACTGTATTTCTATATTGCCCTTGCAAATACAAACCGAGGGGAACATAGTACGCCTTAAGCGATAGTCAAATATTTTTAGAACTGGTCGCTATGTGTAAAATGTAATTCTCTTTGCATGTCAAAAGATCGTTTCTGCAAATGCTTATCTCGATTAATATGAAATAGATGGAGAATAAGAGTTTGTAAAAATAGTTTGGACAAGAGTAGAGAAAGTCATGTGAGTGTAACACATCAGATTTTTTTTCGTTTTAGATAATATCCTTGCAGATCTCCAATAATCCATTTCTGTTGCCAATACGTTTCTTTTTAACTGATAGCAGTTCAGATTCCATAGGTTATAAAACTTCTAATTATTGTTTTCAAAATTGAAGTTTTAGTTTATTTTAAAACCTGCTTATCCCATAATATACCATTCTAAATAGATATAGCATAGTTTCCTGAGTTTATATTTGATCTCGTTTCCCATTCGTGTAATCTTTACTAGGTATTTAAATTCCCCTGTGTGTTTAATTATCCCCATTTCTCGTCCAGTACGAAATCTTGATGAACATCTCCAATGGTCATATATTTGGAGTTATCCATATTTACTTTTGGGTCCCATTTGCTGCATTCTCGAATCAACCTTCTTGCAAGGTATTCTGCGTCTTCATATCCTTGGGTCAAAATTAACTGATCATTCGCAAATTACAGGGAGTATATTGAGTCATCCATTGGTATTCCCATATTTTTACACATATTTTTCCAACCTCTCTTGCTTTTTCTATGTACATTGCGTATAATGCAGGAGATACACAACATCCGTGTCTTAACCTTTATTAACATGAAAAACTCTTGACAAACATTTTCCCATTTTTGCTTTTAGATGTACATTTGTGTATAAATTTTGAATTGCTCTTATCAAAAAAGCTCTAATTTCCGTCAGTTTTAAAGCTGACCGTAACTGTGATAATGGCACATTATCGTAGACCTTTTCTATATCAATGAACACCAAATGGAGGGGTTGTATTCTGTTTTCTTCTCTATTGTCTGTTGTATACAAAACACATGATCAATAATTGCTCTGCCTGCGCTAAAGCCTAGCTGTTCTGCTTCCAAGTCTTGGCATTGTATCTCAAGGAAATGCTTAATTATTTTGCCATATTGTCTATTTACTGTGCTATTTATTGCAATGCCTCTATAATTTTACATTCATATTTTCTACCCTTTTATATGTTGTGAATATTTGCATGGCTAATAAAATATACATGTTGAATTTTCATTGAGGAGCCTCTGAACTCTTCTTTATTCTGATTGTATTTTAAATAATGTTGTATAACTTGGTTTCCTAAGAGAGAGCTAAAAGCTTAATATACAACGTAAATCCTAGCATACACTACCACATGCGTTTTAAACAATTGACTATCGTTTCAGCCTCCTGAATACTTACAATAAAGCGTGTGTTACTATGGATTTACCTAACTAAAACCATTTCTGGCAAGTAATTATCGTGATTTAGAGGAAGAAGCTAGAAAAGTAAACACATTTAGAATAGACATTTAAATAAACAATACGATAATTGGTAGAGGACGTTTTATACCTATTGTATGTCAGATAGTCGGTTATATTTTCAAGCTTAGATAATGAAGGGACATTTAGAGTTGATGTATTGTTCCATTTGGATCTCTAATTACTTTAGCGCTATCGAGTTCCCAATTATATACATAACAGAACCGAATGAAATCAATTCACGGTTGCATGGGCAATTAATTTATTAAAAGAATGCAGCAATTTGTATTGCCCAAATGCAATTATTTTGCGTGGTTGCAGGTCATAACAAAAATGAAATGAAGTGATAGGAACTCGAGTTGTGTGGGAAATAAACTCCCGTTATTTTTTTTCTATATACGTACGATATCGATATCAGTGTTGAATAAAATGTATGAAGTACTCAAAACTTGTAAAATAAATCGCCTGAGTGTTACCTTGTAGGGATGGACAGAAAATAACATAACGGTTACTTTGTAACGGTTACTTTAATGTAACTTATCAAAGCAACGAATACAAAGTAACTAGTCATTCAACAAGAGTTACCAAAGTAACGAATACAAAGTAACAAGTCACTCAACAGTTGACAAAGTAAGGAATACAAAGTAACTAGTCACTCAATAAGTTACCAAAGTAACGAATACAAAACAACTAGTTGCCCAATAACGGTTACCAAAGTAACGAAAGCAAAACAACTAGTTGCCCAATAACAGTTACCTAAGTAACGAAAGCAAAACAACTAGCTGTCCAATAACGGCTACCAAAGTAACGCATAAAAGTAACTAGTTACCCAATAACGGTTACCAAAGTAGCGAATGCAAATTAACCAGTCACTCAATAACGGTTATCAAAGTAACGAATACAAAGTAATTAGTTACCCAATAACGGTTACGAAAATAACGAATACAAAGTAACTAGTTGCCCAATAACGGTTACTAAAGAAACTAATACCAAGTAACTAATCACCCAATAACGCTTACCAAAGCAACGAATACAAAGTAACTAGTCACCCAATAACGGTTGCCAAAGTAACGAATAAGAAGCAACTAGTCATCCAATAACGGTTGCCAAAGTAACGAATAAAAAGCAACTAGTCACCCAGTAACGGTTGCCAAAGTAACGAATAAAAAGCAACTAGTCACCCAGTAACGGTTGCCAAAGTAACGAATAAAAATCAACTAGTCACCCAGTAACGGTTGCCAAAGTAACGAATAAAAATCAACTAGTCACCCAGTAACGGTTGCCAAAGTAACGAATA
The DNA here is from genome assembly GCA_030765065.1 of Deroplatys truncata. Taxonomy (NCBI): domain Eukaryota; kingdom Metazoa; phylum Arthropoda; class Insecta; order Mantodea; family Mantidae; genus Deroplatys; species Deroplatys truncata. The sequence continues at coordinate 173,085,793 of CM060984.1, forward strand.
AAAATCAACTAGTCACCCAGTAACGGTTGCCAAAGTAACGAATAAAAAGCAACTAGTCGCCCAGTAACGGTTGCCAAAGTAACGAATAAAAAGCAACTAGTCGCCCAGTAACGGTTGCCAAAGTAACGAATACAAAGCAACTAGTCACCCAATAACGGTTGCCAAAGTAACGAATACAAAGCAACTAGTCACCCAATAACGGTTGCCAAAGTAACGAATACAAAGCAACTAGTCACCCAATAACGGTTGCCAAAGTAACGAATACAAAGCAACTAGTCACCCAATAACGGTTACGAAAATAACGAATACAAAGCAACTAGTCACCCATTAACGGTTACGAAAATAACGAATAGAAAGCAACTAGTCACCCATTAACGGTTACGAAAATAACGAATACAAAGTAACTAATTTTCCAATAACGGTTACTAAAGAAACCAATACCAAGTAACTAGTTGCCCAATAACGGTTGCGAAAGTAACGAATGCAAAGTAACTAGTCGCCCAATAACGGTTACCAAAGTAACGACTGCAAAGTAACTAGTCGCCCAATAATGGTTGCCAAAGTAACGAATACAAAGTAACTAATCACTCAATAATGGTTGCCAAAATAACGAATGCAAAGTAACTAGTCGCCCAATAACGATTGCCAAAGTAACAAATACAAAGTAACCAGTTACCCAATAACTTACAAATGAAAGTATAGGTATTAAATAAATTATTTACGAATTACAATATAAAAATATCAAACAATAAAACAAAATTTATGCGTTTGTAGGTAAAGAAACATTAGATGCAAGATTGTAATAAATGACGAAATCGTCGAACAATTTCCAGTATTTAGATACTTAGAATGTGATTTAACGGCAGCATTAGATGAATGGTATGTAGAAAATAAACTGCATAAATTTAATCTCGTGTGTGGCAAACAAGAGTACTAAGATAGATAAGGTAGGGGAGACAAATAAACTTTTATAAAACAATGGTAGTTTTATACTTCTACATTAAAGTGAAACGTAGACCCGAAACAGAAAACGGAAAAGAAATTGAAGCGACAGAAATGAAATTTTAGTATCTGTTGCTAGATACTCTTTGTTGTGTCACAGATATAGCCAGGAAATAAGGGATGAATTGAAAATATTTAAAGAATTAACCAAAACAACGAAAACTGGACACACCATCTTCAAAGGATGAATGAGGGAAGACTATCAATAATATTAATAGAATAAAACCATTAGAGGAACGGAATATTTGACGATCAAGGCGTAGATGAAGAGACGAGTTTGACGAATGGGGAGGAACGTATCTTGAATTGAGCTTGATGATGATGATAATGATGATGAATATTTGCTTTCTAAAACTTGATACGCAAAATAACTTGCCACGTACGTTCGAGCTATAAAATAGGGGAGCTGCTATCAGGCTAAAGACTCGCCCATGTCCACCAGGGAGCACCAGATACATGTGCATACCGACAGAAACTATGAGATAGCTCTCTCAATGGCGTGTCCAGTAGCGAGATGCATCTCGAGTGTTTCTCGCATTCTCCTCTCAAATGGACGCTAGGCAGAGTGACCTTTATCCTAAAGAGACCTGCTGCGCGTGTACCTCTGTCTCTGTTCACAGAAGAGGATGGATAGCGTGGAGTCGTCAAAAAAGAAACTAGAAAGAGGAACAGTGGGCCAAGGTCCCCTTCACTGATAATTCCTTGTTCGGTCTTCAGAGCGATTGTCGAAGGATTCGCATCTGGAGAGAACCCGGAAAACACGATTTCGGGCTTCAAACATAGTAGAAAGAGACCGACCGATATGGAGGTGGATCAATAATGGTGTGGGAAGGCATCATGATAACCGCACGAACGCTTCTCCATGGAGCTGTACGACAGGTTGGCAAGTTTAACTGCTGTCAGGTATCGTGATGGGATCTCGGCACCATGTGGTCGCTTGTGTCGAGGTACTGTGAGCCCAGACTTAGATAATGCTCATCCTCATACAGCTCAACTGAAAACTGAATATATTGCTCGCAGGGATTGATCTGCTCGCTCTCCCAGACGCATACCCATGGAGGTATCAGATGTCCAACGAAAAGTGGTCGCACGTCGTCGTCCAAGATTTATGACCTGTTCTACAAAGGAATGCACGTAATATCTCAAAATGAGATTGCCGATATTAGTCGCAGTATGCCACGCCGCTGTTTTGTTTTTATTGGTGTCAGAAGTGGACATAGGCCATATTAACATTTTGTGTAGCAGTTTCTTGTATTTGTAAAACGTGAATACGTTTTAGAAAACATAAAAATAATTTGTGTAACCTTTTATATTAGGGTGTACACTTTCTTTATTATTTACACAACAAAAATAGTTGCAGTAAATACATATATTTTATATGCATTGTTTTAATTTCGGACATCAATGCATAAATAACAGAATTTAACTCTGATAAATCTGTATCTTCCCTGTGGAATGGGATGTATAAAGGTAGCTATAATTTTTCTTTTACCCTCTGTGCCCAGTGCAGTACTCGTTCCGTGTTAATAATTTTGTAGGCGACTGGTCTACATTTATAATAACAGAAAATGGCCTGTATCTAACGTAGAGTTTCTCAGTATTTTAAGGCCCATGTTAAAAGTATCTGTTTAAATCGAAACCCATCACTCTTCTCTTATCATGTAATGTAAATCTCTCGCATTATTAAGTCTTAAATAATGTTTAATGATGGGCGATTAATATCAGCTAAAGAAGAGAAAATAATGAAACAAATTTGATGTGTTACGTTCACATGCCTTTCTCTACCTCTTATCGTTTATTTTTATATAGCTACTACAAACAACTCCTACGAAAGCTTATTTTCCTGTCGTGTTGATAGAAATAAATCTTTGCAGAAATAGCTCCATTACGCATTTCATTGCAGGTACAAAGGGATTACCGAAAGCAGAATCGATATTCAAATGTCTGTGTATGCTGGTCTTGAAAAGTCATACACTTTCCATAACATCGCGAGAAACTACTGACCACAGGCAGTACTTTAAGAACATGGTAAAGTATTAAATAATTCAAACTATTAATAACGAATATGGCTGATGTCACAGAAAAAGTTATTTGAAATAAATTGTTTGTTTTAAAGAGATCTGCATTTGTTGTGTAGTAAACTTTTGTCTATATGCTATGGTTGACCCATTATACGAAATTACCTATATATAAAATTGCTTTCGAAAGAAGAGGACTTCAGAGCTATTCTCAGAAAATTCAAGACATAAATTTTATTTCGCATAAATATTCTGAATACAAGGCATTTTAATTAAAATCGTTAAGCCATTTTTAGAAAATTAAAATTGCTCCATCTTTGGAAGATATCGAACTTAAACAGTAAGTTTTATATTTATCCGGCACTTTCCAATTATGCTGTTCACGCACACGCGCGCGATCATTTTTCTAAACATGCATTTCCGGTGAAATCTCGAAATAGAATTTTTTTGCGTGGAATATAATACTTCCTCTACTTTACCTTTTTATTTTCTGTACTATGTAGTTAGTGACCAGAGATAACCGGCGTTTCCTTCAACATAATTGCTCCTCATCAAAGAAATGAATAGCATCAGAAATTAAATTACCGTTAATTAGCAAGTTTAAAACTGGTGCTATGCTTACGTTAAGAAAAGAGCCAGTAGGTATATAAAAAAGTAATGCCGTCCATCTTGTCACTTTATTATATTCACTAATAGGCAATAAAGTCAACGTCTTTTTTCACCCACCTCGTGTTAGAACGTTAATTTAAGTTTACGAAGTTCGCGTGTGAAAAGCATGGAAAGTTTTAAGCTTTAAAACAAAAGCTTAAAGACCCGAGATAACCTTTTATTACATGAAGGACGTCATATCTTGTGCTAGGTGTTAAGAGATGTATGCACGTCATTAACTATACACGCACGCACACTAGGATATATTATGTTAATGCATGCAAATGGAACGTAACAACTCTGTTTGCTGATCCAAGCGACTCTACATGCAATATCGTAACGTTTATATGTACACACATGTACATATGACTCTGTGTCAGCTTGTACTTAGTATGCTCTGTGAAGGTTTGTTATTCTACTTTTAGGTGTGTCCGCTACTCTACAGTCTATTAGATTTGTTTTTGCCGTCTGTCCTCATTAGGGATGGGCAGAAAATAACGTAACGTTACATTGTAACGGTTACCAAAGTAATGAATACAAAGTAACGAAGACACCTAGTTATCTCGTTAACGGTTACTAAAGTAACGAGACGGTTACCGAGCCTGGGTGATATCATTCACTGAATTGCGCAGCATTGGTATCGCTTATCGGGAATTAGTTTCCTCAACTCATTTGCAACTCCAATCTTCCTCGCACGGAATTAAAGTACATATTATTTGTTTATTAGAGCGCGTTGCCCATGGCTTCGAATATAGGTCACATACCACAGATGAAGCTCAGTCGGTACTCGGGCGGAAAAGCTACATACATTGCATTGAGATGCTTATTCACATATGCTTATATGTGCACGAGATTTATACATCGTAACAATATATGCGCGGGCCGCTAAGCTCAAACAACGGCACATAAATTTTAACAGTGGTGGATAAATATCTAGAGTTATACAATTTCAACAAACCTGCCTTCTAAGATTGCTCAAAGAAACGTGACATTTCTCCAGTATTCGAATTCGCAAAGCAGTGTGAAGGCGTGTGTTTCCGTTCTTTTAGATTGTTGTGTCTTTAATCTTGCATGGAAAAGAACGATGAATGGATATACGACAGGGTTAAATTAGTATTTCCCGAATCAAACCTCGAGGTTGAAAGGGCTGCTTCGGTACCAAACACACCATATTGTAAGTTGAACATTATTTATTAATATTGTATAACTGCATACTTCCGACCTCGATTTTCATGAATGTAATGCCTTTTTTACTTTCTCTACTACGTATAGTAAGTAGGGGAAGTATTGTATTCCACCCAAAAATTCGATACCGAGATTTCACCGGAAATATGTTTTGAGGCCCCCTGAATCCAAAAAAGGCATTTTCGGAAACATGTCCGTGTGTGTCTGTGAACAGCATAACTCAGAAACGAACAGTCGGATAAACACCAAACTTGGTATTTAGGTTCAGCATCTTCCAAAGATGCGACATGAAGGTTTTGAAGAAAATTCCCCCCCCCAGATTACCCTTTACATGGAACATTTTTCGAAAGTTTTAATTTTCTCAAAAATGGCTAACGATTTTGATTAAATTATCATATGTTTAAGATATTTTCATGACAAATGAAATGCATATCTCGAATTTTCTGGGAATGTCTCTAAAAGTATTCTTCATTGTGAACGACTTTTGCATAACTGGTAAACCATAAGAGATAGACAAAATTTTACTGCAAACAATGTAGATTGCGTTAAAATACACAATTTGTCATACATTTTTTTTATTGAGTGAACCATTTTCGAGATATTGTTTATTATTCCCTTAAATTTTCCAATACTTATACGTTTTCTCAAATGGAAATTCGTTCTTCATTTTTTTGTCCTGGTAATGCAAAGTGAATGAAGTACTCCACATAGCAACCAGCTCTTAAAATATTTGACTATCGCTTAAAGCCTGCCAATTTCCCTTCTATTTCTATTTCTATTTTGAAAAGGGGTGGGTTTTATGCCCAAGCACTGCGACCTTAAGATCTATTGCGCATCCCCCCTATCATCAGTTAAGTAGTCTGTTGCTCGATATGAACTTAACCAGACTGCTAACTGAGGCTTTCGATAGTTCATCTATCTTTGGAAAGTGACTGCCAAAAATACTTGCTCTTTGACTCGCAAGAGCAGGGCAATCACATAGTAGATGAGTAACAGTCTCATCTCCTTCTAGACATCTATTACAGATAGGGTTGTTAACCAATCCCATTCTGTATAGATTAAACTTTAGGGCACAGTGTCCTGTAATGAATCCTGTTGCCCATGCAAGTCTTCTTCTGCTAAGACCGCGCAAGTATTTTGCCCGGCTGTTATCCAGGTCTGTAATGAACAACTTGGAATGTCTGCAACCCTCAATGGAGTTCCAGTAGTTCTTGTGTTCTGCTTGAGCCCAGCACTTAATAGCCTGTTTCACTGGTCTGTAGGACACTCCCAGTACAGGCTCCGGACCAAAAAATGGGATTTCACTGCCAATCTTGGCTGCTTCATCTGCTTTCTCATTGCCTGGTATACCTATATGTCCTGGCACCCACATAAGTTGAATCTTATTGTGTTCAGCCAGTGCCATTAAGGATTCCCGGCATTCTGAGACAAGCTTTGATTTTGTTGATGGTGATTCAAGTGCTTTAAGAGCAGCTTGACTGTCTGAGAGAATAAGAACACTTCTATTCTTATATCTCCTTTTAATGCTTTCCATGACACTGACTAGGATTGCATAAACCTCAGCCTGGAAAACTGTAGCTAAGGTACCAAGACTATAAGAAATCTTGGTATTGTTACCGTAAAGCCCAGCCCCCGTTCCCGATTTGGTTCTAGAACCATCAGTATACCAGATTGGGCATTTGTTATTATGAGGTTTTACCAGTCTTTCCCATTCACTCCGCTGTGGATAGGATACCGTAAATTTCAAATCAAACTTAAATCTTGTTTCAAGAATGTCAGTCCCCATGTTGAGTATCTGTTGTACATTCTTATCCCAAGGAAGCTTGAGATGATTAATATGTCCAGTATTAGACACTTTGGTTTGGCGACAAATACGGTGATACGCGATCATGGCTTCTGCCTTCATCCATAGGTGGAGAGGTGTGAGCCCAATCAGCATCTCCATAGCCGCAGTTGGAGTAGTTTTGAAAGCTCCCATAATTGAAATGCAGAAGGTCCTCTGTAATTTACAGAGTTCCTTTCTGCACACCTTTAAATTAACTCTAGGCCACCACATCAGTGCGGCATAAGAGAATATAGGTCTCACCATAGCAGTGTATATCCAATACACTATGCTAGGTTTCAGACCCCATGTCTTACCAAGCATACCTCTACATGTCCAAAAGACTCTGTAGGCTTTGGTAATACATAATTCCATATGATGTTTCCAAGTTAATTTCTTGTCTAAAACAAGCCCAAGATATTTAACTTGTGTTGAATAGGGCACTACCTCACCAAAGAGAGAGAGTCTGGTTAAATCAGGCCCCCTTCTCCTGGTGAAGGGTACCACTACTGTTTTGCTTGGATTAACAGTTAGATTATTCATCTTGCACCAAGCTTCCACTTTCTCAAGCGCCATTTGTAGCACTTGAGAAACTGTGTGAGGAAATTTACCTCTTATGATTATTGCAATGTCATCTGCAAAACCTACTGTGAAGTAACCATCACTATTGAGTGCGCAAAGAAGTGTGTCCACTACAAGGTTCCATAGCAGGGGTGATAAAACACCCCCCTGCGGGCAGCCCCTCTCCGTGGACACATCCAGCGTCTCCCCACATAGATTCATGGTTATCTTCCTATGTTGTAAGACAAAACGTATCCACTCACAAAGAAGTGAAGGTACATCGTGTCCATAGAGGGCGTTCGTCACGACGTCACAAGATGTCGTGTCAAACGCACCTTCAATATCGAGAAAGGCACCAATGGCTATTTCTCTGGTATTAAGCGCCTTCTCAATAGTCGAGACCACTTGATGAAGTGCTGCTTCCGTTGATTTCCCTGTTTGATAGGCAAATTGGTACTTGTTTAATGGATGTTCCATTAAAACGTAATCCCTAATGTGCCTATCCACTAACCTCTCCAAAGTTTTAAGCATAAAAGAGGAGAGATTAATAGGGCGATAAGCCTTAGCCTGGGCGTAACTAGGACGCCCTGGTTTAGGTATAAACACCACCTTTGTTTGTCTCCAAGCCATGGGTATATATCCATAAGCTAGACAAACTCTAAATATGCCACAAAGTAGGGATTGAAGTGAGTCAATACCATATTGTAAAAATGCAGGGATGATTAAATCTGGGCCTGCCGATTTGTATGGTCCGAACGACTTGACAGCCCATCGTATTTTAGTGACATTGACTACGCTCCTGATTAGGTTCCAATCCTCTCTGTCCAAAGAAAGATGGTCCAGATTTGGTTGCCCCTTCACAGAATTGCTGTCATTGTCTACCTTAAAGTCTGGAAAGTGAGCCCTCGCAAGTTGCAGGAGCGTCTCAGAACCAGACTGTGTGTACGTGCCATCAGGCAGTTTAATAGTGCTCACAATTTTTTTAACACCCTTTGCCATATGTTTCATGAATCTTGCACTGCTGGGAACGTTCTCCATCCCCTGGCAGTACTCCCTCCACGAATTCCTTTTGGCTTTACGTATTTCTTTGTTATAATTGGTGAGGGCTTGTTTATATGAATCCCAATCACCAGTTCTTTTTGCAAGTCTAAATAACTTCCTTGCTTTCTTCCTAAGTCTGCTTAACTCTTTAGTCCACCAAGGCACCAGCCTTGGCGAGTAAGCTACCTTAGGCTGACAATTTTGATAATAGGATAGGAGAATTGACCGTTGTATTTCATCAACGGCAAACTCCACATCCAATATCGAACGAATGTTCCTTGAGAAACCCGATGTCAATGCTGATAGATCTCGTCTATAACCGTCCCAGTCAGTTTTCCTCGGATTTCTGTAAATCACTGGTAGAGTGACTTGTGCTTTAATATTGAAGCATATGCATCTATGATCAGAGAGAGTGATCTCCGATGATACACGCCAACTTGAAATTAGGTTCTCAATAATATTAGTCCCTAACGTTATGTCAATGACTTCCTCCCTTCGCAAAGTTACAAAGGTTGGTTCATTACCTCGATTTAGAATATTAAGGTTTGTACTCACCAAGTACTCCATTAACTTTTCTCCCCTGTGATTGATATCAGTGCTCCCCCACAGTGTGTGGTGTGCATTGGCATCAACCCCCAGGATTAACTCCTTTCCATTCTCTCCGCAGTGGGTCACAAGGTCCCTCACTGCTATCGATGGTGGATCAGAGTCTTCGTAAGGGAGGTAGACGGAAGAGAGTATTAAAACTCTTCTCTCTCCTGCCTCCTCCACTATTGTTTGGATTGTAGTTACATCCCTAGAACAGTGCTCAGTAAGAAGCAATGCGTTTATCCAATTCTTAGCATAAATACAAGATCTTGGATTATTATTACTAGGTCTATATATAGTGCCCTTAGTACAACTGATCCCTCTAATTGAACCTCTGAAGAGCCAAGGTTCCTGTATGAGAGCAATATCAACATTGTCTTCAACAAGTCTCTTACTGAGAATGGCTGAAGCTGCCTTACAGTGCTGCAAGTTAATTTGAACTATTTTCATAATTGCATTAACCCACAACACTTACCTTAAGCAGTACCCGATGCGGATCCTCCAGAGTCCCCTATCTTCGTCTCCGGACTGTCTCCGCCATCGCTGCCTGCCTTCTTTGCTTTGTCTGCTACTGCCTTCCCCTCCGGGTCAGACAGGATCTTAAAAAGAGCCCTGTCCACCCCGGTATAGGCCGACATGCCAAGCTCTTTTATCTTCGTAGCAGACTCTTGGTCCACCATTAGAATTAGGCGTTGACCAGAGGAGTCTGCCTGCTTATCAATGATTTTCCAGTGCTCTATATTCAGCTCCTGGTTTAATCTTTGAATGCGTCTTAGCAGCACCTTAGGATCATCAGTTGTAATGTCCCGAGTCTTAAGGGCCACCTTGACTGGCTTAGGTAGATCTTTTGGATCTACTACTTTGAGAACTAATCTCTCCTTGATTTTAGCTCCCTGAATATGATTTTGGAGCCAATGACATGACTGCTCATCATCACAATAGTATATCAGAGCCCCATCCTGTAGAGAAAAGGACCTGAGTTTAGGTAGAGATTCACTGGTTGGCGCCTCATCTATCTTCCTCAGAATCTCAGCCTGAATGGGTCGAATGTCCTCCCCAATCAGCTTTCTCTCAGGATAGGACTCTTCCACAATTGCCATCTTGAAAGCGGCCAAAGCTTCCCTGTAAGTGACACCAGGTTCAATGCCCCTAGGCCTCTTAACAGGTTTGGCTTTATCCGAAGGAGGAGTATCCACACTTGTCCTGGTTCTTTTAGAAGTCCCTGGATCAGTACGGACCTCCACCCCTTTACTCTGTGGGTTTACATTGCCTGTGCCCTCACTCATTTTCTTAGCTTTTTTTATTCTTCTTCTAGCTGCCCCTGACAACTTCTTAGTGTCCAGGTGCATTCTATTAATTCCAGATGCTGTTGCACCCATTTGTTTATCTAGTGACAGATTTCTCTCTACTGGAGAGTCTCTGTCACTTGACTTTTCTTTGTCAGGTGAGAGATTTCTCTCAACTGGAGAGTCTCTCTCACCCGCCTTGGTATTATTTATTTTATTTTGGTCCATATTGGTCCCACGAGTACCAGGGAAATAAAAGTCACCCAATACAGAGCCCTGTATATATTGGGAAGGCTAATTACTTCAGGGTGTCGCCCGGTGCCCTGAAGAGATCGTTCACGACACTGCATTTTTTACCACCCCAGTGCCATTCATCCCTCGGCACGATGCATTCCCACCTTGGATTGGGTGGACCAGAGCCCCTGAAAGGTCCTCCAGCTGGGAGTCCCTCAAGGTTCTCCAACCGGGAGACCCTTTTGGGATGGATTTTCTGTTGAGCCACTTCTTAGTCTGGTACCTCATTACGAACCTCTCTGGCATGAGTAGCTCTACCAGCACAGCTTAGTAAATCACTGGTACACGGAAGCCTCCCCACCAACTACAAGGTCCTGTGGCTCCTAGGGGAGGCCAATTTCCCTTGCATCTATAAGAAAATTAGCAATAAGAGTAACATTTCGATATCTCGATTAACATGAAGCATACGGAGAATAAGCGTTTGTAAAAATAGTTTGTACAAGAGTAGAGAAAGTCATGCGAGTGAAATACATCAGATTTTTTCACTTACTCACGGCTGTTCTCATCTGCACGTTGCTAAGAGAAGGGAGAAGGCAACATAGATGAATGTCTTTGTGTGTGTTAGTGTGCGCGCGTGCGTCTGTGCCTGTGCGCTACTCGTTGCTCTTAACCATTAATGTAATGTAACTGCGGACATGATAACCATTAAAATAATACTTAATCGTCACTGGTAACCGTTACATGTAATCGTTAACGCGTTCTAACAGTTATAGCCTTTACTCGAAAACAACTGTTTGTCACACCCTACTCCTCATGTGCACACGAGACAATTCACTAATTTGAAATGTTATATATAGACATTTTATTTTATTGATGCAAAATTAGATACTTAGAAGTGAGGCATTTGTGTTTGCAACGTGACCCCGGGAGGAAGGGATAAAGGGGGAACTCGAAGGGGGACCACATCCGAACGACAATATCGCTAGCAAGGAGAGGGAGTTGTGTCCGTAACGGTTCACCAATTGCATAAATTCTGATACCGATTAGCCCTGAGCCACCCGAAGCTTAGGGGTCCCGTGTGCAGATGAGACAGCTCCCAGGAAGGACGGGGGCCCCAACAGTCTCGCCAAGCGCCGTGGAGAAATCTTTCTAGGATATTGCGGTGGTGTAGAACCGATTACAAAATGTAATCTAAATTAAATTGATCTTAAGTATCTCTTTTCTGAACTGGGTTGCCTACACTTAATCGTTCCAACCATAGGTTATTAGTAGACACAGGGGTTTTGGTAAGTGAACAATCGTGTTACCGCACGAATTATAGGTAACGTCAGGTACTATGACACACTCTCCTCCCCAACACAACAAACGGTTTCGTTGCGACTGTTCCACTTATTCGATGCATACATAGACCACTGGAGAACTGTGGCGGTATGTCTAAAGAAAAGAAGACTTCATACATAAAAAAAAAATCACCACTATAAGCATCGTTTGTAGCGGAATATCGCATGTAATGGCGAAACCATCAGATGGAACATTGCAGCTCAAAGGACATTTACACATGTTAAACAATCTGCAATTCAATTAAACACTAGGAACATGTATTATTACAAAGGAACAATGAGGAAAATGAACTTTCAATCTCCTCAGCTCCAGTGGATCAGATCATACGCTAATAATAGTGGATATTGCGTTAAAAAGTTTACACCTTTCTATGTAAAAGAAAATACAATGTAACTTCGGTTTCTTCTGTATATTAATACATTAATTAAACCATGAGGTAACTTTATTGCACACTATCTATAGCTAAACATACATTGCCCCCTTCTAATACTCCTTAATTCTGATCTACCTGCTGTTGAAGTAGGGTATACTGTCTTCACACTGTACATCATATTTGATTACAAAGAACACTGCAAGGCCACAAGCGCTTCCACTAACTCTCGCCACCAATTCTCGGTAGTTTCACAACTTGATAGTTTACTTACTTAAACCCCTCGGCCTGCTTATAGTGTACTGGTGACTATCATAATTTGTACTGCCTTATCCTGTGTAGAAGTATGAGAGTATCTCGACTGCAGCATACGAGGAGTGTTAAGAGAACAGAGATGGAAGCAGAAGATACAGTTGTAAATAGAATTGAAAAACTGATACTGCAGTGGTACGGACATGTACAGAGAATGGAGCAGAGACGGGAAAGATGGATAATTGATTGGTCTCGCACAGGAAGAAGGAAAAAAAGGAAGGACTCGTATGTTGGTAAGGTAGTGTAAAAATCTGATGTGATATATTAACATGACTTTCTCTACCCTCTATCGTTTATTATTGGGTATACAAACTATTTTCACTAAAGCTTATTTTTCTAGCTATTTCATTTTAATCCAAATATGCAGAAATAGCTACATTGTACATTTCGTTAGATTCAAAGGGGAGAGCAATATTCAAATGTTTATGAACTGGACTCTATACGCTGGGCTTAAAATTCCATACTGTTTCCGTGCAATCGCGAGAAACAACTGAATGCTCGAAGGGCTTAATAAAGTCCAAGTAATGAACAATTCGAGCCTTTAATAACGAATGTATCGTAAATGGCTTATGCCGCGAAAAACTTACTTGAAATAAATTGTGTGTTTTAAAGGGATCTAATTTTTTTTGTGTGGTACGTTTTCGTCTATCGCTTAACGTTTAGCAGTTGTACATGATTATACAAAATTTCTTCCAACTGAAGTGGACGTCACAGGCTATTCCCAGAAATTCAAGATATATATTTTATTTTTCATGTAAATATATTTAATGTATTGTAATTTAATCAAAATAATTGGCCATTTTTAGAAAATAAAAAGTTTAGAAAAATGTTCCATGTAAAGGATAGTTTGGGGTGGGATATTTTCTCAAAAATCTTCGTGTCGCATCCTTGGAAGGTACTGAACCTAAATATCAAGTTTGGTATTTATCCGACTTTTCGTTTTTTGAGTTATGCTGTTCACACACAGGCTGACCTTTTTCTATTTTTTTTATTCAGAGGGCAAAACATGTATTTTCGGTGAAATATCGGTATCGAAGTTTTGGGTGGAACACAATACTTCCTCCTGTGTACTATACGTAGTAGAGAATGTAAAAGAGTTATGGCTAAATTTGGCTTAGAAGACGGACAGTGGACCGATAGATCACTGTGGCGGACAGAAATCGGAAGCAATCGTTGAAAAGTGGATAGCTGAATTTAAGATGAGAAATTAACACGTTGGAGCAAACACCCCAGATATTACTCGCCAATATGGCCGAAATTGAATTCTTTGTTAGGGTGGGGCATCATCGAAGGAAGTTTGACACTGCGCACTACTGATTACCGCGCAGCGATGAGGAAGAACTTCATTTGTAATCATTCAAGGGTATTCTCATTACATAAATTGATGATTGTTTCATATTCTTCGGACTTTAAAACCGCTGCATTAACTTTTCTTTTTTCCGGTAAGTTTTGGAGCAGTTTTCTTTTCGCGTTCCGTGCATCTCTCGCCTCTTGAAACTCTGGTCTTTAAATGGATTGAACTTTATATGATATTCCTTAAAATACATTTCCTGTAGCATTTTGCTGACACATCTCACATTGTTTTATAGCATCAATGTGAGGAAATAAAACGGAAAAGAGTACAAGGAATGCACTATAAAATTAAGGAGATAATTGTTTGTTAAAATAATGTTCATAATAAACCAATGAATTTAAATAAGTTAACATTTATCGGTGTTTTTCTGAAAAGAAAATCATAACCTATAATGTTGATAAAGTGTTTTGTTTCATGTTTTCCCTGTTATGAGCATTCTTACAATCATAGATAAAAGAATAGCGAATTCTTACTGCAAGTTTAGCACGCCAGATGGCAGAAAATAATACTTATATGATCAAGTTGACTGATCAAAAAAAGTATACATGACCATACGATTCTAACTTGTTATCGGAAACAACGCCACTTATATTGCAAATAACTATAAATATTTTATGGTCTTATTATAATAATAATTTTTTGGTAAGTCGCTTCAATTTATTTGTAAAATAGTCTTAACAAGTGCCACTCATGATTTCCAAATCTTCGCCACTTCGTGACTCAGGAATTTAGTAAGATTTGGAACCCAATCATGGTATTACTGCAGAACAACGCTTAAAATAATTGGCATTTAAAATCTTGCATTTCTTACCTGTTTCAATATCAAAAAACCGGAGTTGAAACGCATAAAAAATTCCCATTTATGAAAAAAGTGAGTTTAAGTTCATAATTGAGACAAATAGTCTAATGAACCAATCCGTATGAAAAACTTAAGAGGCATTTTCTGTAATTATAGAGTTCTTTATCGTGCTTGGGCATAAACTCTTTAGTTAACGTTTCCCTGCAATATTGACACGATCATTTCCTCTCAATGGTGATCTCCCTTATGATCCGAATTACGAAACAGGGGAGAGTGAAACGCGCATATAGCTCTAATGTCGCTCCTCTAGCGCCGTGGCTCGTTAGCCTGGCAGAACGCCAATACAGTGAGGCAGACGATGTGGGTAGCCTGAGGTTTACAGCAACTCCAGAAAGAATTCATCTAACAACCAAATTAACGGAGAGAAAATCCTAAATTTTAATGTAAATGATACTGTTTACGTGCACTGTTGCTTACATATATTTTTCGCATAATGCTTAAAATTGTATTGAAAATAGTTTTTGATGTGACACAGGTAAAAATATCAGGCAGAATTTATTATCTTTTTTTACTGAACTTCCTATAAATGCATCAGATTTTATGAATTCACAAATGTACGATATTTCTCCGTTAGTTTAAATCGTATAACGGTGACGTTATCAGGTAATTTATAAAAAAAAATCCTCTAATAAACTCAATTATAAGTACTTTTGATCTTGGAATTATAAACGGGTAACTGTATTCAATATCGTGCATAATTGGCTCATTACACCTGTGTCAACAATACCAATGACGTATTTCTTATAGTAATGACGTAATACCTGTATTCCAAGTTTCCGTGGTTTACAGGAAGAAGCTGAAACCATTCTGTGGTTTTTTTTTCTCTGACCAATGAAAATGCAAAATCCTCTACATTATTAAATATAAAATAGTTAAAATTTTAATGTATAATTACTTATAATGCTGTGCTGAAGTATGCTACATCACCGTCCGTAACACCACCTCACTTCCCTCCCAGGAAGGGAATTTATACAAGTAGATGTCTTGTTTATTGCTTCAATACGCCAGGAAAGGGTAAATTCAGTGAGAGAAGTTAACGTCCCAAACACTACGTCAGCAATGGATGCCCGAATTATTTCATTATTTATTTTGTACAATTTATGATAATGCATAAAATTAGGATCAAACTGATAGAAAAGCTTGATATGACACCTGTGGAATTTCGCTTATACACTTGCTGCATAAATTATTGCAAACACCACATACGAAAACGTTTTAAAAATCGGTGAAATATCAAAGCATTATAAAACTGATAGCATGAAGAATCTATAAAAACTCCAGGTTATCGTTTGTTCTTTCTGCATACTAAAACCGAAGATTTTCTCTCCATTAATTTAGATGCTAGAATTTTTAAAGTAGTGACAATTCTTTCTGGAGTCACTGTAATAAACGAAATTTGTTATGCAATACCTTGAAGGAACATTCAATGCAACAATCCACAAATCGCAGATTCTTTGAAAGCTGCATCAATGGAGAGCAGACAATGATATTAGGCGTGGTGGCGATATCATTGTATTTCTCGTAAAATGAAACAGCACCACTGTTATTGGAATATCCTCGTTGGTATTAAAACTGAGAAACTTCAGAGATCAAATCAAGCGGGAAATGTACGTGCAAAACTACTTCAAACGATGGAAACTATAGTATAATATAATTAACATATTATTTTTGGCGCTTACGTTTTAAATAAAAATGTGCTACATTCAGATGAGTTTCTCTACCCTCTGTCGTTTATTAATGGTATACAAATTATTATTACAAAAGTTTAGTTTCCTGTCTGCTTCATTTTAATCGAGATAAACCTTTCTAGAAATAACTGCATTACACATTTCGTTATGAATAAAAAAGGAATAGCGGTAGTCATATATTTTAGAACTGGACGCTACACGCCGGCGTTAACATTCCACTCTCTTTCCATAACATTGCGAGAAACAAGTGAAAATCGATAGAACTTAATGGCTAAGTATTGAACAATTCTAACCGGTGGGAATTGTTCTCTAGCCAAGATTGATTCCTATCCTCTCCAGAGTCTAGAAGTATGAATCAGAGCATGTGTACGATCTAATGAATAAAAAACCCAAAACCTTACGACAAGAGTTACATTAGTTAACACCATAGGCAATAAGTTCCAAAGGAAAGGCCGCCGGTAAGACCAATGCAATTAAAGGGACTAAATGGAACTAGCCGTTAATATCGGATTGTAGCTTATGTTAAAAAGAGTGTTATTTGAAATAACTTGTGTGTTTTAAGATCTACATTTTCTGTATAGCAAGTTTTCGTCTATCGCTTACAAAATTCTTACAAAAGTACTTCATTCAGTAGGAATGGGGCCTCATAGGCTATTCTCCAAAAATTCAAGATTTACATTTTATTTGCCATCTTTAATAATGTATTATAATCAAAATGGTTAGTCATCTTTTAGAAAACCAAAGAAGTTATATATTCTGCCTTTATATATTCTATATAAAGGCAGCTTTGGCCGCTTGGGGGATTTTCGTGAAAATCTTCATGTCCCATTTTTAGAACGTACTGAACCTAGATACTATGTTTGGTGTTTATCCGACTTTTCGTTTTTGAGTTGTACTGCTCACATACAAACGGGCCTTTTTCTAAAAGCGTTTTTTAGTTTCAGGGGTCTCAAAACATATATTTTTGCTGAAATCTGACATCGATTTTTTTGGGTGGAATGCAATACTTCCCCTGCTTACTATAAGAGTAGAGACGGTAAAAAAGCTTTACCACCGTAGTGTGAAATGTATAAATTAATGTAATGGTACGCTTTATATCAGTTCACGAGAGCTCCTAACCATGCATTAACCCATTAGTGTTCCTGCTGCATGAAATACGTGTGAACGGTACGCTGACAGGTAAAAGCATGTTACACGACGTTATCTTGGCAACCAAATTTCCTCCTCATTGTCTACAATTTGTTTCACATTTCCTTGTTCCTAGCCTCGCAACACTGAGTTTACGAGTACAAGTAAATTACATTGCTTCTCCCCTTGTCGCCGAGGGGCTTATGCACACTTTCCTTTGAGACAGACAGGTCGCCTGAATGGATTTTGCAAATTGTGGACTTCCTTCTGCGGTCCTTGTTAGGTGAAAGCGTTTTAGAAGCTTGGAGTTGCTTTGTAATATATAATACATTAGCAGCTCATTACCTGCTTGCTTTGCATGCAACTCGAATCAAAGTGAATAAGATATAATCGGCACCTTTTGTTGAATAAAAGGTGAAATTCAGACACTAGAAAGCTATATTGAACATTTCTATACATTCTTCCTCCTACCTTAGAAGGACAGCACATGTAGAAGCATACAGAGCTTTTGTATTTATATCATTCTGTGATCACTTTTAAATATTTAAGCTGACCAATGACATATACAACAAAACAAGTGTGGAACTGAAGAAAAATTAAATTATCTATTTATGTGAAGAATATGTAGATCACTAGGAAGGAAGGTGAGAACGGAACAGTGCTAAAGTATTAGAAAGTGATGGCGGTTCCGATTTTTCTGTATGGCATTGATTTTTTTTTATTTTCTTTTATTTATTTAAATTCACCATTTGATTTCAATACAGAAATATTTGTTTAGACAACAATACAATTATTAGTACAAAAAGAACAGGTCTAATTATATGTAATACACAAATATAGAGATCTTAATTTCTTACATGAGTAAGTACCTCAACTAAATTTTTGAATTGTAAACTCGTATACAATAAGAAAGTTTATAAACTAATACATTTCTAGATATTGCTCCACTCAATGAAAACAACCATATATTAGGTTTTTTTTCAAATCTTTTTTGAAAATGATTAATACAATAACAAAACAAAATATGAACGTAAAAACCAAAACGGAAAATTACAGGAAAAATACAACCGTAATGGTCACTATAGTATACAATGAAGAGTTTTGGTACAAATACAATTGAAACGTGAAATCTGTAAATATTATTTATATAAATACACACATAATACAAGATTATTGGGTTTGAACAAAAAATCAATAATAGAAGTAGGAGAAATAAAATTCCTTATGTAAGATGTTTGATATTCATACATTATTAGATTAAAGAAGCAACGAATATATCAGAAAATAATTAAAAATAGATAGTATTATAAAATTGTACCAGCATAACTGTAAAGGCCATTTAAATACAATGCCAACTACACATTACGCAAGAGCAGCCATGAATTATAATCCACCAGCGAGGAGATCACTAAGAAAGCCAGTAAAACTTGATGGAGGCCTAACGAACCGAAGAGTCTAAGTCTAGAGAATGATAATTCTGTATCTAGTGTTAGTCTACATTGTTCTTTTATTATAATGAAAACTTTGCTCTATAAAGATACATTATACTAGAGTACATAGTAGTTCACATGATACATTCATAAGCTGGAAAGTGCAGTGGTAAAGTGTCTTCAGGTATCTGTGCATAGGTCTGTGTGTCTTTACCTTTTCAGCCTTCTTAGATGCCGGTCAGGTGGCGTGTTGTAGGTATTCTCTGCAATAGAGAATTTAAGAGTCGGTAGAGCCTGATGTAGCTGATGCGAAGGATAGAAGTCACTTCAGAAACGCCTAAATCGCTGTGCAGAGAGGTGTTTCGCATGCACTGTGAAGCGTCAGTTATGAGTAAGAATTCTGTTTTGTTGAACCTAGATTCTTTTCACTTGTGAGGTTGATGCAGAGCCTCATATAGCACAACCATGTTGTCAGATTGGTTTTATTAGCGAAAGGTAAAGTAGACCCTTATTGTGAAGAGAGGTGATCCGTATATTAGATGCTTCAGCTGATGAATGCGGTTGCGAATTTTATAATTGTTGATGTAATCTGTTTTTGGCAATGTGAGTTTGTTGTCCAGAATGAGACCAAGGTATTTCACCGACTCAGATGTAGAAATTGGGATATTATGTAGCGTTATTGGGTGATGTGTAATTTTCTTTTTATAGGTGAATTTAACCGGAGTTTTCTGTGGATTCGTTGCATAAACCATATATGAATGTCATTGCAGTATTCCTAAAGTTGTCTAGCAGTAGAGTCACAGGTGCCTTTGCTTAGAATAGCTATCTCGTTATCAGACCATGCTATTGTAAAGTCGTCTCTTTGCGGAAAGTCAGATGTACATACAGAATATAACAGTGGTCCCAGAACGCTGCCTTGTGGAACACCATGCAGTTTCTACTAACAAGGGAGCCCAGTGGCTTTGCCGCTTCAAATCCTTGAGAAACTTTCGCAGGGCTTAGTGTCCATGCCTTGCTTCTTACGTTTCGCAAATGCTTGGGACACCCATTAATTTACCGACAGGTATTTTATAGGACTTACACGACTTGACAGTGCGAGATCCGAAGTTCAATCTATAGTTAGGCTCATTTGAAAGTATGTGTTAACAATTAAGACAGTAAAAATATTATCTGCTAATGACTCACTATGTGCATTAGGATGGTGCCAGGAGATGCAGAGATCAACCTTTTATGGGATGTATGTATTACACTTCGCAAAATGGACATCATCGACATTCAAGAAATGTTCAAAACAAACCACTATCTTGCACCATGGGCATCGAATAAAAAATTACGCGCCACAGTGATCACAAAAATTCGTACCATCAATATCGAAGGCGAACTCCTTGGTAGTGTTGAACTGTACAGGACGTTCAGCTAGGTAATAACCACTCTTAAAGAGTGCATATATAATCATATTGGTACAACGTGGTGACAGAACTGATGGAATGTGATGGTATGCAAACGAATGCCAACCAGTCTATCGTGGAGTTGGCTATCCTTTAAGGCATAGCTGCAGATGGTGCAATAATACATTTTATACGCGCGAAAAACAGACATCCAGAGACTGAATTTGTACAGTGGTTCCAGGTGGTAGGAATTGTACTGCTTTATATCAACACCACTAGCACTGTAGAACTTTGTGATCTACTCGTCGACTAAGTTAAACTACATTCCGGAGCCTCAAACTGTGCTCACCTTTGGACACCTACAGTTCTGTCCCCTCTTGCCATTAGCAGCCAATATTGTGGTGACGTGACAGACAATATGTGGGGTTCCAAATACTGTAAATACCTTTGGGTGATTACAACCTCGCACCCAAGGCGTTCCTTGTCAGACCGCTGTCTGTTAAAGCTATTTACCATTATACGCTAAGAAGTAAACCTGTCACTCCGTACATGTCCAATTATCCTAATAAGCCCTGGGTTAGTATATGGGTGGTTTTTAAATGCCAAATACTCCCACAGACTAGAAGGCAATAGCCCATAAAGTAGTAAACTAAATCATTCTTAGTTATTCCAAAAAATATCCGCACAGCATTACGACAACACAGTTGTAATAATTTCGATTTTTTACACTTGTCTTGTTCGAAAAGTTCAGAATAAGGACTCAACCTTAGTTAAAGTCAGTGAACAAAGAATTTTTATTTTTAGCTTTAAAGAACAACAGAAGTTTCTCTTACAAACTTTGAGTAACCCAAACCCAATCAAAAAAATCTGATGTGCTACACTCACATGACTTTCTCTACTCTTGTACAAACTATTTATACAAACGCTTATTCTCCATCTACTTCATGTTAATCGAGATAAACATTTGCAGAGTCTATCTTATTGCTAATTTTCTTGTAGATGTAAGGGGAATATATATTTACAAGGGCAATTTGGAAATACAGTAGCCTTTAAGCACATACATATCTCTTAATAGCTGGTTGCTAGGTGCGCACCATTCCCTTTCCCACAGATTAATACTCTTTTTCATATCCAAGAAAATCTGATGTGTTACACTCACATGACTTTCTCTACTCTTGTACAAACTATTTATACAAACGCTTATTCTCCATCTACTTCATGTTAATCGAGATAAACATTTGCAGAGTCTATCTTATTGCTAATTTTCTTGTAGATGTAAGGGGAATATATATTTACAAGGGCAATATAGAAATACAGTAGCCTTTAAGCACATACATATCTCTTAATAGCTGGTTGCTAGGTGCAGCACCATTCCCTTTGCCACAGATTAATACTCTTTGCATATCAAAGACAAAAAAATGAATAACGAATTCCCATTTAAGAAAATAAGTATTGAAAAATTTAAGAGAATAACAAGCAATATCTCGAAAATGGTTCACTCAACAAAAAAATGTATATGACATAAATTGTGTATTTTAACGCGATCTACATTTTTTGTGTAGTAAAATTTTGTCTATCGCTTATGGTTTACTAGTTATGCAAAAGTCGTTGAGAAGAATACTTTGGAGACATTTCCACAAAATTCGAGGTATACATTTTATTTGTCATGAAAATATCTTAAACATATGATATTTTAATCAAAATCGTTAGAGCCATTTTTGAGAAAACTAAAATTTTCGAAAAATTTTCCATGTAAAGGGTAATCTGGGGTGGGGGGATTTTCTTGAAAACCTTCGTGTCGCACCTCTGGAAGATACTGAACCTAAATACCAAGTTTGGTGTTTATTCGACTGTTCGTTTCTGAGTTATGCTGTTCACAGACAAACACACACACACACACACACACACACACACACGGACATGTTTTCAAAAATTCTTTTTTGGATTCAGGGGGTCTCAAAACATGTATTTCCGGTGAAATATCGATATCGAATTTTTGGGTGGAATACAATACTTCCCCTACTTGCTATACGTAGTAGAGAAAGTAAAAAGACTGAGTCGTGCTGAGCTGAAAATCTTTGTCCGTCTGTATGGTTGTCTGGCTGTCGAGGGAGAGCCTTTGACTTAATGTATATGTCGTAATACATGCGGTATCAAGCACAAGGATTTGTCTGGCAAATCCTCCTTTGAAAATCTAAATTATTCAAAAGTCCTCCTCCGCTCCACTCGCTTTTACAATAACGACCCTGTATGTACTAACTGATAATAGGAAGCAGTTATAGTCGATTCACTTCCAGGAAATTTTCTAACAATATTATATAGCTAAATAGTCTTTATAAGTTAAAAATACAATTGTGAAAGGCATGAGGCATAGTATACCGAATGACTATGACTGACTGACTGACACTGACTGATTTCTGGCCCATCATTACACCATGGTATACCCAGTGTGGCAGCATAAACACGCTGGCCATCGCCTGCTGACATCTAGGCCTGAATTGTGGACATGATCATGTCTTTCATACTGATAATCTGATCTGCTCAATCTGTTCAATGATCTTGGCAGAATGTTGCTCCTTCTCGACATTCCTGCTAGCGGGAGAATATCGTATTGGAATGGCTAATAATGTGCTCTTCACTACTGCTTACTCTATACACCACCCATCTACAGCTGGCCTGCAGAATTTCCTTACGACAGCAAGAACGCCGTTCATACGGATCACTAACCTTCCGTGCCTTGGGATGGATGTTGATACTATCCTGCTTGGTTCCAACACTTAAACTGTTCCTCACTTATAAAAACTGCTAAAAAGTTGTTCCGCATTACTGACGCCTGGCACATATGCAACAATCGCATTTCGAAAATCTTGCGTGAAGATCTAAAGCGCAAGACGAGAGACAGCAGGAAAACTAAGACCTGAGTGAACAATACCATGTATGTATTACATACATGTTAGAGATGAAAGTATCATGTAACAAAATTGGTATTGATCAGCAATAATGCATCCCCTAGAATATGCATGTCCACTACACGCTTGTTGAGTTGGTAGCTTTCTGTTCTAACCCCCAGGGTGCTCGCCTACCTGGAAACAATCCAATCTCCTCTACACGGTCCCTAATGCATGGGGAGGCGCAGTAGTGCTGAACTTTCTTGGATGATCGCTACCGGTAGGGCCGCCAGGTGCCCCACCCTTTTAGCGCTTCTACCCCGCCCCCCATCAGAGATGGAGAGAAAAAGGAAGATTCGTGATGGAATTGAGAACCTAGTTCTTTTGTGTGTGTATCTGTGTTAGACGAGAATGAATTTCAGATGTTTCAGTACCTAACACTACTAACTGAAAATTATATTCTCTAGTTCGTCGTGGTCTGCCTCTCTGTATCTCTATCCCCGGCTAGCTGTAGTAATTACTGGAAGATGTGTAAAAGCAGGGAATTTCCTCGGTAAAGGAAACGTGGATCTCGGTTTAGTGACGGAGAGAAAATAGACGTGCTTCAGTTTTGATAGGACAACATTACTGTTTTCCTTATTTGTCAGTTCTAGCAATTCACAAAACTGATATTTTCGCCGTTAAAACACTGTCTACTGTTGAAACACCGCGCTGATAGGACGCGAAGTTTATATATTTAACAAATCTCTTTACTCGTAGCGATTTTTATGTGTGTAGCTAAACCTGTTTTAATCCGCGAACTTTTGGCGCAACATCTCCTAATTAACCGGTAGCATCATCCTCTGCCTGTCGTTTTGAAGCAACTCCCCGATTTTTGGTCTTAGCAGATCTATTTATAGTTGCGGGTTTCTTGGGCTCCTTAATTTCCTATTGGTGTATTTTTCGCGCCACTCAACGCGTCCCACTATTTCATATTGGTTTACTTGGATCTTATTGGTCCTATTTCTCCCCCTCTTGCTCAATTTCAACATGAAGTCGCGACTTTCCCTAATTATACCGTTTAAGCTTCTTGGCTCACTCAATCCGGTCACGGCGAATTACAGTACAAAAGGACAATGGCTCTACACCCTCGCTGTATGAACAATACTTTTGCTATCAGAGAGACATCGTAAAGCTCACTTGGTGCCTTTGGAGACATTTTTCCTCCATCTAAAATATCTCGTCGTGAACAGTATTTTAACATAGTACTTAAAATATTTCCATTAAACAATTTGTCACTCCTCTAATATTAGTAACACAAATACAAACACATCGTTAAATCACCCTTCTTAAGCTAAACATATAGTAAAAAGGAAAAATCGTTGTGCATAGCATAATTTAATTTCACTAAAATTCTAATGAACCAAATTATTAATAATTCCTAAGCTCGGGCTCGGCCTAGAGTCGCCGTTTCAAATTCCAAGAACGTTTATACTAACGTGTTGGCTACTGTTGCTAACGACTTTGCTTAGCATGACACTAATAACGTTTTCCTTGGACAAATATTTTCACCTCGAGCCTATTACATTATACGTTGATTTAGCACATCGAGATTGTTTATTGTAATTATTTTTCTACCTTGTTATAATTTCTTATTTAATTATTTATATCTTCCTGGCAATAATTACGATATCACGCTTAACGTTTACCAGTTATGCAAGGTTAGGTATATACACTTCTGTCTGAATGAAGGGTATTTCACGAGCTACTCCCAGAATATGTAAGATAACTTTTTTGTAAATATATTTAATAAATAGTATTTTAATCAAAACCGTTAGCTATTTTTCAAACAATCAAAAAATTGAACAATGTTCCATGTAAAGGGTAGTTTGGGGTTAGGGATTTTTTTTAATCTTCGTATCGTATCTTTGAAAGGTACTGCATTTAAATAACAGATTGGTATTAGCAGAAATTTCGTAATTTAATTACGACATTTAATATTCCGTTCTGTAGGATTATATATTTCCAAATATAAGTGCCTAATCTGACAGAAGTCTTGAAAGTTTGTTTTCTTTTCTTTTCCTTTCCTTCGCCAAAACTCGAGATAGGTCATGAAGGAACAAGTTATCCCTCCATGACTACTTTCTGAATTTATTCCTCCTTGCTTACGATAAACATTTGAATGCCTTTTCTGTATTATGTATGTAACGGAATACCAATTACGTAATTCGAAATAATTAGTAGGAAAAACACTTGTACTGAATAACCTAACGTGGATTGAAAAAATCATTTTTATAATAAATTGAATAGTACATAAGGCATATACGTAAATTTATGATGGCTAGAGGAAGAGGAAGTTGTGTGAATGTAACACATAAGTAAATTTTGTTTCTGTCACCCCCCACCTAGCGTTTAGTTTATAGTTTTTGGTATATATTTAACAGCCTGTATTTTGTTTTCTCGCTCTTGAGATGTCACTCTTTTATATTCTGGTAGAAGGAGCCACACAAGTTTCACAACGATCTACTTGCTTATATGCCTTCCGGAAGTAAGCGACGTTGGCCCCCTGGGAATGAACGGGTTGGGCAGGAAACAAAGGAAACATGCCGCGCCGTTAGCGAGCCAGATAAATGACATCATAAATTTTGAAAACGAATCGCAAACGAATATTGGAATGTTGTCAAAAGAAGGATAAAAGGAACAACCATTCATACCACTACATACAGAAAGATGGAGGTGCTTTATGCAGAGTTCCATTCAGAGCACAGAATCCTATTATTTATTAAATTTACCTTGCTCAACTGACAGCATTGATTGAATATTTCAGGGAGTAGATTGTAGGCGGTCTCGTAATATATTTTAAATGCTCGAGTGATATATGCTTTATAATCATTTCTTCCACCCTGGTTCATATGGGTATAAAATACTTAATTAGAAAAATATAATTGGCTTTATTGCATTGTTATAGAATATTATATAATTTTCTTTTTGTACATTAGAACAGTGAAGACGCAAATGTTTTTAATGCGTCTTCATCTAATCATTTGTAAGTGAGGAAGAAGAATAAATACCATTAAAATGGTATAAAAATGTTTTGCAAAGTCGCAAATGACATGTTCACTATTTTCACTTGCCATTGGCTACCACGAATTATTCATTTCTATCATTTAAAATGCCCCAGCTCTTTTGACTTGTCCCTGCCGTCTTCGTATTTGAAGCATTTAATGTTTATCATATGTATTCTATCCTAAGCATTTTATCTGCTCATTACTCCTTCCACTGAGATTCTTATAGGACACTGCGACGAAATGAGGAAACACTGGAAGGATTTGCAATGTGGATATGGAGAAGAATGGCGCGCAGAGAGCCGCACTATGCATGAACCCCCTTAGTGCAACGCAAGGTATTAATTGTTTATAGTGAATTGCTTGGAAAGGAACTCTTTTCAATGACTATTGGAACATCTATACTCCCTCTATCCTGTATTCCTGTTAGGAGTGGTATAAATGTCATCATTTAAACATAGAAAGATGTAGTTACAAATTAGTAAGTTCCCCACAATGGAAGCAATGTACATAATAACTTGCCGCAGCGGCGCTAATGTATGTAGTTCAATCGAATAAACGAGATGGGACCACCGATACTTTCAACGTTCCGCTGGAACGGGTAATGCCAGCACTAATCTCTAGCTTACTAACCAGGGTGCTCATACGGAACCCGACCCATCTTTGCACGCTTCAACACTAACAAGCACCCCTTTGCATTGCATGTTTAGGTCACTAACAGTATGTGCATGGGGAGACGATGTAGCCTCTGAGGATGATCGTCACCTGGGGCGGCGGTTGTGGGGCCGCCCTTTCTAAAAAAAATCTGATGTGTTACACTCACATGACTTTCTCTAATCTTGTACAAACTATTTTTACAAACGCTTATTCTCCATATGCTTCATGTTAATGGACATATCAAGATGTCAATCTTATTGATAATTTTCTTGTAGATGCAAGGGGAATATGGTAGGTTTTAAGCGATAGTCAAATATTTTAACGCTGGTTGCTATGTGGCGCATTCCATTCTCTTTGCATGTCCAGGACATAAAAAAATCTGATGTGTTGCTCACATGACTTTCTCTACTCTTTATTTTTACAAACGCTTATTCTCCATATGCTTCATGTTAATCGAGATATCAAGATGTCAATCTTATTGATAATTTTCTTGTAGATGCAAAGGGAATATGGTAGGTTTCAAGCGATAGTCAAATATTTTAACCCTGGTTGCTATGTGGCGCATTCCATTCTCTTTGCATGTCCAGGACATAAAAAAATCTGATGTGTTACACTCACATGACTTTCTCTACTCTTGTACAACCTAATTTTACAAACGCTTATTCTCCATATGCTTCATGTTAATCGGGATATCGAGATGTTAATCTTATTGGTAATTTTCTTGTAGAAGCAAGGGGAATATGGTAGGTTTTAAGCGATAGTCAAATATTTTAACGCTGGTTGCTATGTGGCGCATTCCATTCTGTTCCCATGTCCAGGACATAAAAAAAATGAATAACGAATTTGAGAAAAAGTATAAGTATTGTAAAATTTAAGGAAATAACAAGCAATATCTCGAAAACGGTTCACTCAACAAAAGAAATGTATATGACATAATTTGTATATTTTAACGCGATCTACATTTTTTGTGTAGTAAAATTTTGTCTATCTCTTATGGTTTACCAGTTATGCAAAAGTCGTTCACAATGCAGAATACTTTTGGAGACATTCCCAGAAAATTCGAGATATACATTTCATTTCTCATTACATTATCCTAAACATATGATATTTTCATCAAAATCGTTAGAGCCATTTTTGAGAAAATTAAAATTTTCGAAAAATCTTTCATGTAAAGGGTAGTCTGCGGTGGAGGGATTTTCTTGAAAACCTTCCTGTCGCATCTCTGAAAGATACTAAACCTAAATACCAAGTTTGGTGCTTATCCGATTGTTCGTTTTTGAGTTATGCTGTTCACAGACACACACACACACACACACACACACGGACATGTTTCCAAAAATGCTTTTTTTGGATTCAGGAGGTCTCAAAACATATATTTCCGGTGAAATCTCAGTATCGAATTTTTGGGTGGAATGCAATACTTCCCCTACTTACTATACGTAGTAGAGAAAGTAAAAAACGAAGTCAGTCTTGCTCTGGGCCTTGCGAACACATTAGCGACAACTACGGTGGCCCATCTTCAAGAGAAACAGCAAACTCCATTTTTTTTGATTACTCAGACCTAACTTTCCTAATGCTCTCCATCAACCTGCTCCTTTCAACTGCCGCGTTCTCCCACTGACTCAGCTGACGATTCGAGCCGGTGCCTCTGAGCTTGGTGAGCTTCGTATACTAGAGTGCTCGGCGCTACTCAAGTGGAGCTGGGTGGTCAGTGGTGGACCAATGGCATTTTTGTTATCGTGGATGACAAACCCAGCTCAACCTCTGACTCACCTTATTCGAGGAAACTCTTGAGGCGGGCAAGCGGTGCCACTACTACGTGTCTGAGTAACCTTCCCAACTAGACCTTTGGTAGAGTACGAAACGCCAACATGAACAACACAGAAACCACAATAAGAGGTATCTAGAGTATATTGAAAAGTGGTTACAAACCGCTTTACTTCTATCTTTTATAGATTTTTAGGAAACCTCTTTTGAACGAGACGTTTGGCAAACGCGTGCTTATGGTGACTGAGAATTTGCTTTGGAGAAATAGGTCATATTTGACTCGCAGAAAGATACCGAAAGTAGCTACATATGCGTTACGGGAATTACATTAACTTTTGCTAGTAGTATTTGGTTTCCAATGTAGTGTATATTTGCTGCAAATTAACGAAAGGATCTAAAGCCAAAATACTTGCTTAAAGTTTGAACGATGGAATTTGAGAAAGATCATTTTATTAGCTCCACGTATGGACGCCAATTTGAAGAGATGTGGTTTGTTACGTTATTGAAAGTCAGTTTGTAGATGCTGTATTATATTTCAACTGTTGGGGAGCCGAACACTTGAAGTAGTTGCAACCGCACGTGTAGTAAACAGTTTCCGATAGCCTTCGCCCCAAATGTACTTTCAGGTGGTCTTTGCCCCAAGTTTAAAAAACATATTAACTTTGTAATTAAACTGTTTCTTTATATATTTGTTTGCCTCGGCTGCGTCAGTATTATTTTAGATACTTGGGATATCTTGGCAGGGTTGTGATACGACTAAGATTGTAGGCTTACACAGATTATAATTTTACTTCACTCCTTTTTATTAATTCTTGACACAAATTAAATAGCACTTCACTGATATAGAGACCTGTGAGATTCTTTTATTTAATACTTGCACTTTTTAGCACATAAACTATTTTTGTCTCACACGAATACGTATTTAATTTCTCGAGGACACACCTCACGTCTTTATGAGCACTGTCTAGAAGCAACACGTCTGGTTATGATCACTGTTTGGAGGCAACTGAATTGATTTCAACCGTCTAAACTTGTAAATTTCTGTATTTCAAGTCTCTGTTTGGCTAATCCTACTCCAATAGAATACCTTAATTTAACTAAAGCTTTTTCTGGTTGTTGATTGGCTACTTTATAAACTGTCACTAAAATTACATTATTGTTATTCCAATAATCAGAAGTAGTATTACTAAACTCTCAAACTCATAATTGCCTCAAGGTTACCTCATTGTTAGCAAAGCTTAACTTATTCTCACAGCTCCTACATTATTAAATTACGTAATATATTCACATAACATTATTGAACATGGTTACAATAATATAAGCATATGCAATGACTGTTAATAAGTTTTACAAGTTATTCATACACAATTAGTTTCAAGGCGGGCTGTTATTGAATTTACATATTATATAATTTGACTGAAACCATTCAAGTGTTAAAAATACTGCCTCAAATTACAGAAAATTGAAAGTCTTAACTTAAGCATTTACTTATACACATTTAAAATAGAAACGAAACAGGTAGAGTAGTTTTTAACTGTCCGGATACAAAAAAGTCGAATACTTACTTAAGAATTCAACGAAAACAAAAGAAAAGTGTGTTCTGTTTCGCAGTTTATATGGTTACACTAAATCGAAATTATTTTGCTTAAACATTGAATAGAAGAAAGAAACTAACCTATCTTGAGTTTTAGAACGCTCGGTAGAGTGTGAATTCCACCACCCTTCTTTACTTGATTATTTCATTTAGCTTTCACTTGCATTACCAATAGTAGTAATGCTAATCTCTGGAAGGCTGACGTTGCATTTGATTTTCCCTCGTATATGACTGAAACAGGAAAGGGAAAGATTAGAATGTACTGTAAGGCATTATCAAGGATCGTGACCAGTGTAATAACAATATATATGCATGTTCAGTTTAATTGTATAATATAAAACTAACTACAAAACTGTTGTAATTGATTTGTACAACTACAGCAACTTGGCCTAGTACTCGATCCAAACGCTTCTCTTCCACAGAGTGGTACCACATGCCTTAATACTCTACTTAGTTTCATTTTATTGTAGGCACAAATAGTGTATGCTGGAAGCACTTACAAGCGCACCCATGATGTAATCGGCACTGTACAACTGTAAATAGGACCGCGTAGCAGCGCTAGAAAAATGGTACCAGGATTGATAAATAAATTTACAATCTTTTATGTATTTGTTTCATTTGTATAGCCCCCTTTAACTTTTGTCATATCGGTGGATTTGACTTGAGAAACAATTATGGTGTTATTCCTCGCTGAAATGTGGGTTTTTTAAACGTTAGTTTTATCATCTTTTTACAATTAGATATACACATATTTACTCCTACATTCATTAATAGACTCCGTGGGGTGTAGAAGGTGACTTTAGTTAAAGAAAAATTCCCCGCCTCAACAAGCAATCGAACGCGGGACCTCTGGGTTGAGATGCTAGAGAACTGACCACTCGACCGCAGAGGCAGTCTGTTCTTTTTGTTGGCTAGTTTAATTTAGTTTTAGGTTAACACGAGTTTCAGACATGGTAAAAGGACTAAGAACACGTCGAAAAAGATTTCTTATTGCTTATTGCCTTTTCGATTCCTGACTCCGTTTCGGGGCTCCGTGATTTGCTGCTAGATTTACTTGACTTTAGAGTTTCACCGCAGGAATATTCCTTTTCCTATAACCCTCAGCGTGTCCATCACCGCCGACAGTTGGTTTCACATCAATTACTTCTATCGGCGTCCGTTCTTATCGATTGCGTCCCCGAAAAGCCTTCTTGGAGCTGCTGGGGTGAGGGATTAGAGGGAATTTCCAGGAAATGTTCAAGTGTACGTAACACGGATATAAAAATAATTCTAACTGTCGCTTCCAGTGGAGCTGGGGATTATATAAAGCTGGGCGTCTCGTCTCCCACCAAGTATCGGAAAAGTAACGCGTGAAATCTGCACTGAGGGGAGGAATACTTTCAAAATACCAGCAGAGAAATTTCTGCATTCGTGCCACATCTTTAATATTGGACAAAACTCACTCGCTTGTAATCCTATTATTTAAAGACTGCAGTTGGGCAAAATTTACTGTTCCTGCACTTAATCCTTGCCTTTTTTTCTTCCGAAACATCGTTTTTTTGCAAGCTAGATTGAGACTGACTTGTTTTCAAGCTGAAAACAATACATACATTGAAAGTTTGCGCGTTAGGAGATACACCGGGAGAAACTGAATATTGGAATATTTCAGTTTATGACAGGATCATACTTCATCATAATACAAAACCACAATGTTTGTTTCATACTTCTTTGAACTTGAGTATTTTACACTTTTAAAATAATTTAGTAACGGTGAACTTTAGGATATAAATTCTCACTTACTTTTAGCTGGATGTAATTATGATATGTGTACAAATGCCATATTTTAAGTTGCTTGGAGCGTAGGCGGACAGCAATACTTCCGTCCAAGCCAGCGTCTGAGTTGGGCAAACTATGAGAACCCTAACCTCTTTGCATAATTTTTGCGGTGCTACACAGCGTAGTAGTTAGATATGGCTTATTTGTTGAGTTTACGCTGGCATTCACGTAAACAGGAAGGGATGTTATTTACCCGACTGCTTTATTTGGAATTCTCAATACAAATTAGTTTATTTCGTACAATTGTTTGTCATTACAAAACTATTCCTTTGCTTTCATAATACGTGATTTTTTAGACAGTATAAATGCGCTGCAATTAGAGCTGCAATTAGAGCTGCATTGAATCAAAAATGTTCTGTATAAGAGCCTAGGGATTTCTCTTCACGCAGTTTGAATTCGAACCCACAAATCTGTGACACTGGTTACTGGAGGACCGTGATGCACAAGGTGCCGACCAACCATATCCCAGACATGTTCGATGGGCGACATGTCAGGCGAACGTGCAGGCCATGGAAGCAGTGGTACCCGTTGCTCTTCGAAGAAGGCTTGTTCATTCCTCGCAATATGTGACCGGGCATTGTCCTGTTGAAATGTGGCCTGTGGAGTGCCTGAAGCGGTGGAGTACCTCAGGCTCTACAACCACGTTAGGAACCGGTTGCTGTTCAAAGTGCCCTCAATTCGTAGGAGGCGAGATCGCCATCACCGCTAATGACGTAGCAGTTGAGCTCCCTTAAACAAAACAAAACAAAACAAAACCATTACACCTGGTGTTTGTCCACTATGCCGCTCAATAATGCAGCCCTCCAGGTTGCGCTCACCACAGTACCGCCGGACACGTATGCGTTCATCACTGTAGGACATGTTGAAGTGGAACTCATCCAAAAAGACTACATTTTCCACTCAGCACCCCAGTGACGGTGTTCACGCGCCCATTGCAGTAGGAGGAACTTGTGGTTTCGACAATGGAAGCCGACGTAATGGCGTGCATGCAACCGGTACAACCTGCAGCAGACGGCGACGAACCGTTGATGCAGACAAGTTCACACCTGTTGCAATGCTTCAGCGTCGAGCCAACATTGTGGATGAAGCTGTACGGTTCGTTATGGCCATGCGGATAACGTGACGGTCATCCCGTACTGTGGCCATGTTCCGTGGTCCAGTACCCGCTCTTCGGTGCGTACGACCTTCATCTATCCACTGCTTCCACACACGCAGTGGTTCTGTACGACCTGAAATGCCAGGATATGAAAAACCTGCTTCCCGGAGACCGATCATTCTGCCTCTTTTGAACTCTCTCACATGCCGATATGGCTCCCTGTGACGTCGACGAGACATACTGGCACTCGCTTTATTGTTTCCACCTTATTTGACAGCTCTGCGCTGACTACACTGGGTGCAACATTGACCTTGTCGTTTGGATACGAGAGGGCTCTGCTCGGCCTACATGTACCCCATCTCTCTGGAAACCTAATCATTTATTGATTGCACATTCTTCTACACTTTCACTAAGTTTGGAGTTATTTGGGAAATTCTTTCTTGGTGTTGCAATTTTTAAAAACAGCATTGTATAATAGAAGTTTTTGTTCAAAGGCATCTCGGAAACACTAATCAGGTTTGAACCATTTCTTCAATGATATATAGCTTAAATTGTTGTGTCTAACATACTCTAAGAGGTATCTTTTAAAAGGTTCTGAGAATGAAGCACAAAATGATGCAACAGATTTTTGAAATTGTTCTTATATTTCAACATAGTTGACATCCTACCTTGACATCAATGAACTCATCCAGCAATTCTCTATGACCGTTATCCTGCCATAGATTTCCGATTCATCTAGACCTGCAAACTACCCCTCAACTGACGATTTAAGTTCTTTATCGGATGAAAATTTATTTTCACCGAGAAAAATTCTGAGTTTAAGGAGCAAATAAAAGTCTGATAGATCTAAAAGGTGGATAATGCAGAAAGTCATACTCCACTTCGTTGATTATTGCAATTGCAAAAATCCATGCGTGAGGGCGAGCATTGTCTCGATTGAAGATGACTGATTTTTTCCATATGCCATTTTCTCGCGCATTTAGACTTCAATTGCTCAAAGGTTACCATAGTACGCTCCGATATATTTTTTTCTGGGCAAAATAAACAATTTCACACTCTTGACACCCCAAAAAACCTACGTCATCACCTTCGGGGCAGATTTCGCACGCTTTGCCTATTTTAGTGGTGGAGAATCTTGATACTTCTGTTGCTTAGGTTGCGGTTTCACAAGTGTAGTAGTGAACCCATGTTTCATCATTTGTTACAAATCGACGCATAAAGTCGGTGGGATCTCCCTGAAAACGAGCCAAGCTTTTGCTCAGATTTGCAATCTGATTGGCTTTAGATCCGGGCTTAGCAATCACGGTAGATAATTTATTCATGTCCAACACTTCTCTCAAAATGTTAAACACACGTTCCCCTGAAATTCCAAAGGCCTCCGTAATTATCACACCTTCATTTGGTGATCCTGCAGAACCATGTCGTGTACTTTATTGATAATTTCGTTGTCTTATTGAATTTTGGTCTCCCGCTGCGTGCGCGATCTTCCAAGTTTTCATAGCCTTAAATCCAAATTGACTTAAAGGTTAATTATTCACAGCATTTGTTGGAGTTAACTTAAACTTATCCCCTCAACATTTCTCAGGTTTAAACTCCTTGTTCACTTGAAAGTTGTTGAAAATGACGGTGCAGAGTCCCTTATCCTTTTCTTTCATATCGATACGAATTTGCTGCATTCATACCCTTACTTACAGAGTACTTAATAACTGCACTTCAATAATTCCATTTTTTCAGTATAGCACAGGCAACTGCAGTGTAAAACGGCAATGTCTACTATGGTTCTTGAACAATCTGTCAATGTAATATTATTTCCATGAAATATGGTTGGTTTTCAAAACAAAACTGCTTCGGAAATGTTGCTGTTATCTGTGGATGTTTCAAGAACTTTTAGATGACCCGCGTAAGCTTGTAAAACATATTTTTATTATAAAGATTATGTGATACACTCGCATGTCTTTCTCTATCCCCTATCGTTTATTGAAGGGTATGGAAACTACTCTTACGAAAGCTTATTTTTCTATCCACCACGTTTTAATCCAATTAAACCTTTGAAATAGTACATTACACATTTCGTTATCGATACAGAGACAGCAATAGTCATATTTTAAGAAGGGCACTATATACCGGCCTTAAAATTGCATATTATTTCCATGCAATTGTGAGAAACAACTGAATGTTGACAGGACTTCAAGAAATGAAAAATTGGAACCTTTAATAACGGATATCTCAAAAATGGCTTATGCCACAAAAATTTTATTTTGAATAAATTGTTTGTTTTAAAGAGTTCTACTTTTATCGTTTAACGTTTACTAATTATGCAAAATGATACAAAACTCCTTCCGAATGAACAGTACTTCATTGGCTAATTCTAGAAAATTCAAAATAGTTTTGTCATGTAAATATGTTTCATAGTTTGTCACCTTTCATATTTTGTTTTGTTATTTTAATCCAAATCGCTAGCCATTTTTACAAAACCAAAACTGTCTAAAAATGTTCCATGTAAAGGGTATTTTGGAGCAGAGGGATTTTCTTAAAAATCTTCGTGTCGCATTTTTGGAAGATACTGAGCTTAAGCACCAAGTTTGGTATTCATCAGACTTTTCGGTTTTGAATTATACTTCAAAGATGCACACAGGGAGATTTTTCTAAAAATGCTTTATTTGGATTCGGTAGCCTCAAAACATGCATTTCTAAAATTTCGGTATAATATTTTTGGGTGGAATGCAATACTTTCTCTACCTACTATGTACGTGGTAGAGAAAGTAATACATTTCAATACTAATACGAAATTTGGGAATGGGGGATGTTTACTGCTATGTTAAAATTGTACCGTCCTTGTTCTTCTAAAGATGCTGCTCCGTCATTGTGTATTTGCTTAGAATTTTCTGTAAATGAACCTGTAGAAGAGAAAATGCGCGGTTTTCGTTTTGTAAAAGCTATTTTTTCTATTTGCTTTTCTTAAGTTACTTATACGAATAAAATTACATCTATAACCAAGAGCTTTAGTATAGTATTGAGTATTTCAACATTTTATTCAGATGTTTAGTATATTTTTTCGACTTAACTTTTTAGCTACAAAACAAATCAATCTCCTAGACAGCCAGGCCGCACTCCTGACACTCGGATCCAACCAAGTCACTTCCAGTATTACGTGGGAATGTGTGATTCTAACGATCCTTCGCCCTGGAGTCACTTCAAACACTGGTCATTGTGGCATTATGGGCAATGAAGAAGCACTTAAATCCTCTCTAATTTACAGAATTGGCCTACGTGACTGCAAATGTACTAAATTTATAACCCAAATGAATTATTTTGCAATTATTTCTCTATCTTACTGTTATTTTTTTATTTAGTTATATCTGCCCGTCAATAATTAGATATCAGGTCTCTGTAAACAATCAGCAGAAACCGCTAACTTTCTCCTTCTAGAATGCAATTATTTAGAAAAATGTAGATTTACAATCTTCGGAGGAGTTTCATCCTCATAAGAGGAAAATAATAGCTTTATAGGAAAGTTCTTAAACACATTTGAAAACATAGATCTAAAACTACGAATTCAATGGAGAGAGCACAAAAAGCCTATGGCTGAGATACTTTGTGTTCGACAGCTTCCTTAAAATTCAAATCGAATAAAATCAAACTTCTAAGATATATTATTGAACGTGTTAAAGGCTCTTAATTTGTTTTTGATATTTATAATGTGAGAGGTTGTGTTCCTTCCTATTGGATAGCCATAAAAGCCGAGTGTTGCCTCACGAGGAAGACCTGGATCGATCGTAGCTAGCAGACTACTCCAAAGTGTCCGGGATATTTCACCCGGAAGCTGTGACAGGTCCGTAGCTAATTGGGGACGTATGTACGCGGTACCTTACTGCTACAGTGTGATTTATGAGGTGCCAGCCAGGCTTCTGGAGGGCTCGCAATGTGGTATATCAGTGCCAGGGCATCAGCACCAATATCACTGCCCTCATTATCGTCCTCTATTTCTTCATTGTTATCGCTGCCCTTCCCCATCTACGCTTTTACTTTTTCCTCCTTTATCTTCATTTTAAATGTCATCTAATTATAGTTTATGAACGTAAAATTTATCCACTGGCGTCAGATTCTTGCGTTACGCAGTTACACTAGTTAATTATTCAAATGCAGCAAAATATTCTGATTTCCATATCTCTGTGCACCAACGATTACATGTTAAATTATCTGATGAAGAATTGCCAACCGTCTTAACTTTGAGCAACGAAGTTCGTAAGAGTAATTTAAGTTATAAATATCCATTCCATGGCTGGTTGCGTTTCGCCCTCTTGCCCCAGTTTCTGACTGTTGACAGCCACTTTTTAAGTTGCACTGTTCACGTGACAAAACCTAATCAGTTAAACCAATTAGAAGGCGCGAATTCCATGTCGCTCTCGCATCAGGCGTTTACCAGTTTACTGGTGATATTTACAATCAGCCCGGTGAGCCGTCTGTTCTTTACCTGTTGAAAACTGCGGCTTGACAGACAAAATGACTGGATTTTTTATTTAGTTTTATTTACAGACAATCTTTAACTGCTGTGGTTCTTAGCGCCCCATTCTATATTGGGCGTGAAAGACTGGAAATCTTTCTCAGAGGCCTATTTATCAGGCTTCAGGTCCTTTTATGTGCCATAAATCTACAACACGGGACCACCAGCTTTACTTCCCTTCCGAAGGAAGCCATACTAAGGATTGTTACGCCCAAAAACATCCATCGCTCTCCGCCGGGTTTGTACACGCGACCCCGAGAACTAGAGACTAGCATGATGCCCTTAGACCACGGAGGGCGACTAGCAGGGTAATAAAGTACCAAGTTGACCTTCAATATTTTAGCCGGGCCTGGGTGTAAACATAAGGAGAAGGCAGGAAAGGGCCTGGTGGGAAAATCTGGTGGTATTTACATCTCTTAATTGGTTGAAAGTTTGCGACTAGCTTGAGAATTTGTTGTATCTGATTAGGCCGCTAGGAAACTAGTGCCAAAGTGGATTCCGTGGCACAGCCTGTCTGTGTGCTCACGAGAGAGAGAGAGAGAGAGAGAGAGAGAGAGAGGTAAGAGGGGGAGACAGCTCGTTTGAATGGTTGCAAGAGTAACAAATGGCAGTGACGATCTCGTAAAAATATGGTAAATTACGATAAATTTAAAATTGTGACCTAAGAAAAATAAGACAAAAGCGAGCAACACTTTGGTAATGTTTATTTTCTCTACTACGTATAGTAATTAGGGAAAGTAGTGTATTCCACCCAAAAATTCGATACCGAGATTTCACCGGAAATACATGTTTTGTGGTGCCCTGAATCAAACAAAGCATTTTTGGAAATAGGTCCGTGTGTATGTCCATGCGTCTGTCTGAACAGCTTAACCCAAAAACGAATAGCCAGCTAAATACCAAACTTGGTATTTGATTTTAGTATCCTCCAATGATAAGACACGAAGATGTTTAAGAGAATTCCCCATCCCAGATTACCCTTTACATGGAACATTTTTCGAAAAGTTTTATTTTCTCAAAAATGACTCTATCGAGATTCACTAAGACACCATATATTTTAGGTATTTTCATAGCAAATGAAACGTATAACTTGAATTTTCTGGGAATATCCCTAAAAGCCCTCTTCATTATAAATGGCTTTTGCATAACTGATAAACCGTAAGAGGTAGGCAAAACTCTACTACACAAAAAAATGTAGATCTCGTTAAAACGCACAGTTCGTGTCATATGCGTTATTGCGTTATTTTTGTGGAGTGAGCCATTTCTGATATAATCCTTTTTATTTGTTTTAATTTTCCAATACTTAATACTGTTTCCTAAATGGGATTTTCTTTTTATTTTCTTTTTTTTTAATCCTGGACAAGCAAGGAAGATGGAATGCTCCACATAGCAACCCTATCTTAAAGGATATCTCGATTAACATGAAATAGAATAAGCGTTTGTAAAAACAGTTTGTATAAGAATAGAGAAAGTCATGACAGTGCAACACATCAGGTTTTTCTTTTATAATAGTCGTGTGTAGGTTAGGGTTGTAAATTAGAACCTGGTTCGAAAAATTCAGTACCGTGGTTGGGATTCGAAGCATGGATCCTTTGACACCATCTTGGTATCATCACGTAGCTCAGCGGTACAGCTTCGATAGGAAAAACCGAAGATCCGTGGTTCGAGTTATAGCCGTGGCACTGACTTTTTCAAATCTCATTTATAGTTGTTACAATTCTACATAGGTATACACAGTTTACGTAAAACGTTGGTCGGCTAAACAAAACCTGTGACATTTACTCACCAGACACGAACTATAGCCTTATTTTCGTTTAAAATATGCACGAGGTACGTAGATATAAACATTTTCAATAACAATTTGTCATATAACTATGCTCTGTCTAATAGCGCCAGTATGTGTAATGTAAATGTAGAAATATAAATTTGGCAAGGTAAACATATTCTGTGAAGTAAATATTTCTATGGCGTATCAAAAATCACAATTGTCTATCCTGTGCATGTTCTATACGTTCAATACATGGATTGGGATTATATAAAGGATGGACCATTTAAGTTGAGACTGTACAATATCTCCAAAACTAAGCGTTGTAGAAAGAAATGCCTTTAATAGAAGTTGCTTGATATTATGGGAGAAAGTAAATTCCATTAGTTATTTTATTTGGAGGACGTTATAATGGTCATTTTCGGTTCAGTTATATTCTTTAAATAGGAGGCTACAATTACGGTCAATTTAAATTGACCCTAAAATTACCATCACAACGTCCTCCTAATAAAACACGACTAATGACATTTACTTTCCCCCATAATATCAAGCAATTTTTATTCAAGACATTTCTTTCTACAACGCTTAGTTTTGGAGATATTGTACAGTCTCAACTTAAATGATCCACCCTGTATATGTATATACCAGGTGGCCCACACAAGCCGTCCATAGTTGCAGTTTATACCGGATAGTGCGGATGCCAAAAGTTTGTCTGAGCAGACTGCAAAGGGGACTCCAAACCGACAGAGAGGAGACCGCTAAATGAAAGATCATACTTGAAAACGAACAATTTGACTGCTGTTACTGACCCCAGAGCTCATTAAGTAGAGAAAATGCCTGCTGTGTGAGGTGTTCTGGTTCGATTCCCGGCTGGGATCTGTAGCGGGAAACAGTCGTTGTGCGACATTTGTAGCGGGAAATCGATGATCCTTGGGTTGTTATTGCTGGTTGCAGTGTTCTTCTTCCTCGGCTATTGGTGTTCCGCGGTTGTCGAGTATTCCATTCCTAACTATCTCTAATTTATTAACTCTCAGGTTCTAGTGGGTGAGTTAAAGAATACACTGCGAGTTTCCCTTAATCAATGAAGTTTATTTCACAGTTTGAATATTTATGGGCGGCTAGCTTTTCCCATTATTGTTATAATCCCACCACTTTAAGTTAGTCAGGAGCCTAGCTATATTCACACGCACCCCACACTTGTGCATCTGTAGCACCTCGTGTCGACGTGACTTCTCGATGAGATAGATTTAGAATAAGAGCGGGCTCTGAGGCTTTGCCGTCCTTATATACGGGAGCCTAGTGACGCTCACCTCTGCGTTTGAAAATGTAACGACGTTTCCTATTGGCCCTCAGGCCGCGTTCCCCTGACATGTATGAGAATGTGTGGTTTCAGATCCGTGCGCTTGGGCGCTATCATGTAGCGTTGTACCGCTCGGTGACAGGTACGGTCTTTGATTTCTTGGAATTCTTGCTAGCTCGCCCATGTCTTAAAATCAGCTCTGTACAAATGTTAGATGTTGAATATTTTAACATGTTAGTGAATTAAATTATTACTGTACAATTCTTGTATGTATGGTTCCCCTTTCATATGTACAATTCTTCTATATATGTATAATATATTCCCTTTCACATCCAGAAAGTTGTCCTCAAACAAACAAAAATATAACGGTATGCCCAGAATCTAGTGTTTGAATGTGAGAGTACCTGTGTATGTGGGGGGGATTATCGGTTATTTAATAAGCAATTCGCTCTGTAAGAGGAATTCAGGATTGCCGCTTGACGCAAACCTGAGCACAACTGTTAACTCATTTAGTTCCATAACGGTTAATCTACAATCAGTACAACTATAGGGCACCAAGTGGTACCGCAAAATTAAAAAGATTAAACAGAATTCTATTTTGATGTTATTTATGTACCTTTAAAGGTGCGTTATAATTAAATTATTTTCTATTAGTACATTATTCACAATAAGCATGTGCAAAAACATACTCGCGTTGGTGGACTAATTGAGTAAGGGCCTCTCAAGCCCACATTCTACCTAGAATGATCCATAATTTCTTAATATTATTTCTGTACGTCAAAATAAACAAAAGTGCGTAGAAAACAATGCCGCATATGAAAATGTTCAGAACACAGCCTTCGATCCTCAGATGCATTTTGGTACGTCTTCGCACAGATCCTAACCATATCCGTGTGTTTGTTATTGTTGAAAGTTACCTTTTTGTCTGAATGACCTGACTCGAACTGCAGGCTACCACGCGACGCTTATCAGTACAAAACTACCATGTAAACACCTGCAGACAGCAGCACAGCCTCGGTGACGTTTCGCTTTATATCTGTGCAGCAGTGATGCGGCAACTTCTTTTGCACCTATGAATGCGGGAAACATAAAACTGCAGAGGACGGCTTGTTTAGACCTTCTGGTATATACTTATATATTTAAGCTTTTTACTGAAATGTATTTTGATAAATTTCTATTTTAAATAGATTGCAGTGTTTTAGCCATAATATTCTAACAAAATTAAAAATTCCAAAAATACTATGTTAAAATATTCTTGGCTATAGTAGCAATAACATTTACTAAAAGTTCCATCCCATCTCCAATAGTTGCCGAAGAGGTATTTTGAATTTTCAAAAATTAAAAACTTAATCTAAAGAAAATGCATTCCTGGCCCATATGATAATTATCTGGATCATCCTGTATCTCATCTGCAAGATCCCTTTTGACATGTTCCCACACGTACGAGCATCTTCTCCAAGTGGCAAATTCAAAACCAAAAATATTTTTGTTTTATATGTCGAGCATATTCCCAACCAGTTACCACCTACAAGATGCGTTGCAATGTACGCGTTCTTTTTCAATATCCTAGAGTACTCATAAAATATTTCTTAAAAATTATTAATAAAAATCTGATGTGTTACACTCACATGACTTTCTCTACTCTTGTACAATCTAATTTTACAAACACCTATTCTCCATATGCTTCATGTTAATCGAGATATCGAGATGTCAATCTTATTGGTAATTTTCTTGTAGATGCACGGGAAATATGGTAGCTTTTAAGCGATAGTCAACATATTTTAACGCTGGTTGCTATGTGGCGCATTCCATTCTCTTTGCATGTCCAGGACATAAAAAAAATGAATAACGCATTTGAGAAAAAGTATAAGTATTGGAAAATTTAAGGAAATAACAAGCAATATCTCGAAAACGGTTCACTCAACAAAAGAAATGTATATGACATAAGTTGTGTATTTTAACGCGATCTACATTTTTTGTGTAGTAAAATTTTGTCTATCTCTTATGGTTTACCAGTTATGCAAAAGTCGTTCACAATGAAGAATACTTTTGGAGACATTCCCAGAAAATTCGAGATATACATTTCATTTCTCATGACATTATCTTAAACATATGATATTTTCATCAAAATCGTTAGAGCCATTTTTGAGAAAATTAAAATTTTCGAAAAATCTTCCATGTAAAGGGTAGTCTGGGGTGGGGGGATTTTCTTGAAAACCTTCGTGTCGCATCTCTGGAAGATACTGAACCTAAATACCAAGTTTGGTGCTTATCCGACTGTTC
The DNA here is from genome assembly GCA_030765065.1 of Deroplatys truncata. NCBI lineage: Eukaryota > Metazoa > Arthropoda > Insecta > Mantodea > Mantidae > Deroplatys > Deroplatys truncata. Next base: position 173,128,758 of record CM060984.1, read on the forward strand.
GTTTTTGAGTTATGCTGTTCACAGACACACACACACACACAGACACACACACGGACATGTTTCCAAAAATGTTTTTTTTGGATTCAGGAGGTCTCAAAACATGTATTTCCGGCGAAATCTCGGTATCGAATTTTTGGGTGGAATGCAATACTTCCCCTACTTACTATACGTAGTAGAGAAAGTAAAAATGGCCAGGAAAATCTGTACTATTTCTAGCCAAATAAAAATAATTTTTTTTGAGATTGTTCGGGGCCCGCTCCCTTTAAGCATTAGAAAAATTATTATTGCAACGGTGCTTCTTCGTACTATTGTTTTTACGTTTCACATGTCATAGAAGACCGAAATATTTTTTAGTTCCCCTTAGGAAGTTTTCATCCCCCAGTTCCTTATTCCCAAAGCAGCTTCCATTACTGTTAACACTCTCTCCGACGCAATTTCTGTCTAGCGCTCGCTCTCTGCCGCAAGTTGTAATGACATTTTCTTGTGGATTCCTTCATTTTCTATCATCAAAATGTTCTTGCCATCTTAGTCTGGATGTTTTAATATATTTATCTACTGATATCAGTGCTTTTATATTGTGCATTAATTCTTAATTACATCTTTACCTGTATACACCATTATCACATTCTTCGTATGTTCTCAATTATTTTGTTAAAATGAAAAGTCTTGTTTGATTTAGTTAAGAGTGCAAGTTTCAGCCGCACATGACTATGACTAGGTAACGCTCTCCTCGACACAAGTCGGATCTTTTGAGCCCAGAAACGGCGATGAAATGAAGGAACCGCGGGCAGAAGGTTACAGAGACGCGCAGATGTCCCTAACAATTCCAAGCTTGAAGACCCGATTACGCCTTCGGGATACTTTAGAAAACTTCCCTCTGGCGGAGTCGGAGATGTGGCTCGGAGAAAGCTGCCAATCTGGCAGGACTGAACTCCTTTCCTAACAGTAATAATTTGCGCGATCAGTTCGAGACCCACTGAAACTGTACAACCCCGAAGTCCACCCGAAACATAAGAGAAAGTGAAATGAGAGGGAATCAGGGAAAATGTAGAAGATAAACCACCGCAACATTCCCCTGTCGATCAGTGAAAACCACAAAAGTCATGGTCGAACTGCCCGGCGACGGGAATCGAACCCAGGACCTCTCGAAAAATGTTTCCAAAAATGCTCTTTTTGGATTCAGGGGGCCTCAAAACATGTATTTCCGGTGAAATCTCTGTATCGAATTTTTGGGTGGAATACAATACTTCCCCTACTTGCTATACGTAGTAGAGAAAGTAACAAAACAAAAGCATCACAGTGTTGGGAAAACAATGGGGTTGGTTTTCGTTCGTTTCTTTTTGCATTTCAAAGTTGCTATAATTTTGTTGATTTGAACATTAGTGATTTTTAATATAGAGTCAACTGAAAAATTCAACGCCACAGCGGGGATTTGAACACGGTTCTCCCGCTCTCCGTGCGGTTGCTCTAACCATTGAGCTACTGTGACAACATGCCGGTGGTGCATTGAATTCCCCAATTGACTCAAGTTGTTTTCCCAGACATACCTACCAAGGCATCTCCCTCGAGATGACAAACTTAGCGGCGACCTGCTTATTGCAAGTACTTCAGTGCTGGGTGCTTATATATTATTATTATTATTATTATTATTATTATTATTATTGGTTTTAATTATTTTGTTGTTGTTATTATATAAATTAATTATACTTTTAATAGAACTTAGCCTGGTCTTAGGCAAGTTTTTAATATAGAGTCAACTGAAAAATTCAACGCCACAGCCGGGATTTGAACACGGTTCTCCCGCTCTCCGTGCGGTTGCTCTAACCATTGAGCTACTGTGACAACATGATTAGTGATTTTACCTGTTGCTACAGGAATTTGTAAGTTTCAAACCATGGCTTTGTCAGTAATTATTAGAATACAACTGATTCAATCATATTATGAAAACAATAAAAGTCTTACTCAAGGCCTGAGAAAATTAAAAGTCTTAACTATGTAAGAGCAAGCCCGTGTTCTATTCGTAATTATGGGAATTTAATCAGGATGTGTGAAGAAACTGGTTCCGTTGCTTATGACAACTCTGGAAGACTAAAGGTAATATATGAATAATAGTACGGTTTAGAGAATTCTAAGAAAACATATTTGTGTTTATGCATATAAACTAAACGCAACGTTTGCACGCAAAGAAAGTCACTAGTAAAAAAGATGTGGTTTTGCTTTATTTGTACTAGCAGAAATTGGAATTAATAATGATCGGTTGAACAACGTTTTCTGAACAGACGAAGTACACTTTTCCCTTAATGATGGAGTTAACACGCGTAATTGTAGACTCTGGTGATAAAAAAGACCCTCAGGCTAATTCAACAAGATCTTCATGATTTAAAAGTTACTGTATGGTTTGCTTTCACTTCACAATTCATCATTGGCCCGCATTTCTTCGAGGAAGACAATAATGGAGTAAGATTGACTGTTACAGTAAACGGGGAGCGCTACTACAGCATGATACAGAACTTCGTCATCCCTGGACTGAGGAGTCACGATATGGAAACCATAATCTTCCTGCAGGATGGTGCTCCACTACACATCTACACCCTTGTAAAACAATTAACTATGTGTAGGCGATCGTGTCAACAGCTGACACTTCCCAACAATCTCTCCCACTACGATTTCCAGATTTGAATCCGTCCGACATTTGGTTGTGGGATTACCTTAGAGTGAGATTTCCTGATACATCCAACAATCCTATTGCAACTGAAAGATGCCATCTCGCAAGAAACTGCCCAATATTCCAAAACATCTGAAAAATGCTGTGTATTGCGGCAGTCACCTCCTCCTGTCCGTTGCTCGTGGCTTACCTTGCTGCATCCTCCACGTTGGCTCCAGATGTTCGCAGTGTGCTGGTTCTCTGCATTTCTATCCTCGGCTAGCTGCTGTAATTTTCTTTAAAACTAAGGGGGAGCATGGACCTATCCTTGGTAAAGGAAGCGTCGATCTCGGATCGTGGTAACAGGAGAAATAGACGTGCTTTGGTTACGAAAAGATGACACTGCAATTTCCTTTATTTAACTACTCCGCGTAATACACAACACTGATGTTACCGCCGTTAAAATACTGTCCACCGCTGTTAAAACACGGCGCGGATATGACACGAAGTTTAAATATGTTTATTATCTCTTTACGAGTAGCGATTCTTAGTTGTGTTTCGAAAACTGTTTTTATTCACTTTTGGCGCGATATCTCAACATCCTGCAGCATCTCTCCCTGCCTGTAGTTTGCAAAATGTTCCCTGACTACATGACAAATGACCCACACATGACAAAATGCCAAAATGCAATGCCTCGAATTTGCTCCTAACAGATCCATTTATAGTCGCAGGCTTCTGGGGCTGCTTCCTTTCCTATTGGTCCATTTTTTAGCGCCACTCGACGCGTCTCACTATTTCGTATAAACTTACAGGGATCTCATTGGTCCAAGTTTAACCTAAATCGCGGCTTTTCCTAAATTTACCGTTAAGCTAGCTGTCTCTCTCACTTGGTCACGGCGAATTATCGAATAAAAGGACAAATACTTTACACCCTCGCTGTATGAACAATGGCCCTGCGACCAGAGAGACATCGTAAAACTAGATTTTCTGCTTTCGAAGACACTGTTCCTGTAGCTAAAACATTTCGTTGTGGACAGTATTTTAACATTACGCTTAAATTATTTACATTAAACCATTTATAACCCTTCTAATATTAGTAACCTAGATACATACATAACGTTAAATCACCCTTCTTAAACTATACAAGCAGTATAAGAAAAAGATATGTACATAATATGATTTAACATCAATAAAAATTAATGAATAAATTATCTATAATTACAGTCCTCGGGCTCGGCCTAGAGTTGCCGTTTCAGTATGGTGTCGCAGACATGATGTTATACGATGAACAAGAGAACGGCGGACATCTTCCCAATGTTTTTGTAAACCCTATTGTTTTTGTTTTTCCCTATCTTAAATATTATATTTATAGTGATTTAATGTTTGAATTGACTTTTGAAAGAGTCTATACTTTCTTAGTTATTGTGTCTTAAATATATTTCTGGTGTATTACGAGTAGCATAATGTTTATTGGAGGTTTGTCTTCTGTCTGTCTGTATTTGTCTTTTGTTCGTAAACAGACCCATTCTTTTTTGCACATCGCCAGAGTTAGGAAGACGTCCGCCACTGTAGTATAATCTGATCTTCCAATAATGCCCACATCATCTCCATATGCTAATAGTTGGGCAAATTTGATTGCAATACAGGCCAATACATGGAAGCATTTTACTTTTCTGTCACCCACTTATATCTAGTAGGTAGAGGAAGTACTGCATTTCGCAAAAACATTTGCTATAGAGATTTGACAGGAAATGCATGTTTTGAGGGTCCCTGAATTCAAATGAAGCCTTTCACACGAACATCCCCGCGTGCGTGTGTGTGTGTGAGAGAGAGAGAGAGAGAGAGAGAGAGAGAGAGAGAACAGTATAACTTAAAACCTAAAAGTCGGATACCAAAATGGTAGTTGTTTAATTTAACATATTCCAAGGATATACCACGAAAATTTTCATGAAATTTTCCCACGCTAAACTATCCTTTACATCTTTCATTATCTTTTATTTAATCTTCGATTAAACTACAATAATATGTTTAAGATATTTGCATTGCTAATAAAATGTAAATCTTGAGTTTTCTACCTGTGAAGTCTTCTCCATTCTGAATATGATTTTATATAATTGATAAACCATAAGAGATAAACAAAAATTTACTACACGAAATAGGTCTCATTAAAACACAAAGTTATGTCATATAATAATTGCTTTTGTGGCATTAGCAATTCGTATGTTCTTTATTAATGGTTTGAATTTTCCAATACTTCACTATCCTTTTAACTCCTAAACTTACTATTTTTTATTTTTATTATTATTATTACTCTATTTATTTTGCGTCGCTTTAACTCCTTGGCCTTATCGCGACGGATCTGTTAGTGGATTACTCTTAGAACGATATGTGATGGACAGTTAGCCTTCTAGGTCTCATTCCTGTAACCCCCGCTCCGTCACGTGTCGCAGAGATCCTAGCGCATGGCTACTGGATCTTCTGCTTCGTGCCGTGCAGAGGGCATTAGGGTGCCGTCCAGTCCAACTGCCATTCTTATATAGAAAGGCGGACAGTTAAACTTCTAAGTCTCATCCCTGTAACCACCTGCTTCGTGCAGTGCAAATGGCATTAGGATGCCGTCCAGTCTAACCGCCACCCTCACACAGAAAGGCGAACAGTTAGCCTTCTAGGTCTCATCCCTGTAACCACCCGCTCCCTCACGTGTCACAGAGACCCTAGCGCACAGCTACCGAATCTTCTGCTTCGTGCCGTTCTCATATAGAAAGGCGTAGTTAGCCTTCTAGGTCTCATCCCTGGAAATACCAGCTTCCTTCGTCACGTGCCCACAGTGACCCCAGACTATTCTTTTGTTTCTCGTTACGTCGTACAAAGAACAAGATTTCAATACCACCATATAGCGAAATGTGTAAGGAAACCATTTCCACCAATATTATTCTCGATTAACATGAAATACATAGAAATTTGCAGGAATAATTTGTAGAAAAAAATAAAGGATAGGATGAGAGAAAGGCATGCTAATGTAACACATCCAACATGTGTCCTTGTATGTCATCAATTAATGTCTTAAAGACTACAAATTTAACTGAAAATATTCGATGGTATGCATATTACAGCGGAGTGATTGCGTTTCTGAATTAAAAGTAGTATCACATCCCTCTCTGCAGTGTAAACGGCAGGATAGGGTGATTCTTATCTCTCTCATCAGCAATATCCAACCGTACGTACTTAACTTCTTTAAATTGGTACCTCAATCGATCAGCTGGAGACACATGATCTTCATTGAGGCTTACATTATTGACGCATTTTCCTCGGCGACAAGCGGTCTCCTTAGCTTTCAGATCCCTTGTTGGTTTTCTCCACACAATATACTAGTTTCGCAAACCATTAAGGTGCTTAAATCCAACTCGTAAAGGGCACTCCGCTTGAAAAGAGCATATATTGCCATGTCTATATACATTGAGGCGGTTTGTATTTAAGTACCATTCACGTTGGGCGACATTTGTGTTGGTGTTCAACGCCTCTCACTTCGGTGTCTAGTTGGCTGCTGGGTTTGGGGGCAGGGAGGCCTGGTGAAGTGGGAAGTGGAGCGATGGGTATTGTCCGGGATGTGTGGGAAATGTCAGGGTTGGGTGGCGCCGGTGATGATGTGCATGAGAAAACATTGGTGGCTCAGGATGTGGGCGCGTCCTGGATCTGCTGCAAGCTATAAACACTCGCGGACAATTAACAGATATTTATTTCCTGAGCTCTCTTCCTACACTTACCACCGTTTACATGAGACGCGAAATTTTGTTAAAGAGTCGTGATACGATCGATCCATCGAATCCAAAGACTGTGTCGCTAACGCGCCTTGTTTAGCGATGTACAGCCTAAGACAAAATAAATAAGCAATAGCCAAAGATAAGTTCCATTCGGAAACATTCGCTGACGCTGCGTTCACAATACACGATTTTATATCACCCTGCGTGCATTTCAAAGCTATGCGATAAGTAGGAAGATGCCTTTCAGTTTGGTTGTGTTCGTGGTAGTCGAGCGGTAAAACGCATGTGTTTCGTAATTAGAACAACCTGGTTCGGATCCTTGGCGTAAATGTTTATTTTACGAGGGCTGATCAACAAAGACTGAGGCTGATTTTTTTCTGTAGCTTCCGTGATAGTTTCGTATCTGTACATAAATATTTGAAAAGAGCGGGTTTTTATGTATAATGTTGGTAGGCGGCAGCACTCTCGTATTGGTAGGTTGGTAGTAATGCTCTATTTTGTAGACCCTACGTGCATTTCCATTCCAGGCAATGGAGTTGATGCATCTTTTAAATCGATTATCACCAGTGATGAGTCATGGCTGCATCATTATGATCCTGAAGGAAAACAAGCCAGCACAGTGTGGAAATTGCCAGGTTCTCCAACACCAAAAAAGGCAAAAGTTGTTCCATCTGCAGGGAAAGTGATGATCACATTTTTTGACTGTAATGGAATGATTTATCAGCATGCAGTTCCCCCTCACATTACTGTTACAGCAGCATACTACATGTCAGTATTGGCTACACTGAGGAAGCACATTGCAAAGAAACGACCAGAGCTTTCTCGGACTGGGTGGCAACTTCATCATGACAATGCACGGCCTCACGTCGCAAATCAAGTCATGCAGTTCCTGGCTCGATTCAACATTACCCGTGTACCACATCCACCTTGTAGCCCCGATCTTGCATCCTGTGACTTTTTTTATTCCCATCACTAAAGGCAAAGCTTAGGGGTATTCGATTTGAGAACTCTGAAGCAGTGCTCAAGAAAAGTGAGGCGATTCTCAAGGACATGACAAAGAATGGTCTGCAGCACGTGTTCAAGGACTGGCAGAGACGCTATAAAAAGTGCATTGAAGTAGGAGGAAACTACTTTGAAAAAGATCATGTAAACATTTAATTGGAGCAATAAACATCTGTGAAAAAAATCAGTCTGTCTTTGTTGATCCGCCCTCGTATTATTTGAGTTTTAGTTTATTAAATATATGGCAATGCTGTATGTTTTCCATGCATAAGATATCTATTAATTTTAAGACATTCATGCAGAAAAACACAAATTGCTTTTTCAAAATAAGTTCCATATTAGTATGAATTCTAAAGTGCATTCCACATTGGTTCCATGCAATGTATGGCAGCAAAACACGTCCAGGTTTTAAACATTTGACTACCGATGTTCTCTTTGTATCTTTAACCAAATGTGTAATGTATTTACTTCTGCAGAAGTTTAATTGGATTAAAACGTAGTGGATAGAAAAATAAACTATGGTAAGAACAATTTGTGTAGCCACCAATAAAGATAGAGGGTAGAGAAAGTCATGTGAATGCATCTCGACAGATTTTTTTCATTTAGGATTATAATATTTACATCTCTTATTTAGTTTTAAAACCAAAAGGAGTGTGTTTCAGTTTTTGTGTATGAGCACAAAATCAAATAAGCCTTTGGAACTGTAGTATGCGTAATAAACATTACATTTTTTGGAATTAATTGTTCTTCCATACAAGCCGTGTGTTGGAAAAGGTTGGAAAGGTACAAGCAGAGGACTGAAAAATTCGATGCTACAGCCGGAATATGAACCGGGAGACCCGAGGTTTACCGGGATAAATGCGAATCAGTTGAGGAATTTAATGTCGTACCGCCATACTGCCATGGTAGCTCGGTAGTTAGAGCAACCAGACGGACACCGGGAGATCCGTGGTTCAAATCCCGGCTATCACATTGCGTTTTTTTTTCTTTTCGTTTTCTTTCGTAATTTAAATACAATTATGCTCGGGATACGAACCTCGGTAGGCCTTATTACTCAGTACATGCTTATAACCGCTCGGCTGTCACCATATTTATTGGCTGAGACTTAATATAAAAAGTTACAATTGAACGAAGCTAAACGCACGGTCCGGAGACACCATTGTGAGCCGGTCGCGGAAACGATTTAGATTTGGAAAAATATCGCTTCGAGGGTCTGTAGGGGAAGTATTGTATTCCACCCAAAATTCGATACCGAGATTTCACCGGAAATACATGTTTTAAGACCCCCTGAATCCCAAAAAAAAAACATTTTTGGTAACATGTACCTGTGTGTCTGTGTCTGTCCGTGAACAGCATAACTCAGAAACGAACAGTCGGATAAACACCAAACTGGTATTTAGGTTCAGTATTTTCCAGAGATGCGACACGAAGGTTTTCAAGAAAATCCCCCCACCCCAGATTACCCTTTACATGGAAAATTTTTCGGTAATTTTAATTTTCTCAAAAATGGCTCTAACGATTTTGATTAAAATATCATATGTTTAAGATATTTTCATGAAAAATAAAATGTATATCTTGAATTTTCTGGGAATGTCTCCAAACGTATTCTTTATTGTGAACAACTTTTGCATAACTGGTAAACCGTCAGAGATAGACAAAATTTTACTACACAAAAAATGTAGATCGCGTTAAAATACACAATTTGTCATATAATTTTTGTTGTTGAGTGAACCATTTTCGAGATATTGCTTGTTATTCCCTTAAATTTTCTAATACTTTTTCTCAAATGGGAATTCGTTATTCATTGCTTTGTCTTGGATATGCAAAGAGTATTAATCTGTGGCAAAGGGAATGGTGCTGCACCTAGCAAACAGCTATTAAGAGATATGTATGTGCTTAAAGGCTACTATATTTCTATATTGCTCTTGTAAATATATATTCCCCTTACATTTACAAGAAAATTAGCAGTAAGATAGAGTCTGCAAATCTTTATCTCGATTAACATGAAGTAAATGGAGAATAAGCGTTTGTAAAAATAGTTTGTACAAGTCATGTGAGTGTAACACATCAGAATTTTTTTCTTTCCTTTGTCTAGGGTGTACATATGTACGTCACGGGGCGGAAATTTTCAAAGTCGACACGCTATCACGGAAGCGGCGTCTTGACCCGTCAGGATCAGTCATGCTGCTATTTTCCCCTTATTAAGTTTACGCAGTCACGTGACCTTTTATTTCATCTGATTTGCTTGTATTTATCAATTTTGCTCTGATTGGCTATTTCATATTTTCGTTTACTGTACAGCTCTGCGTTTGAGGAAATGTTTCTCGCGGCGTGTGTTGTAGATGTAAGATAAGGCACGTTCGTTTTCAGGCTAAGCTGTAATGTTATTGTCCATGTCACGTATTGAATTTTTTACAATGCACTGAGGGTCGGACATGAAGGCGCCAAATTTGGCATAAGGCGATGTGCTAATCGTCTGCATAAACAACAATCCTTTGTAACGTTCAGTCGCTTTCTTTTTCCAGGTAAATACTTTTTTGTCCTGGCGTTCTGTTTTCTACAAAGTTAACAAGAAATGGTTGTTATATACAGGGTTATTTATAAGTCAATGTCGCATTTCGGAAGTTTGTTGTGAAATAATTACTTAAATACCAGTGTGAATGATATATACCAAATGAAAGGCAATCTCCTAAAGTTTGTTTGGTATACCTTACAAGTGTTCAATGCATGTGCCTCTGGTTACAAGGGAGACATCCAGGTGATTGTCCAATTCCACCCACATCCGCACCAGCATTTCGCGGCCGATCGTTGTTATCGCTGCTGCAATGCGATCCCGGAGGTCCTTCAAGTCAGCTGGAAGTGGTGGAATGAACACCCTATCTTCACATATACCCAGAGAAAGAAGTGACACGGCGTTAAATCCGGCGGTCACCGAAACAATGCGACGTCATTGTCAGCATTTCGTCCAATCCAACGTCGCGGTACGTTCTGGTTCAGGTATGCGCGCGCACGAGTTGATGGAGGTGGGGTGGGGCCCCGTCTTGTTGGAAAACAAACCTATGTCTGTCATTTGCGGCATAGGCCATTGTTCTAACATGTCCAGATAAGTGATGTCAGTCACTGTGGATTCGACGAAAAAAGGGACCGTAAACCTTGTTCTTTGACAGGGTGTAACACGTTGATCTTTGGGGAGTCACGCACATGCTCGATTGTAACATGTGGGTGTTGTGTGACAGTTCACTTTCCCCGACAAGTGAAGCGTTGCTTCGTCGCTGTAGGCGAGTCTGTCACCAAAATCATCATCGTCTGTCATTGCAGCCTGCATGTCGATGGCAAATCGTGTGCGAACCTCCTTGTAACCATCTATGAGCGCCTGTAGGAGTTGGTTTGAATGAATTCATCTTCAGTTGTTTGCGAAGAATCCGTCACACAGTCGATTGAGACATTCCCAGCTGCTGACTTGCACGATTTGTCGATTTCTGAGGGCTGCGCGCAAACAACTCACGAACACCTGCAACAGTGGCGTCTGACGGTCCCGGCCTTCCGGGTCGTTTGGGTGGATACAGACAACCAGTGTGCTCGAACGCTTCATAGCACCTCTTGAAGATCGTGCGATCTGGCGCATCCTTGTGAAAACTGAGAAAGTTATATTGTTTACGTTGTTTGCCCACGTATGGGAGCCAATTTGATATAGTACTTTGTTGTAGCAGTTGTATTGTAGTTCAACTTTTGTGGAGCCGCACACTTGAAGTAGTTCAACCACACGTATAATACCCGCTTTCCGGTAGCCTTCGCTCTAAGTTTAAAAATATTAACTTTGTAATTTTGACTGTTTCTTTAAATATTATGTATTTATGTTAGCCTCTGCTGCGTCAGTATTTGTTTTAGAGACATGGATGTCTTGGCAGGGTTGTGGTGCGACTTAAGAATGTAGGCTTACACAGATTATAATTTTACTTCACTTCTTTTATTAATGCTTGACACGATTTAATTAACACTTCACTGTTAGATTCTTTTATTAATTACTTGCACTTTTTAACACATAAAACTCTCTTCGTCTCACACGCAAACGTATTAACTTTCTTGGGGACACTTTTTGCATCTGGTTAGTAACGCTGTCTGCAACCAACTGAATTGATTTCAACCGCCTAAACTTGTACATTTCTGTGTTTCAAGTCTCTGATTGGCTATTCCTAATCCAATAGAATACCTTCATTTAACTAAAGCTTTTTCTGATTGTTGATTGGCTATTTTTATAAACTGTCACTAAAATTGCATTATTGCTTCCAAGAATCACAAGTAGTATTGTTAAACTTTCAAATTCATTATTGCCTCAAGGTTACCTCATTGTTAGCAACTTTTAACTTATTATTCTCACAGCTCCTACGTTATTAAATTACGTAATACATTCACATAACATTATTAAACAAGGAAACAATAATGTAAACATATACAATTACTGTAATATACACTTTTTTATATTGTTACTTACACATATTGCTTTAAGGCGGGCTGTTATTGAATTTATATATTATATAATTAGACTGAAATTTTTTAAGTGTTAAAAATACTGCCTCATAACGAGCGCGAAATCGCCGCTGAACAATCACAGAAACTCTATTTTCGCAAATTATATCGCACAACACACGTTCGTTACCTGCGAACGCCATTTTGTACATTCCTGCCGCCTAGCGGCCAACCGCGTCACCACAACATGCGCGCTTTACGTGACACAAACTTGGAGATACGTACATGATTCGGACTCGCACGTCTCGTACATCATGCACAAGATGTTTTCCATATGTGACACTGACTTATGAATGTTTTTCCTTGTTATACCATCTTCCACCGATTGATTAACTCAATTGTTTTATATAAGAGCCTACATATCATTTTATACGTATTGTTTATTTCATAACTTAAAACTGCAATCTTCTTAAGTATCGCGTTAAAATCAACGTAGAGGACAGTTTCAATAAGAGCTGCTTAGTTATTAGCCTGGAAAGAAACCGTGACAAGGGGCAGTATACTTTCAGGACCATCTTTGAGTCTGTCACCTAAACCCTGTTACTTATAACCTTGCTCCGTTGACGTATTCTTCTGTGCTACCTTTCCTTCCCCTTTACCCTCATTGGCTAATGTACATCTTTTATTATCGATGTATGTATGACAAATGCGCCCTGTACATTTCAAGGCCAATTATATATGCATATTAGGTCTGCCTGAGAGGCAGATTTTATCCGAAGGATCCTCCTACCTATTTACTTATAAGAATTAGCATACATTCCACATTAACTGTGTTACATAATATATTTAATTCATCATCTTCTTAAAGTATTAAACCTCGAAAGGCTGTTCCAGTCTCATTAATTACATTTTTGCTGTGACCATCTCTTCCTGAGTTTGCCAATGTTTCTGTTGCCTATAGGTTCATAATTTAGTGCCAGTTTTGGGATGCGTTAATTTTCCATTCTATCCACATGTTCTTCCCGTTGGTTCTGTACTGGAGTAATTTTTTCTATTAACTTAAAATGCCGATTGCTTTGTGAACGCGTCACTTGTATTTTTACGTAATAAACTGTAGCCTGCAACGCTCCTCGGAATCTCATTTCTGCGGCCTCTTTTCTTCTTTCTTCGTTTTTGTAAAGTGTCCAACATCCTGGACCCTATAAAAAACATGGACACAACCATTACTTTTTAAAATTCTAGTTGAGATTATTTACTAGTATTTTTAAGGTTTCGTTTTATTGTACCGCATATTTAATTTACATATCTTATTTGTTACTCTATATTTTTAATATATGAAACATTGCAGCCTATATAGTTGAAACTATTCACCTGTTCTATCATTTTTTCCTCGAATTATTTCTGCTCTAATTGTATGGGACCCTTGAAATGCAAAAAATTTTGTTTTACTGGTAGATATATTTAGTTAGTATTTTTTACATAAATTGTTTAATTAGTACATGGCTTTCTGTAGATCTCTTTGAGTTACATATTAGAACCTAGGAATCTGCAAATAAAATTGTTTCTAAAACGCATTTTTAATATTAACATGGATTCCTAAATTTATCTGCCATTTGCTAATACATCCATACTTGTTAAAAAAACATTGGCGAAAGGGGACAATCTTTTCTTACACCTTTATTAATTGTTGCTGTTATATCATCATGCTTTATTCCTGTTGCTATCATTATTTTGTTTTCCAGGTACAAACTTCTTATTATGGTTATTAAATGTTTAGGTATATCTTTTTGTTCCATAATATGCCGTAATTTATTTCTATTGACCTTATCAAAGGCTTTGTTGAAGTCTATAAGTTGGTATGTTATATTCATATTATGAAAATGTAAACTTGATCATTCTCTTAGAGTTAAATAAGGAACTAGTCTGTATAGTACAATTCCACAACAGCAGCTAACGAGAGGTTACTAGTGCACCTGGCAGTTAGGAAATACGAGGCAAGGTTATATGTACACGTCACAATGAAAACAGATAAGTGATATCGATAATAAAATAACATTTAAGCAAAGAATAAAAACATTATGTTAAAAACATAGGTTTAGAACAGTTTTTAAAACTGATTAAAAGATGCAATGGAATTATTTCAATAAGCAATCTGCTTACAATATTATTGACACAAAATAACAAACACTTTTCAGCTTTTCTTATAAAAAGTTGCAGATTTGTAAATAAAAAGAGACGCTAATATTAAAATGTTATATTTTCTTAAGATATCTCTAAGAGACTGCTTGGTTTTAAATTAGAAATAATTTTTAACATTCCTTTTTATAGAAGAAATAAACTCCGAATATAGCTAATATTGCCCCAAAGAATTATATTATGAGATAAAACGTTGCCCTAAGGAAAAATAAAGTGTTTAATAAATTATATAAATCTAAGGATAGTTTGAGGCACCTTAGAGAAAAACATACTTTATGAAAATGAAAATTGACGTTTTCGTCAACGTTTATAATGAAACTGTTTGCATCACATGGATTATTGAAGGTTAACATTTTGAATAGATTGACCAAAACATCTGAAGATGTAACCACAGAAACATCATCAGCATACACGACTAAACAATCACTATCGATATATTAATGCAAGTCATTAACATACAACAAGAATAATAGAGGGCATAAAATGGATCCTTGGGGAACACCAATTTTCTGAAGATAACCCTTTGACAAGTGATTTAACATTTTACAACAGCTTTACCAGTGATAGGATAGGACTTTGGAAACATCACGAAGGTAATGTCATTGCTGTTACACGAGCTTCAGAGTGTTTAGACTACGCTCTGTGCTCACCTGATTCACGAGTACAGTATGTACATTACTCGACCTCCTGCAGAGCCCTGATGTGGATAGTTCCCCAGTTGTGGCTAGATGTTACCACAGTGTGCATAAGGAAGAGAGCACGGCGCGAGTAATGATACAGCACGATGTTGGTGACAAGTGGTATCGAGCGCACACTCAGTCTGACCCACTTCCTTCTCAGCTCCCTCCAAGAAAACAACTTCTGAATTCACCACATCTTCAAAGGTTACACACTATTTAGGGGGAAGAAATTTAAGTGGCGGATCAAAGGAGAGCGGTTTATAAATAGAGCATGGAAAGTAATGAAGTCTGGATGTATGGGTGACTTATTTCTTTAGAAATTACTTTCAAATTGAAGAAGTCATCTTATGATAGTGACTCTGTAAAATAAAAACATTCACACAACTTTCTTTTCCCAATATTGTTTATTTTATATAGCTTCTACAAACTCTCGAAAGCTTATTTTTTTATCTTGTACTTCGACTAATCGAGATAAACATTTGCCGAAATGCCTGAGAGAATTTATGCAGCCTCACTGTTGGAAAGGCAATTTGAAGAAGGATTTGTATTGTAGTTCCACTGTTGGGGAGCCAAAACTTGAAGTAGTTGCAACCACGTACGATACAAAGTTTCCGGTGGCCTTCACCCCAACGTTTAGGAATCAAATTTGTATTTTTATGTTTCTTTAAATATTATTTATATTTATGTTTGCCTCGGCTGCGTCAGCATTAATTTGTAGAAACATGTAGCTCTTAACAGGGGGTGATGCGGCTAAAGAATGTAGGCTTACACAAATTATAATTTTTACTTCACTCCTTTTATTAATCCTTCATACGATTAAACAACACTTCACTGATATAGAGAGCTGTGAGATTTATTAATTGCACTTTTTAACACGTAAACTTTATAATATTCTCGCCGTAATGAATTTTATGTCTCGTACTGAATACGTACCGAGCGAACAAACTGCTCAGGTACGTTGTCTTCTAGCGACTGGCGTTGACGCTTAAATTTTGTAAATTTCTCTATTTCAAGTCTCTGATTGGCTAATTTACTTCAATAGAATACTTTTATTTAACTTTCAGCTTTTCTAGTTTTTGATTGGCTATTTATAAACTGTTTTAAATATTACATTATTGTTTCCAAGAATTGCTGGTAGCATTATTAAACTTTTCAATTCATCATTGCCTCAAGGTTACCTCATTGTTAGCAACCTTCGGCCTCTATTCACACAGCTACTACATTATCAAATTACGTAATACATTCACATAACATTATTAAACATGTACACAATAATATATATATATTGTAAGATACACATATTGCTTTAAGGCGGGCTGTTACTATATTTTATATTATATAATTAGATGAAATCATTTAAGTGTTATAAATACTGCCTCAAGCCACAGTTGGATCAAGAATGTACATGGAATAGAGATTTAGGGAACGGTAAAAGGATGGGATAGTATAGATGAAATCCACAGAACTTTTGCAAAATGTTATTGGAACTACCTAGAGCTGCACCTAACAGCGTAGCACTAGTCTAATTGGGAACAGTTGGTAGGAAACGATTAGTACTAAAATATATAGCGAAATATTGGAACAGAATTCAATAATTGGAGGAAGGAAATATTATCAAAGAATATCTAAGCGCTCAAGAAATTTCTAACTGGGAAAATTGTCATTCAAATGAAATTGTAAAATTGGATTGGGTGAGTTAATTAACCAGCAGCAATAGGTGGACAAAGATTATGGAATAAAGTAAAAGCTAGGGTGGATGATATAAATAAACGGGAACTATTCATTAGCTTAAGCGATAAGAGTACTCTGATTTCATACAGGAGCGTTAAGAAAGAACGGGGAAGAGAAAAATACATTTGTTTGTAAAAAAATGGAAGAGAGGGGATGGAATGGGCAGGAACAATGTTATTAAAAGGGTTAATAAAGAGATATTCCCACTTTGCGGTATTGCAAATATTATCTTTCACAGTATAATGGAATGTTCGGAAACCAAAATGTGGAGAGAGGAAATGTGGAACAAAAAGTGAGAAAAGTTACATGTACAGATATTATACATAAGGCTTTTTGGGAACAAAGGAAATTAATTTATCAAGCAAGTAGGTAAACACGTTGGGAAAGTAAGACAGAAATGGTGGAGAAAAATCATCAAATAAAGTGAGGATCAAAAAATTTACAAGTCGATGTGGATAATTTATAGAAGAGGGAATCTAATTGAAGTTAAGACTTGGAGGTAAACATACATGTAAAACGTAAGGTACATATACACAAACAACCAGGGGGGTTAATTGTATATGTTGCCAATTTTAAGCAACTCCGGTGAAGCAGATTATACATATGTGCAATATTTGTAATTGGAAGAGATGAAATAAAGTACCTTACTTACATTTGCAGAAATAGTTTTATCACACATTTCGTTGTAAGGTACAAGGAAAACGGAGCAAATCGAATCGACAGTCGGATATTTAAAAGCGGAATGCTATATACTGGGCTTAAAAGTCCATATTTTAATGATGTCACTAGAAAAAACTGAGCGACAGTGCTTTAGAAATGACGAAGTATTCAAAATTTCAAACCAACAATAACATATCTCGGCTGATGTCACAGAAGGTTTATTTCAAATATATTGTGTATTTTAAAGAAATCTACATTTTTATATAGGGCGTTTTTGTGTTCGTATCTCTTAATGCTGATCTTATACAACGTTGTACAAAAGCCCTTCGGGCCCATTGTTGAAAAAATAAAATTTGAAACATTTTTCATGTAAAATGTAGTTTGAATGGGGGAATTTTCTTAAAGATCTTGTTGTCGCATCTTTGGAAGATACTGAACATAAATATCAAGTTTGCCATTTGTCCAACCTTTCATTTTTGAGTTATGCTCTTCACCTTCTTCTAACAGTGCTTTCTTTGGATTTGGATTCAGATGGCCTCAAAACATGCATTTTCGGTGAAATCATGACATCGAATGTTGATGGAATACAATACCTTATTTTGTAGGTACGTGGTATAAAAATAAGAATGCGCCGAGACTGAACTTTATGAAAACTCTACCTTAAAATGGTATTGTAAATTAGGAGAGAATTAAACATTTTAAGTATAAATGAAGTAATTGAACAATAGAGAGAATAAAGGGAAAATCGTATTAAGAATACCGAGTGAAGAACATTCAGAATAAATTTTAACTATAGCAGGTAAAATGTCTCGGGGAGAAAGAATATACCAGACGACAGAAGTATTAACATAAATGGGTGAAAGAGGGGAAGTTGGCGGAGGGTGTGGGGCATTGGTTAAGTTGCTTAACTCTATGCAAGCAGCTTAAGTTCGATTCTCCGTAGTGGAGTGTTATCTTTTATTTTTTACAACTGGTTTTACTGTAATATAGTTAAATAATATTGCTTGTGTCACTTCATTTTAATTAAAATATAATTAAAAAGACGGTGAAATTTGTGGTTATAAAATTAAATTGACTGAGTATGAAATCTTCTCCCGGCCCATAAATTGTCATGTTCCCATCTACTGGTATGATGGGCTACTAAATAAGCGCAAGATACATAAGAAATGTAGAAAACCTGTTAAATTTTTAATCGTACATTTAAAATGGAAGGGGGGGATTTGAGTAGCTCCAACCTCAAGAACAGCAGGCTAACATTCTACCACTGAGCTAAACGTACAGCAGTAAGCGTAGCATTGTACTGAGCTTTTAGTTATACTCCACTTGAGACAATAACGTATGTGTTGGTCGCAAATATGTAGCGTTCAAGCACTCTGAAATATCGTATATGAATTATTTTCTCGGAAGACCTTTGTAATTAGTTGTTCCCCATTATAACTACTACAAAAATATACCTAGTTTTATGAACAAAGCCTGGCTGTCCCGAGCCCTCACCGAAGTACTCGATTCGAGCTCCGTCTGTCAGACGTCGGCCAGTTTTAAACTGACAGTATGCATACACGAAAAAGTAACAGTTCCCAGAGAGCATATCCCATTTAGGATACAATGAGTGCATTCGGAGATTGACTTGAATTGATAAGATTCGATTATCTGACAAAGTGAATTGCCGGCAAACAAACTAATAGATTGTACCGCAAAACACACAGAACGCAAGTTTTTAATTATAACTAAAAAGAACTAAGCGTTTTCGAACATAAGTATTTTCCTTGTTTTGGTACGAGGAACCCATCTCCAACATTTATGTTGTCCTCCGTGCACTAGTGGTACCGTGCTACCGTGCTCCCAAGGTCGCGGGTTCAAACCTGGCGGAGGGCGATGGATTTTTTCGGGCGTAAAAATCCTTAGCATGGCTTCCTTCGGAAGGGAAGTAAAGCCGGTGGTCTCGTGTCGTAGATTTACGGCATGTAAAAGAACCTCAAGCCTGATAAAGAGGCAAGCAAAATTACCGATCTTTCGCGCCCAATATACAATGGGACGCAAAGGATCATAGTAGTTAAAGAACGTCCATAAATAAAACTCAATTTAATTTCCATTTTTGTGTACACTCTGTATAAAACAGAACATTAACTTATTCATCATTCCAGTATACCAGATGTTGCTGTTCTAATACAAACTTTTAAAACTATTTTTGAGAAAAAAAATAACGAAACATTTTCTATGCAAAGGATGTTTTGGTTTAGAGAATTTCCTGGAAATCTATCCCTGGAGTTCGTAAAAGAGAATTGAACAATGAATGTTAGTATTTATCTGATCAGGTAGATGTACCACGAGTATTTTTAAAAACATTCTGATGTGTTACACTCACATGACTTTCTCTACTCTTGTGCAAACTATTTCTACAAACGCTTATTCTCCATAAGCTTCATGTCAATCGAGATATCGAGGTGTTAATCTTATTGCTAATTTTCTTGTAGGTGCAAGGGGAATTGCTAGGCTTTAAGCGATAGTCAAATATTTTAAGAGGTGGTTGCTATGTGGAGTACTCCATTCTCTTTGCATTACCAGGACAAAAAAAATGAATAACGAATTTGAGAAAAAGTATAAGTATTGGAAAATTTAAGTGAATAACAAGCAATATCTCGAAAATGGTTCACTAAAACGAAAATGTATAAGACATAAATTGTGTATTTAAACGCGATCTACATTTTTGTAGTAAAATTTTGTGTATCTCTTATGGTTTACCAGTTACGCAAAAGTCGTTCACATTGAAGAATACTTTTGGAGACATTCCCAGAAAATTCGAGATATACATTTCATTTGTCATGAAAATATCTTAAACATATGATATTTTAATCAAAATAGTTAGTGCCATTTTTGAGAAAATTAAAATTTTCGAAAAATATTCCATGTAAAGGGTAATCTGGGGTGAGGATATTTTCTTGAAAACCTTCGTGTCGAATCTCTGGAAGATACTGAACCTAAATACCAAGTTTGGTGTTAATCCGACTGTTCGTTTCTGAGTTATGCTGTTCACAGACACACACACGGACATGTTTCCAAAAATGTTTCTTTTTTTGTTTCAGGGTGTCTCAAAACATATATTTCCGGTAAAATCCTGGTATCGAATTTTTGGGTGGAATACAATACTTCCCCTACTTACTATACGTAGTAGAAAAAGTAATAAGTGTGCCTCAAGGAGCGCACTTCTAGGGAAATCTCGATCTAGAACTTTTGAGTCAAATGCAATGCTTCCCCTGTCTTAGGCACTAATGCTCTAGAAGGTAAAATATTTGAATATCAAGTAAAGTTCTACCATTAAACCCACCAAATTTCCTTATGGTGCCCTAACAAGCGAAGTGTCCGGCGAATACTAGAAAATGATACACATTTTTTAATATGACCCTTTAATTCGTTGTCCCTAGCGATCTAAATAATGAGTTTGTTCATAGTAGCACACAAAATTGTTTTAATCCACAGGTAAACACTTTATTCTCACTCATAATTGCCACAATTAAATTAAATTTGCACATTTGGAATAACACATTACTTATTCAAATTAAAATGTGCAATGGCAAACAAATCAAATGCAATAACAAACTCTGGAATGAAAAGCCACTATTCGCTAAAATTAAATGTATAATTAGTAAACCGCTATTGAAATTGACATTTCTATCCACATTTGCGATGTTTATAGTTTTTTATATCAGTATTGGTGATGGATATTGTCACATACGAGAGCTGTCCCAGAAACACCCGACCTAGCGATGAGAATACAAAAATTTTGGGAAAAGACATCTTTATTTCTCTACATAGTCTCCTTTCAGCTCGATACTTTTCCCAGTGATGTTCATTAGCTTCGATGCCCTGTGTATAGTGATAACCATCGAGTTCTGCAAAATAGCCATCAACTACAAACTCCACCTCTTCATTGTTGGCAAATCTTTTACCACCAAGTCAGTTATTCAACTTTGTAAACAGAAGATAATCAGAGGAGGCTAAGTCTGGCGAATAGAGTGCATGAGGAAGCAAGTTGAACTTAACTCTCTGATTTTGACCGTGAGGATAATGGCTGTGTGAACTGTTGATTGTCTTGATGAAACAAAAGTGCCTTTTCCACTAAATGCGGCCGTTTTTCAAACGCTGCAACAAGTTTGCACAATACTCGCCATTGATTGCTTTTCCTTTTTGAAGACAAGCAATTCAAATTATCCCACACGCATCCGGAAAAACTGAAGCCATGAATCTTGTCTGCAGATGGAACTGCCTTCGCCTTCTTTGGAGGCGATTCTCCCCTTTCAATTCACTGTTTTGACTGTTCCTTCGTCTCAGGTGTGAAGTGATGGACCCATGTTTCATCCATGGTTATGAATCGACGCAAAAACTCGGTTTTATTGCAGCAAAACAACCTCACGACGCTGCTTTTGCTCCATTGTGAGTAAACGCGGCACCCATCTTGCGCACAGCTTTCTCATGTCTAAATGTTCAGTTAGTGTGCGATGTACACACTTTTGAAATGCCTACGATGTGTGCTAGCTTGTGTACTTTCAGTCGACGGTCATCCAATATCATTTTGTGGATTTTTCTTGGCTTAAACTCTGCCACGCAATATTTTACTGTTGTAAACGAAGAAGCAGACTCCCCCAGAGTAGAATCTAGCTCAGCTTTAACATTAGTTGGACTAAGACCTTTGATATGAAAGTATTGTATGACATAATGATGACCAGTTTTATCCATGTTTACAAACGCGCTGAGAGAGTTCACTATTAATGGCTGCCAAACAGTTGCTAAACAATGTAGCATCGTCAAACTTCAAACTTAAGCTTTATAAGGGTGGTATTTTCTACCATGGTAATTTATTTTAAACAACAACCGCTATATATACGTCAGGTCGAGTACTTCTGGGACTGCCCTCGTATGTTATTAGTGACTTATGCAAATTTAAATATTTATTAAAATGCACTAAGAGTAAATTCTTTAGAGCACTGATAATCTGCAATTTTGCTTATTCAGTTGGGAGATTCCTAAACGAAACTTTTTGGTTTATTTCTTCCTTTGATGGCTTATATGGGTCTTTACAGTGACACTTTCCACTTGGTAACAAGCAGAATCATGCTGAACTCTGCACTGTCACGTAGGCAAATGATACTTTAAACCGAGTGTTGGTTTACCATACATGGTAGCCTGTGTCACGATGTCGCACCGTTCCATAGGCAACCGCGAGACTTTGATGTAACTTAGGCAGCTCGCGCCTCTCTAATCTCTTCTCTTTGGAACTCCTAACTTGCGGGGAACTTTCCCGCCCTTTGCTGCTTGCCGAGATGCCGCCCGAACGCTGTTTGATCCTTCATAACTACGCCTCTAATAGTTTAACATACTCCTAAGGGTAAAAGTCTATATCATGTAATCTCAATTGTTGATCTATCTTAGCTAATGCTGGACCAGCACTTGTAATAATCACTTTCAGAGCTAGGCTCTTCCCTTACACTTAGTGGCCCTATACTTGTATTATTCCATACTATCTAATAAACGACATGGCATGTCATTTGGCCTTTTAGATCTACCATCAAATTCTTTGGCTACGCTTTACTAGCCACAACCTAACATGTTACAATATTCACCAACATACTTTTATGCATATGGTTGACGAACGCCATTCTCCTTTCCCTGCAGCTAATAAATCTCCATTTTTGGCAAGTAAAGACCTTGACGAATGTCATTTTTGCCCATTCATATAAAAAATATTCTGATGGGTACATTCACTGGCTTTCTCTACCCTCTTATCGTTTATTAGCGAGTATACAAACTATTCTTATTAATGTAATTAATTGTTCTTCCACACAAACCTTGTGTTGGACAAGGTTGGAAAGGTAGAATCAAACGACTGAAAAATTCAATGGCATTGCCGGGATTTGAACCACAGATCTCCCGGTTTCCGTTCGGTTGCTCTAACCACTGAGCTACCATTACAGCATTCCGGCACGACATTAACTTCTCCAACTGATTCACATTCCAATCCGGGCTATGGCATTGAATATTTCAGTTGTCTGATGCTACATTTCCTATTCTTACTAAGCAAATTTTTTCTATCTGCTATATTTTAATCCAAATAAACCTTTGCAGAAATAGCTACATTACACATTTCGTTATAGATAAAAGAGAACAGCGATAGTCAAAAGTTTTAGCACTGGACGCTGGCCTTAAAATTTCATACTGTTTCCATGCAATCGCGAGAAACACCTGAATATTGACAGGGCTTTGAGAGAATGGTCAAAAAATGACCAATTCTAACCATTAATAACGGTTATCTAAAGAAAGCGCGGGTTAGAGAGAACTATGTGGATAACGGCAACCAGAGGACGAGTGAGGGAGCTACATGGGCCCGAACAGAGATAGTAGAATTGAAAGGAATAAGAGGGGGTCTGAAAATAGAGGAATGTCCAATGTGCGGAAGGCAATTAATTATTGGCATGCGATTCTGGAATGTGAAGAAACCAAAGTAATGAGAGGAAAAAGGATTGAGAAATGGGATAATCTACCAATAGAGATAAAGGAGGAAAAGCTGATTAATTTGAAATCAAGGCAGGAAATATTAGAGTTTGGGGAGTATCTGGGCAAGGTCAAAAGAAAATGGAGGATAGTAGAACAACCGCAAGGTTGAAACTAGAGGGGCCACTAGTTTACACAGCATATCTCGAGAAAGAGCCACATATTGTTGTGGGGTTTACTTTGTTTGGTCAAGAGATTGTAATGTATTATTATACACTAAGTAATCAAAAGTATCCGGACACCCCCACAAACATACGTTTTTCATCTTAGGTGTACTGTGCTGCCACCTACTGCCTGGTACTCGTTATCCGCGACCTCAGTAGTCATTTGACATCGTGAAACAGCAGAATGGGATGCTCCTGGAACTCAGACTTGGTCAGACTTGATTCGGTGTCACTTGTGTCAGAAGTCTGTATGCGAGATTTCCACACTTCTAAACATCCCTAGGTCCACTGTTTCTGATGTGATATTGAAGTGGAAACGTGAAGGGACATGTACAGCACAAAAGCGTACAGGCCGACATCGTCTGTTGACTGACGCAGACCGCCGACATTTGAAGAGGGTCGTAAAGAGTACTAGGCAGACATCTATACAGACCATCACACAGGAATTCCATACTGCATCTGGATCCACTCCAAGTACTATGACAGTTAGGCGTCAGGTGAGAAACCTTGGATTCCATGGTCGAGCGGCTGCTCATAAGCCACACATCACGCAAGAAAATGCCAAACGACGTCTCGCTTGGTGTAAGTAGCGTTAACATTACACGATTGAACACTGGCAAAACGTTGTATGGAGTAACGAATCACGGTACACAATGTGGCGATTCGACGCCAGGGTGTGGGTATGGTGAATGCCCGGTGAAATTCGGAGGTAGTGGTATTATGGTGTGGTCGTGTTTTTCCTGGAGGGGGCTTGCACCCCTTGTTGTTTTGCGTGGCACGATCACAGCGCAGACCTACATTGATATTTTAAGCACCTTCTTGCTTCCCACTGTTGAAGAGCAATTCAGGAAAGGTAATTGCATCTTTCAACACGATCGAGCACCTGTTCATACTGCACGGGCTGTAGCGGAGTGGTTACACGACAATAACATCCTCTGTACAGAGTCCTGACTTCAATCCTATAGAACACCTTTGGGATGTTTTGGAACGCCAACTTCGTGCCAGGCCTCACCGACCTAAATCGATACCTCTCCTCAGTTCCTCACTCCGTGAAGAATGGGCTGTCATTTCCCAAGAAACCTTCCAGCACCTGATTGAAAGTATGCCCGCGAGAGTGAACGCTGTCATCAAGGCTAAGGGTGGGCCAACACCATATTGGCTTCCAGCATAACCGATGGAGGGCGCCACGAACTTGTACGTCATTTACAGCCAGGTGTCCGGATACTTTTGATCACGTAGTGTATGTATTACTAAGTGGATAATAAATTCATTCAATAACGGATATCTCAGAAATTGCTTATGCCACAAAAAAACTTATTTGAAATAAATTGTGTTTTTAAACAGATCTATATTTTTTGTGTAGTACGTTTCTGCCTATCGCTTAACATTTACCAGTTATACAGCATTATACAAAATTCCTTCCGGAGGAGGAGTTCAACGGATACGCCCAGAAAATTCAAGGTATGCGGTTTATTTGTCATGTAAATTTACTTAATATACAGTATTTTAATCAAAACGTTAGAGCCACTTTATGGAAAATAAAACCTTTCGAAAAATGTTCCTGTAAAGGGTATTTGGGATGGGGGATTTTCTTGAAACGCATCCTTGGAGGCTACTGAACTTAAATACCAAGTTTGGCATTTATCCAACTCATTTTTTAGTTATGCTGTTCAGACACGCACACGCACACACACACATGGACTTTTTCTAAAACTTCTTTTATCTTATTTAGTGGGCCTCAAAAATGTATATCGATATCCAAATTTTGTGTGGAATGCAATACCTTAACTACTGCTATGTACATGGTAGATATAGTAAAAATACACACGTCGAGTGACCAGCACTCTGGCGTCTCGGTACCGGGTTCGATTCCCGGCTGAGATCGTGAATTGTTCTTTAACCAATAATTTCTATCCCCACAGAGTCTGGAATGTGGAAGTAGGTATGTTAAATTGTAAAACAAAAACACTGATAAAACCAACGTTAAGAAAAGGCTATTGTTGCACGAGCAATAACACCAGCAGTTGTTTCTCAAGTTAAAATCCCCCAATATTACCAAAGAAGTTAAAGATGGTTATACAAATAAAATAAGTAAAAAACGTTACATTTTTTCATATAACTAAGGAGACTTCTTTTGAACATTTTCAGAATCGTATAAATATTTCGTGGTAATAATACATTATTTTCCTCTGAAACTTCCATCCCCAACGTCCAAAACGTGTATAAGTATCAATTTTCTTATTCAGCATCTCTTTGTCAACAAATTATGGACAAGAACATAATCCAACTTCAGCAACGAATCTTCGTTTTCACAAAATAAATGTAGTAAATTACATAAATATTACTTTGATAATGCTAATAATGGAAAACAAATATTTTATGCTACACGGGAGTAATACGATTTTATTTCTTCGTGAAAGTTTTTGCTCTCGGCTTAGGCCTCGGGCAACTAAAATTTCCTCTCGCGAATAACAATGCTCTTACACCACGAATGATCGTTATTGTACTAATATTGCAAACGAAAGCCTTACTTTTTAGAGAGTAAACAGTTATGCGCCTTTAAATTCGTGAGGTTTGAGCAAAATTTACTGCTGGTGATCTAAGAACTATACTTTACCAGTACAGGCAGTTAGTTCACAACATGCATCGCGTGCAATACTAAGCTAGATACCTAGCTTATCTGTACAGACAGTTGTCTCTCCAGTGTCTGCCACAGATTTACAAATAAATTTTGACCAAACTACCGCTTAGTTTTCAGTTCTCTTCCCGATGAGAAGAAACGAAGACGTACGATCTAATCTTGCAAATTTGAATGCGTTGAAGCAAACTAATACAAAAACTCGTCAATGTAATAAGATATCTAATTCACAACTTCTCAGCACCAACACATTAATAATTTCTGTCTTTAATATTTTGTTCTAAGTTTTATGTTTTATGTATTTCCTTTCCTAATATTATACGTATAATGGTTTAGAAGATGTTAAAAACACATTCATAATGTATACATGATAGAGAAAACGTATATAACGTTATCTCTCATAAAATATGATATCAGAGGGAAGGGCCATTGTTAGCTATATAGCCAGTAATATAAAATTACAAGAAATGCAGTAGTATCTACGTAAGCATTTAACGAACCTTGGATTCACAACTAAGACGATGGAAGTCTGTAAACATATATATATATAACATAAACTGTTATTGGATGTTATTGGATGTTATTGCATAGTAGCACCAATCAGGTACATTGTACATGCCTATAATTCAAATACGTACATTAAGAAGAACGGTTGGAAGGAACGCTAACAGAAGCTTGTCAGTGTTCGAGCAGGAAGGTACACTACGTGATCAAAAGTATCGGACACCTGGCTGAAAATGACGTACAAGTTCGTGGCGTCCTCCATCGGCAATGCTTGAAGTCAATATGGTGTTGTCCCATCCTTAGCGTTCACTTTCGCAGGCATACTTTCAATCAAGTGCTGGAAGCTTTCTTGGGGAATGGCAGCCCATTCTTCACGGAGTGTGGAACTGAGAAGAGGTATCGATGTAGGTCGGTGAGGCCTGAAATTGGCGTTCCAAAACATCCCAAAGGTGTTCTATAGGATTCAAGTCAGGACTCTGTGCAGGCCAGTCCATTACAGGGATGTTATGTCGTGTATTCACTCCGCCACAGCCCGTGCAGTATCAACAAGTGCTCGATCGTGTTGAAAGATGCAATCGCCATCCCCGAATTGCTCTTCAACATTGGGAAGCAAGAAGGTGCTTAAAATATCAACGTAGGTCTGCGCTGTGATCGTGCCACGCAAAACAACAAGGGGTGCAAGCCCCCTCCAGGAAAAGCACGACCACACCATAACACCAACAACTCCGAATTTCATTGCTGGCTCTACACACGCTGGCAGATGACGTTCACCGGGCATTGCCATTCCCACACCCTGCCATCGGATCGCCACATTGTGTACCGTGATTCGTCATTCCACACAACGTTTTGCCACTGTTCAATCGTGTAATGTTGACGCTCCTGACACCAAGCGGGGCGTCGTTTGGCATTTTCCTGCGTGATGTGTGGCTTATGAGCAGCAGCTCGATCATGGAATCCAAGGTTTCTCACCTCACGCCTAACTGACATAGCGCTTGGAGTGGATATTGATGCAGTTTGGAATTCCTGTGTGATGGTCTGGATAGATGTCTGCCTATTACTCTTTATGACCCCCTTCAAATGTCGGCGGTCTCTCTCGGTCAACAGACGAGGAAGGCCTGTACGCTTTTGTGCTGTACATGTCCCTTCGCGTTTCCAGAAACGTGAAACAGTGGACCTAGGGATGTTTAGGAGTGTGAAAATCTCATACAGACTTCTGGCACAAGTGACACCCAATCAGCTGACCACGTTCGAAGTCCGTGAGTTCCACGGAGTGTCCCATTATGCTGTTTCACGATATCTAATGACTACTGAGGTTGAGGATAATGAGTATCAGGCAGGTGGCAGCACAATGCACCTAAGATAAAAACGTATGTTTGTGGGGGGTGTCAGGATACTTTTGATTACATAGTGTAGTGTATAAGCTCGCCTCATAATAGACGCTAAGACTACGTATTTAAAGTCTACCAGTTATACATATTTTAACATGACAAAGGTAATAGTAAATTGTAAATATCATATGTGGTTTATCTAAAATAAAGGTGAAATAATTAAACAGAATACGTGTGTGCAAATATATTTTAACATTGTCCATACCCAACCCTGACAAGACACAAGTGCTATTCGACACTAATACAGCAGTCGTGGCATAAAAATAAAATAATAATTACAACATACTAACGCACACGCAGGAATACAGATGCACGATCATTAGATTTCAATCTACGAGAACCTCAAGATACATCACGAGAGTAAGGGTATCAAGACGACCTACAAGTACACAGTACAGCATCCATCATCAACGTAGTAGGGGCCTACCAAGGAGGAACCGCTACAGCATATAGCTTTTCTTGCCTAAAAAAAGCAAAATTGTTTCTGGTATATAAACTACATTAAATAACCTCAATCATACACTGCATTTTTAAAAAAAGTTGTTTGCTTTAATATCTAGTGATAATTTTTGTGACGGTTATCTGCAAGTTCTCTGCTATACCTACCCGATTATGCGCCAGATAGGTGGCCTTAGTTGTGTGTTGCCCTCCTAAACCGCCTGCTTCAATAATGTTTTATACATGGCTTCAGTTACATAGTCGCCTTCCTGTTTGTTGCTATTAATTTAATCTGAAGATGGAATTTTGTGGCTGTGGAGTTGCTCTTCTGTTGGCACGTACGTGAAGTTTGAAGCAGAGCAGGTGTCTTTAGTTGTGTAGTCGCCTTCCTCTCAATCCGCTTGGGTAACTTGTTGATAGATGACCTAATGGAGGTCTCCTTGCTCTATGGTCACCGAGCGAGGTGGTTCTGGTAACGTGTTAGACTCCATTCGGGAGGTCCCGGGTTCGATTCCCGTGAATAGCCCGCCCTCGCATTGGGATTTTTGTGGTTTTCCCTGGCCGGTAGTTGAATGCCGGAGTGACCTCTTATCTAACAATATTTCGTTTCATTCCGTTTTCTTATATTTCAAGTGTGCTTCAAGGTTTCTTGGTGTATGGCTGTGCCGGACAGATGGCACGGATGCTTGCTCAATGGAAAGAGCACATACTCCCTGTGGACAGTCCCCGTGAACGACGGGTCGTTCATCGCGCTCCCTAGGCAGCTCCAGCAATGGGACGAGTCTTTGAACCCGGAACTGTTAGGAAGTTCCGCATATGTCTGCGACTGTAGCCTCCTGTGATTCCTTCACTTCATCCCTTCCTCCTAGCCATAATAGATCTACGTAGGTTGCTGTAGGAAGGTGTCTCCATTCGTTGTATAATCTATACCTATACTATATGGTCTATTTTATTTCTATTTCTTATATTCTGTGGTTGGGAGTTCGATTCGTGACATTGAATATCCAATCCGGTGTTTGGCGACAAAGATAAATCGCGAAAAATTCAGATTGTTTAGCCCAGAGAATTTGAAGCCGCTACCTACATAAAGATTTATTAAAGTCAACTGACCTCAAGTGAGGTTGACCTGAACAATCCAGAAAGCAGGACAGAATATTTAAATATAAAGAAAACACATTTACATATTGTGGCGTATTAGTAAGTTCGTTGTCATTTCCAGATGCACTATTGTGTTCCATTGTCGCTACTAGACATAGCATTATTGGGTTTCTTTGATTTTTCGGCTTTCGCGGATCACGCCAAAGGGATTGCTCTGTTTGAAATTCGTCTGGTATAACGCCAACCCTGGGTGGCTTGGCTAGACATGGTTGGAGGGGGGTATAGATAGCGTCTTGAGTAAGTGGTCGTTGGAACCAGTCGTGTGTGTCCGGTCTACGGTATGTGGCATCTCCTTTCATCCTGTTTCCTTTAACTATGTAGAGAAGCCAAACGTTTTTGTGAATAAATTTACACACCAAGGTCCCGGACCTTTTGCTGCCAGCGAGTTGCATCCCCATGTGCGTGTTGGGGTGAGCTAAATTAATCATTTTCTGGTAACCTTTTCGGCCTTCACCCCAACATGTAACGATATAAACAAACATTTAATATCTATAATATTTCCATTAATTTTAAGTAAAACTAGAACAACAAAATCCTAAAGAATTATTGACATACAAATGTCACTGTAATTTTTGCGTCTTATGTCAGAAGGTGCGGACCCAGCTAGGTAAAACAATGGTTGTATCTACTAGAAAATGTGAAACTCGAAAACGTTTGACTAGACTATTAGCCGTTACTTTATAACCTCGTAACCCCGTAAATGCTAACGGGATATTTGTCAACATGCAAGCGATGTTGCTAACATTATCCGATTTGAGTGGTTTGTTGGATTCCAAGCATGCGCATAAATCCGACGGAGAAGAACAAACCAAGGCATCACCCTTATTTCTTCGTGATATCGTCAAGAAGTAAGAGGACTATACATTCGTGATCTCGTTTATTTAAGTTGGGAGTTGATGATCAGGCTTCACCCATTATCCCAGTTTTCCGTTTTGCTTCTATTCCCTGACGAGACGCTTTCAGATTGGAAATGGGAATAGTCTTCCTGTCTCTCGCTATGCCATTAGCAGGCGCCATGTTCTGCTAAGGTGGGAATTTCCCCGGAGACTCCTGATGGCGTTATTCACGTAATCCAGTTAATATACTTGCTTAGGATACCCGCTTCATGTCCATGATGGCATTTACGGCTGAGACAACATGAACAAAATACAGCCAACGCCATGTGGCAATAAAGAGGAAGCCTTGAGAATTTTTACTTTCTCTACTACGTATAGTAAGTAGGGGAAGTATTGTATTCCACCCAAAAAATCGATACCGAGATTTCACCGGAAATACATGTTTTGAGACCCCTGAATCCAAAAAAAGCATTTTTGGAAACATGTCCGTGTGTGTCTGTGAACAGCATAACTCAGAAACGAACAGTCCGACAAAACACCAAACTTGGTAATTAGGTTCATTAACTTCCAGAGATGCGACACGAAGTTTTTCAAGAAAATCCCCACGCCCCAGATTACCCTTTACATGGAACATTTTTCGAAAAATTTAATTTTATCAAATATGGCTCTAACGATTTTGATTAAAATATCATATGTTTAAGATATTTTCATGACAAATGAAATGCATATCTCGAATTTTCTGGGAATGTCTCCAAAAGTATTCTTCATTGTGAACGACTTTTGCATAACTGATATACCATAAGATATAGATAAAATTTTACTACACAAAAAAAGTAGATCGCGTTAAAATACACAATTTGTCATATACATTTTTTGTTGGATAAACCATTTTCGAGATATTGCTTGTTATTCCTTAAATGTTCCAATACTTATGCTTTTTCTCAAATTCGTTATTCATTTTTTGTCCTGGTAATACAAAGGGAATGGAGTACTCCACATAGCAACCACCTCTTAAAATATTTGACTATCGCTTAAAGCCCAGCAATTCCCCTTGCATCTACAAGAAAATTAGCAATGAGATTAACATCTCGATTAACATGAAGCATATGGAGAATAAGCGTTTGTAAAAAATAGTTTGTACAAGAGTAGAGAAAGTCATGTGAGTATAACACATCAGATTTTTTTTCACATCTACTACAAATAACTGAGGTTTACGAGTTTGAAACTTTAAAGCGACCATCCTCAGTAATACCACGAGTGTTGATAGGTTTTCGGTTCAATTGAGGTTAATGAATGCTTGTAACTTTTTCGAGACAGTAGGTTAAGCATGAGTTTGGAGGTTCAAATAAAAAATATTACCTAAGGGGGGATTCAATAGGATAATAACAATGTCATTTTTTGTAATTTCAGCATAATCATGAAGTGGCTTATCTGTTTGTATTATGCAGCGTTAAACCTTGACCGCTTCTGTTATATTTTTAATTCGCAGATCACCAAATATCGCCATTTTTATAGCCTGTACCAACTACCAGTAGTAGATAGAAAAATGCACGAGAAGAAGCTTACTAGATCCCTAGTCGAATCGAAGCAGAGATTATAGGAATACAAAAATGAATGTAGGAAAATAACTATCGATTATTAGTTTTTAAGCAACATGCTTTAAAACTATCGATTAAGTTCGATTCTGATTGGTGAATAAGGCATCAATAAGACTATACATTCGCTGAAAGGTCCTCGCATGTGGTCATCTCGTCTCAGCTATACTACTTGCTTACACATTTGAGTAATTTTTTTAAGAACCTACTTGAGCTGCATGTGTGAAAACTGCTGGTCTCTTCTTCATATTATATTAGTTGAAATACCCGGCGTTGCCCATGGTTTGGCGGTTTATCCCGACATCATTTAGCTTTAGATTTTACTTGCCCAATAAACTTTCGTTTCTTTGGATTCAGTTAAAAGTTATTACACAAGATACTGAAATTTTATAACTCTCGGAACACTAAAAAGAAACAAAGAAAGGAAAAAAGAAAAAGTTGAGCACCCAATACCAGTTTGTAATGATTTCTCGTGAATGCAGCCAGCGACTTCTATGTTTACACATTCAGACAGCCTCGTCACTATTTATAGACAAAATGTCATTGGAAAAAACTATAGCAGTTTAAGTAACATTAACATAACTTTCTTTATTCTCAATAACAAACTTGCATTAAAGTACTAAGAAAACACACAAAAGATAAAAGAGCATCCAAAATTTACGAGGAGGAGAAAAAGAAATGGTATATCGTCTGATTTGATGCTGTTAGTGTTATCCATTCCCACTATAATTTTTATGTCACTCTTCTGCTCATAACAAATCAAACTTTCCAAGGAGAAAGAAACGGGCTGGTTACAAATCAAATGAGAAACTACAAATTATAATAAATGACGAACATCGGAATATGATTTCAGAATGTATGAATATGAACTTCGACTTATTTATTCCCCTTGTGTTAGCAATGTTTGAGCACCGTATTTGAGTGTGTTATTACTTCATGAAGTTTTCAGTGAGTTTATCAACGAACACACTGTTCCTTTGTTATTTTGTGAGGCCATAAAAACGTTGACGTAGATATAGATGGTCCTGCGAGCTTTTATAAGCATAAAATTAAATAATTGTGTGAAGTTGAGTGAAATTTCCAATTCTAAGCCAGACAGTAACTTTTGCCCTGTGTCAAAGTTTATCTGTCAAGTTTGGTCGAAATCGGTGTAACAATATAGAAACCTATAATGAGATACACACGGGTACATGCATATACAGACATTTATATACATATGTTAAGATTCTGAAGTTTTAACACTCGGTAGTCGTATAGCACATTAGTTTTAATTCTATATGTGCAGAACTTCCATTGGTGTTACGAAGGCAGGGGCATCAATAAATTTAAAAGCAGCAGGCTATTTATCTTAACGGCAATTAGGGATTCTTTTTAGATGAGCTTAGATGCTGCATGGCCATTGAACTGTGTAATATATAGAAGATATACTGTCACTTCAGGGACGCTTTAGCTAAGGGGATGGAGTGGCTTATCTCTCGGGTAAAGCTTTATATGGTGGGAGGGTACACAGGATGCTGAACTCGTGCCGTGCGTGGCACCAACAGTCTTTCCTCTGTGGCGCGTCTTTATCCCTCACTTGCCCCGGACCAAGTAAGTACTACCTCCTTCCAGTAGCTTTTTGTTTGTTTGTTTGTTTGTTTGTTTGTTTGTTTGTGGACGCTCTTTAACTGCTGTGGTTCTTAGCGTCCCATTCTATATTAGGGGTGAAAGACCGCTAATTTTGCTCAGAGGCTTCTTTATCCGGCTTGAGGTTCTTTTAAGTGCCGTAAATCTAAGACACGGGACCACCGACTTTACTTCCCTTCCGAAGGAAGCTGCTAAGGATTTTTACGCCCGAAAAAAATGCATCGCCCTCCGCTGGGTTTGAACCCGCGACCTTGGGAACTAGACTAGCATGGTACCACTAGTCCACGGAGGACGACTTCCAGTAGCTGAACCCCTACCTCCTTGGAAGAACACTTCCACCCCTACCTAAAACAGACAGAATATATTGTGTCTTTATAGATGATGTGATATGTAAATTTATAAATACACAGGGTAAAAAACGTATCAGAGAAGCTTTTAGAAGTATTATTTAGATGAAGTATCAACAGTAATATCACTAGCGCTGATAGTTTCCGATAATTTGAGTGCAAATAACTTAATGACAAGAAATGTTAGTTTAAAAGCGAAATTAAATTATCATAGGTAATGACCACGAGAGGTTACGAATTGATCTAATGAAACTCGTAACCTGGAGCAGGATTTATTGACTGTTCCATGAATAAAATAAAACAGATTATATAAATGACCTTATTGTGCTGTTTAAAATAAAATCACTGTTGTGTCTGCTGTCAGATCATGATATACTAAATGAATTAACAAACGAATATGTTGCGGAATACTAACCAATGCTACTAACAGTGGTAATGAGAAAATAGTTAATATTAAAATTAAGATAAGTTTAAATCTAAAATACACGTTTTCAAAAGTATAATTTATTAATTTTGTAAATTGACATCATCTGAAGGAACAGTGATAATTTTGAAAGTTAAACGAATCTGCTGGTTTTCGGTGATGGAAACTGAAGTGCACCTTCTCTACCACGTGCCTATTAGGCAGAGAAGGTATTACATTCCACACAAAAATTCGATACCGGGATTTCACCGGAAATACATGTTTTGAGCCCCCCTGAATCCAAAAGCATTTTTGTAGACAAAAGCCCGTGTGTGTATCTGTGAACAGCATAACTCAAAAATGAAAAGTAGGATAAATATCAAACCTTATACTTGGATTTAGTACCTTCTAAAAATGCTGTACAAGGATTTTCAATAAAATCTCCCCACCGCAAATTACCCTTTACATGAAAGAATTTTTGAGATTTTTGATCTTCTAAAAATGGCTCTTAACGATGTTGATTAAAATACCATATTAAAGATATTTACATGACAAATAAATTGTATATCTTTAATTTTCTAAGAATATGTTGTGAAATCCATGTCATTCGGAATAAATTTTGTATAATCTTGTATAATCTTGTATAACTGGTAAATGTTAAGTGACAGACAAAAATGCACTATTCAAAATATTTAAATCTTTTTAAGACACACAATTTAGTTCTAATAACTTTTTCTGTGGCATCAGTCATTTCCCAGATATCCGTTTTTAATGGTTCGAATGGTTCAATAATTTCGTCATTCTTCCGATATTTCAATATAATATAGATATTTCGATAAAGTCCTTTCGATATTCAAGAGATTTCTCGCGATTGCACGCAGTATATAGCGTTCAGTTCTTAAACATTTAACTATCGTTATTCCCTTTATATCTATAACGAAATGTGTAGCTATTATCGGAAAGTTTTATCTCGATTAAAATAAAGAAGATAGGAAAATAAGCTTTCGTAAAAATAATTTGTGTACCCAATAATAAGCACTAAAGGATAGAGAAAGTCATGTGAATGCAATAGAAGATTTTTAAAAATGTTTTGATTTTAGATTTTCTTTTTTTAGTTATAATTCATTCCAAATAAACACACGATCATACAAAAAAATAGTGTGCATTACATGTGTGCAAAATGCATAACAGAATCTTGAAAATAGAAAGCAAAAACTGTTTCTCGATTCTGTAATAATGCACTTCCCATACTCGTATCGCAATATACTATTAACAGAAACTGAAAGTTTCAGACACATAGTTTAAAGTTTTGCGGTGAGTAACCTTAAGTACACACCGGGGGGAATGGTTTAGGCGGTTACGTCTGTGGCCCGCATTCGGAAGGTCCCGGAATCGACAACTCTGGCCAGGGGTTTTTCGTGGTTTCCCCGGGTTGCCAGGCGAATGTTCAGGTGCTTCATCTTCTACCACGGCACTCCTTCCTCTCATTTCCTGTACCCATAATCTTTCTTGTCATATGTTTCAGGGTTGTAGGACCAAGCGACGGTGTTCGGCCGGTTGCGGCTGGGCGGTGGCTTGGGCTCTGTAAAGGTTTCTTCCCTGGCGTCGCTGCGGTACCGCTCAACGTGGAGCTCCGCTACGGGAGACCCTGGATGTTGGTGGCATGTGGGCAGGGACCGTGCGGCGTCGAATGCGTTCTGTCTGGAAACGTTAGGGACTTCGTCCATCCTGATCTGGTCGCCCTTCGGGTCTCTCCTCTCCTCCTTCTCTTCCAGGGGTTACGTTGGAAGCAAAAAGGGCCGACTGACCTGCGTGTGCGGTGCTCTTCCCCTTCTGAGGGCCCTCCGTGATCGTACCTTTACCTTTTACTCTAAGTACATCTACTTTCGGTGCAGTGTGGTGGTTACTCTTTGTATTATACCTATACCTCCACAACGAACTATTTAAAATTGCATTGCATTTGTGAATCCAAATATTTGTTTATTTTCTTCATATAATCAGCTTCACAAGCGTTTGTGTGTGATCACAATTCGGATTGCATAATCCATTCATAAGCAAGTAGACTGGCGTTTTAAACAGTAATTGCATTGTACACCGCTGTGAAATTGTCCATTTCAGTAAATTGGATGAAATTTATCGCATTAACGGAACGACCTGCACATGTTCGCTTCGTGGATGAATGCAAATATTTGGTATATTCAAGAAATGGTCGTTACTTGAATACAGGAGCTTAATTGCGAACACTTCATTAGTACTGCGTGACCCAGTACATTATTAAACTCGTAAACAAGCGTACACAAATCGTTAGCTCTATTTTTTCGTAGGTTTTTTTATATTACAGAGGCACAGAACAGACAGTTGTTCTGTATATTTAGGTAGCTTTTGACCGTTCCAGAGAGCTTGATGTGAAGTTTAATTATGTGTTGTTGAATAAAATATAACCACACCTTCCGGATACTTTTTGGAACGAAGTTTGTTCAATAAATGAGTTTCACGGGTCAGGGAAAATGAGAACGGGTTTAATGAGTTTGTGAATTGTATATTAAAATGTAATCACATGCTTTTCCTGTAGAGAAGGCGCGTAGCTGAACAGAATTCAAGTCATAGTGTATGCATACTTACCTTTGTTGCTGCCTTCGCTTCAGGTGTTGAGTAACTCTACCGGAAAATAAGTGTAGGATTTCTTGAATTAATCCACTAATGTGTATACACCCGACCTGGTTATCTGCGTTACGATTCGAAAAGATAGAAAGTCTCTATTTCCTTAACGTCCTAGCATGCTTTCCCTTTTTGTAGGTGATGCTAATCTTTCGAGTCCAATTAGGCTGGAACTGAGCGGAATGGTTCAACTGTAGTGTCTGAGAATCAAACTCGGAGGTACACATTCTAAAGTCCAAGGTGACCGACCATTTTAAGGGGTTTCTTGGTGATTTTCCCTTGTCACTAGGCTAATTTTAGGATGGATTCTTAGTAGTATGAATTTTCGTATCCCCCATTCCCTCTCACTTCACTCCCCTTCTCGTCTTTCAGGGTTACAGGGCCGGCTGCAGTGATCGGTACTGTGCAGCGTCTACGGAAGAGAGAACTATAATCCGTACGAAGCGAGAAGGAATCTGAAGCAAGCAATAGAGCGCCAGCAGGAGCGCTGCGTTGGCAGATGGTTTGTGAATGACAGACGAGATACACAGCGTGAAGTATACATATTCACCCCGATCACTTGGAGCGAAATCCAACACTTAATTAAAACCCTACACATTTAATACTGACATTAAGCTTATATAAATACTTTCGCGTTTAAATACACTGTCTAAAAGTTAAATTACAAGCAACAATTTAAGAAATGAGGTTGACACGTGTTCACTTTGCTAATCTCAGAACTCAACTGCGCTAAGCTCTTGGAAACACACCAAATGTAATCACAACACTGTTGATGGTAGTGTACAATGGTCAAGGTCTTTCAGCAACCCTCATAAATATCTGCTTTGACACATAACAAAAGAACCAAATATCGTAGAGACACAGTTTTTGGACAGTCTGATTCAAAACATTTAGCTCTGCTCAGCTATAATACTGTAAATGAGTACTTAACAACT
The DNA here is from genome assembly GCA_030765065.1 of Deroplatys truncata. Classification (NCBI taxonomy): domain Eukaryota; kingdom Metazoa; phylum Arthropoda; class Insecta; order Mantodea; family Mantidae; genus Deroplatys; species Deroplatys truncata. Next base: position 173,167,135 of record CM060984.1, read on the forward strand.
TTTAACAGCGCAATAGAAGAGTAGAAACCGTAGCCTACAGCGAGACCGGGCGACACTTGAACTAGGCAACCTCGCTCTAGCGCTATTGGCTGAGCGACTTTCACCAACGTTATCTAACTCCGCCTCACATTCCTTCTCGTTTTGTACAAAGAGCGCCAAAGAAAATCTTCGGCGGATTTTGTATCGTTTCTGGGGTCCTTTGAGGCGTGTCCTTCATCTTACCTATCGCAGAGCGTGGTGGCTTGATAACACAGCAATAAGGGGAGGAAAAAGGGGAGCCTGATGTCTTTGTTTCTTCTGGTGTTAATGAAAAGCCCTGTCCACACTGATTAACATTTAACAAAACTTGTCAAGTGCAACATGTTAACAGTTTGCATGTTGACGAAATTTCGATCACAGAATTGCCTTAACATGTTAACCGAAAGAGTTGTGTTTGACACTTTTAACATGTTGGATGTTTTCCGCTTTTAATGGAAATTTGTTAAGTCAATTCACTCTGTGTATGTGATTGGGTGAACTTCGGAAGTTTCCAGACTGTAAACATGGCAGCTATTGTGATTCCTTCGTGCTATTGTGTTCGGTAATTCCATGTTGACTTGTTCTGTGCTTATATCTTTGATTTGGCTTGCTTCATGTGAAGTTATGGAATGGACGAAAGAAAAGACACTTTCATTAATAAACTTTTTGAGGCTATCATTATGGAACATTGCAATATATGTAATGAAAAGGATGGACAAATATACCAAACTATGTGCAATTTATTGTTGTTCCAGAGGCAATATAAGAAAAAAAATAATAACCTCATTTTGCTAGAGAATTGCAAAAAGGCTCAAGTCTGGCAGCTGGAATGGTTGCTCTCAAATGTGTGTCCTTTTTGTAAATTATAGGTTAGAAACCTTGCTCAAAACAAAGTTGAAGTCACTTTGACTTGTTCTCAAGAAATTGAAGTCAAACCTGCTCCGAATTTTAAACCCATTCAAAATATTTTTACTCCTGTGCCGATTAACAAGATAGAGCCTCATCACCTTCCACTTTTCTTTTTATTACATACCAGATACAAATAGCAATTGTCAAATCCTAATCACTGGAGTCCATTTTTCTTTTAGTTAAGAGATTTTGTTGTCCCAACAAGTCAACTGGTGTGGATAGAATGTTAAACGTTCACAGTTACCACATGTTGAAGGCATTTAACATGTTAAATGAAACATTTCGTTAATTGTTGAATGTTAAGTGTTGATATGTTGAACAGTGTGGACTCACCTAAACCAAAACATGTTTGTTGTCTCAGAACCAGGCATGCCGTATACTAGCGATATTACTCGCGTACGTATCGTGGATATGTGGGAGGCTGGTCGCACTGTTACAGCAATTGCAACGGCAGTGTATAAAGGTGTTTTTATAGTAAATTACTGGATAAAAATATTCCAGGAAATTGGGGAGGACAGTCTACATACTCGTCAGAAAATGGGCACTCCCCGTAAAACATCCGCAGATGATATTCGTGTATTAAATGCAAAATACTTTTGTCTAAAATCATGTTGTATTCCTATGATCAGCAATATGTTAGTAAAGGTATATTAACCAATTATATTAGAGGGAAAACATGCTTCTATATTTATTTATTATTTAGTTATATTTGCTTCTATGCAACAACAAGGATTGATATTACTATGAGAATACAGTTCTGCTATTTTTTGTTATAAAGTGCTGCCTTGCTATGTATTTAAAGAATACAATTCAAGCTTTAATTTCCACTCCCTGAAAATCTTTTCACACTAGACATTCTACATTTCGCTAACCTGGGCGCTCATCAAGTTTTCCCCTTAGCTTTTAACCCTTTCAAAGGCGTATCCTGCACTACCGATAAGGTATGGCTACCAATCACAATAAGAGGTCTGTATGACAAACTGAATGCACTCACTCTACCTCTTTTTCTTTTAGCCAATGCGATCGAGAGCGTAAACCTTTGTTGTGGTTATTGGTGTAGCTATTTAGGAGGACCGGCGCACCTTTCCAGCGTGGTCTAAAGCAACCAATGAAGTTGTCATGGCTTCCCAAGACCACGTACAGCGATAAATAATGTGACATAGACGCGAGGTGCAGTGAGATTTTCTTTGGCGCTCTTTGTACATATAGTACTACTGTCCTGGCAGGAACCTTCTGCCGGAACCTCTCCGTGAGGATGAGGAGTATAGAAGGGGTGCTCTGCCGGAATGCACCATTGCGTTGTGATTGTCACCACCAAATCTAGCCCAAACCTCAATCTCTTCTCCCGGAGGGCTTGCAGGTGCAATAGACCAAGTAACTGCTGTATTGCTGAACTCCTCTGTCACTAACATAGAGTGGAACAATGAATTATGAATACCTAACCTCACATGGCTCCATATTTAATATTACTGTTGTGGAATAAAATGCTTTCCGAATATTTTCATTAATATGATCCATATTTAACGATAATAAGATTAAATTACCTTAAGGTAGAGGTGGCGAAAACGTGACTCGCGAGGCATTTTGACTCGCAGGCGCACGTTCCCTCTCTGCAACCGTCCGTTTGATTTTCACATGCTGCTGAGTGAAGCAGTGCATAGTTGGTGACTCACGGAAGGAAGTCGTTTTCGCCATCCTTGCCTAAAGGATAACAGCACAATTCCTTTTGAGAATTCCCAGCTTACCATAAAATGATCCTTTCTGCTTGAAATACCGTCTTAACGTCTTATCTCAATATGTGTGATATTTTTTCGTGGTCATCTCAAAGCTACCGGTTTTGGTTTTAAACACGTAAATGAATTATGCTCTAGCATTTACGAGGGCGGATCGAAAAATTATGCACAATAATTTTTTTACAAAAAGTTTAATATTTAAAACAACAAGATATCACAAATGAACTTACACATCTTACCTACTTTTCGACATAGTCACCAAGTTTCTCAATACATTTCTTCCATTGTAATACCAGTTTCAATATGACCTTTTCGTAGAAGTCCGTTTCCTTGGAGTATAGCCATCTGCGGACTGCTGATTTCACTTCCGCATCTGTCGCAAAGCGTTGGCTGGCCAGGAATTTCTTCATGATCCAAACAGATAAAAGTCCGACGGAGCAAGGTCTGGACTGTATAGTGGATACTGAGCACCTCCCAACCAAATTTGGTGACTTTCTGACGAATAGCAGCAGCAACAACATGGGGGGGGGCAAGCATTGTCATGAAGAATTTTGACATCGTCAGCATTCATGCTCTAGGGTTTGTTACGAAGGGCATGACGGAACTTCACCAAAGTTTTCCTGTAGGCTGCAACATTCACAGTGGTCCCGTGCTTAGCAAAGTCCACAATACAACACCATGCATATCCCAGAACACCGTCAGAAGTACTTTCCTATCAGATTGAGTCACTTTGAATGTTTTCTTCACTGGGGAACCGCATGTTTCCACTCCATACTTGCCTGCTTGGTTTCGGGGTGTAGTGGTATGCCCACGACTCATCACTAATGACGATTCCTTTCAGAAAGCCATGTCCTTCTGCGGTGTACCGCGTCAGGTGACCCAAGCTCATCATCATTCGCTGGCCCTTGTGGTTGTCTGTCAGGTTCTTAGGCACCCAGCGAGCACTAACTTTAGAAAATTTCAACGTATCATGAACAATATCGTACACTGCACCATAGGAAATATTGAACTGTTGCGATAAGGTTCGCAGTTGCACACGCCGGTCGTTCAAAATGCCTCTGACATTCTGCGGGGTTGCAGCTGTTGCCGGCTTCTCGGAGCGTAGCAAATCACTAAGGTCCACACAGCCCTCTAGGAAGAGTGCACACCGCCTGGAGACATTGCTACGGTCCATACAATCATCCCCATACGCATGTCCCTGTGAATATCACTCAGTTTATGCCACAAATATTGAACCACACCTCTCTGTTCTTCACACGTGGACGACAGTAGAATGCGCGCCATTTTTGTTGCGTAGTTCACACTTCCCTAGCTAGAGATGCATATAAAACAAAAATACCCTTTGTATTGAAAACTTCAAAATATATTTTTGTGAAATTGCAACATTCCAACTTCAATATCAAGGCAGAAAAAATTGTCTATCCCGTATTAATGAAATGTGCTGGTGCAACAACCTCTTAGAACCAGATTTGACCAAAAATGTCAGAAGTTCCGATTGTGGTACTGGTTACGACATTCATGCGCACAGTTACAACTCGTCATTAATCGATTCAGTTGAATTTATCCGTCATTTTATATAATAAAATTTGTATCGTCTGGAAGAATAAAGACGCACAATTTAGTAAGAGTTTAACGGGGAGTGGTGTGTTTGTTTATACACCTTGTATGGATTTCGTGATCCTTAGATGCTGTGATTTTACAGTTCACGATTTGCTTGATTTCTCATCTATGCACATTCAGCTCGTATAGAAGTGATGTGGTGCACTCCAAGCTGCAGGAAAATAGTGTACTTCATACATCCTCCATGGTGTAGGGGTTACCACGCTAGCCTCTAGTTCCCGAGATAGCGGGTTAAACCCGGCGGAGGCGATTTTTTTTTCGGGCGTATAAACCTTAGCGTGGTTTCTTTCTGAAGTAAGTAAACCTGGTGGTCCCGTGTCGTAGATTTACGGTACATAAAAAAACCTCCAGCCTCATGAAGAGGTGCTGAGCAAACTCTTCGGTCTTTCACGCCCAATATAGAATCGGACGCTGAGGACCACAGCAGTTAAAAGAAGGTCATAAATAAAACTCAATTTAAATTTTTCCCGTCCTCATTATTCACGAAAATCGGAAAGGCGTTAACCTGGTCAGGGTATGCCAGTGTGGTACGATGTGTTAGAATCTGTATTGAATTTGCATGAAGCCGTCTAAGCTAACGCAATAGAAATTGGCTGTAAATAAGATGAAAATGCGCTCATGAATTGCATGAAGTGGTAACGAACAATAAAAATTGCACAGTTCTTTTCCACACTTACTCTAAACGTTACTTTAACGCAATGTTTTAAAATACATAAATAAACATCTCTATATGTATTGTAATGTGTGCAGTAACAAATTGAACAGTACAGGCAGTATCTCCAAATCCGGAAATGTGCACTGTTCTACAGCCATCGATACCTAGAATAAAACCCTCGGAAATCGGAAACGAAAAAGGCGACGTAATTTCTTATATTGTGATTTATTTCAATTCACTTTCGGTGAAAGTGTGAAAGTTCTGGTGTCGAATCGGATGCTATTTGCTTTTGTTTCTGGCGCTCGTGTCTCGATTCCGAGGTTACCTGATTCTGATGCAACAGCACCGAAAGGCCTTACCGACTAGTTATGCGTTCGTGCGTGTGACCTGCGAAAGCAGGAGGGGGCGAAAAATAGGTTTATATTGTAAATTCTGAATTGTACTGTATAGGTTAAATTTAAATTGAGGGGTAAACCTATTGACAGCTAGATGCGCGAGCCGAATGTGTGTTGAAGACGAAGCGAAATTGAACTGACTGTAAAGCCTCTCAGTATTGTAAGGCAAAAAAACTTCAAGATTCATTCCAAATTCTAAATTGATGTCCTTACATTGTTTTATGTTTTTCTAATAAAATACACTTATATAGTATACTGATTTGTGGAACAATCTCTTGTCGGAAAGTATATTTGTTATACTATTTTCCTCAGGGCTTCTGTGTTTTTCCTACTTAGGGCTTCACATGTACCAGCTTGGGGAAGGGGTCAGTTTAATGTACAATTGAGGCAATATTTTATATCATAACTTGCTGTGAATGCCAGAGTGATTGTAGTGTAAATTAATATCATTGTATGTACAAGATTTTAGATGTTTGTTAGCCATAAGTATTGTTAGGAAATAGGTTTACACGGCCTAACTGAAACTGACAATAGAAGTCGGTAACAATAAACCGAGGGGGTGAGTTGTTTATCACTAAGAGATAAACAAATGACGTCAGGGTAGCGTGCCCTTTTTTACAAATGGAGGGAATATCTTTCCTAGAGCATATATGTTAGTAGTAGTGTTGGCTGACCAAAACAGACGCTAAAGTGGGCGCAATTTGGTAACCAATAGAGCTATGTTATAATGTTTAGGCAATTCGAGGTGAAGGAGTATATATTCTCGAGCCATAAGCAAGTGTTGCACAGTTCTGAAGAATCTCTCACGAGGTGCACGTCGCTGAGTTAGTCACAAAAAAAATGTAAAGTACGCGATCTAATTGGTGCGCGACAACTAAAACGACTGTGGTTACACTCGTAAATATCACAGTTTCAGTCAGGCTGTATAAAGGTTAATCATGTCAATCATTAATTAAGTGTGACAGCAATAAAAGTCTAGATTCAAATTTTTTTATCAGTGTTATCTTTTAGTAATAACTCCTTTCCGTTTACACGCCCTGCTTAGAGACACTTGCTCGACTGAATTATAATAGCTAGCCAGAGGACAAAGAACCCAAATTTAAAAATAATTAAACAATAAGCGCCCAACAAATAAGATAACACAAGCCATTGAGAACTGCGACACAATTTACTTTACAACGTGCAATGAAAAATGATCAGGCTGACCATTGGTGCGACCCGAGTAACTGGTACAAAACAAGAAACCCCTATGCTCTAGCGATCTTGTTCTTAGGATCAAAACTAAAGTGGTAGAAACAAAAATTTAATGTTTGATGTTATACACACTTAAAATATCCATAATTAATATAAAAACAAATATAAGAAGGAAGTGTCAAAGATCGCAATCCGTGGTTCTTATCTACATAAAGATTACTAAATACAAAGGGTTGAATAACTCGTGTAAACTTTAAGGGTCTTAGAAGAAGGAAACAAATCCAATAGATGTGTCCTATAAGCTGAACACTATCCAATCAGAGTAAACTTCTCCAATTAGTGTTCACATAATTTGTTAATTATTTGTGAAAAACCGTTATAAAGGCTTTTATTGGGTTTTTGCTTCATCTAATCACATTCTCCATTAGTTGGAAGAAGCAAACAGATCCAAAATATCTGTTGGATTTTAATACAATACTTGAAAATTGAATTGAGTACCATAAATTCGAATTAATCTTCGGGAATATTCAGTAAATGTTATATTATTTTAATAAATACGACGTATGTCACAGAATTTCTTTAAATTTTATCACTAAACTGGGATGCGAAATTGCCCACTTCTACTAACCACCAATTGTATCAAGTTTCTCACACTCTTGGTATTAACTACACTATTAATACACTCGGGTGTTATACAATGTTTCTCCACGTGTGAACGTGTATGGTTGTCATTAACAAGTTCAAGCAGTGCAGTACGATTTGGTAATTAGGGAGAAGTTTGCAGTTTGCCAATAATTAGAATGGAGTGATAGAATCTAACGACAAACGCTCAACCGTATTCTTGCCCACTCTCCCATTTTCTTCACTGATGCAAACCCTCAAGTAGAGGGGGAGATAAGAGACACCAGCTGCGCACAGGAAGTTGGCAATTTCTGCTGATAAAATCCCACGCACAAGAGACATAAATTACATTTCTAAATTAGTGCGTTTAAATATATTTGGATTTCGATGAAAAGTAAAAGGTTGGAAGGCTGAGGTCATTAAGGAATTGATTTGTCCATCACTTTGCTGGATAACTTTAAAGATACCCACGGAACACCTTTAAAGATGTCTGCCGAAGTAATGGACGAAATGTCAAATATGTTAATATCAACTGGTAAACAGTTGCCTCCGAGCGAGATTATAATTTTTCGTCTAATTACTTCGGCTATGAAAGCCTCCGTGTTTATTTTAGGAAGTTATTGGTAAATAAAGAGGCAGAGATGACAGAAAGCTTGAGTTGCAGGTGTTAGGGAATTCTCCGGTGCGTGCAGAGTGGCTTAGCCCATCAGTGCATCACACCTGAGCCTCTAGAGACCGGAATAATGCCGCACAACACTCGGCTTGCTTCCCAATCGGTTTGTCGATATTCCTCAGCATACAGCATTCTCCCAACCCACGCATTAGGGGGGGAGATTTTATGTACGTACACAGCTAGCTTCTGTATAACCACAAGCTTCCAAATGAATATAATCCTCTTCTGGTGGCTGAAGAGTACACTGTCATTCTGGGTTGATATTATTACTCGTACTATTCTGGACAGTAATGCTGAGGTATAGAACTAAAACTGTCTAATTTATCATACGCCATTAGATGAACCCGGTTTATAGATTACCTCAAAATTACTTGTATTCTCGAGCTTACAGGAAAGTCCTTTCAAGCCGGAAACCAGTCGACTACTAATTTTAAGTCTTTAATTTTAAATTTAAAAAGCTATTTTGAAACGAGTTCCTATAATAAGTAGTACAAACGTGATATGGACCTGCTGTTATGTATAGCAAGGTAATTTATCGTTTATTCCCTTGTACGCTCTCTACAGTGCGATTCTAAAGTCGTATACATACAGTGTTTAAATAGGTTTTATAACACAATATGCAATTGTACTGAAACATGTCGCAATAGACATATCAATACATTTCAGTGTGACAACTTTGCACATCTAGACACAGCCCTTAGCGCTCCACTACACACTGAAAATTCTTTCTTAAGCATACATTATGTGATCAAAGGTATCCGGACACCCCGACAGACATACGTTTTTCATCTTAGGTGCATTGTACTGCCACCTACTGCCTGGTACTCATTATCCGTGACCTCAGTATTCATTAGACATCGTGAAACAGCAGAATGGGACGCTCCGTGGAACTCGCGGACTTCGAACGTGGTCAGGTGTTTGGGTGTCACTTGTGTCAGAAGTCTGTACGCGAGATTTCCACACTCCTAAACATCCCTACTTCCACTGTTTCTGATGTGATAGTGAAGTGGAAACGTGAAGGGACATGTACAGCACAAACGCGTACAGGCCGACCTCGTCTGTTGACTGACAGAGACCGCCGAAATTTGAAGAGGGTCGTAAAGAGTAATAGGCAGACATCTATCCAGATCACCAGGAATTCCAAACTGCATCAGGATCCACTCCAAGCACTATGACAGTTAAGGGTGAGGTGAGAAACCTTGGATTCCATGGTCGAGCGGCTGCTCATAAGACACACATCACGCAGGAAAATAGCAAACGACGCCTCGCTTGGTGTAAGGAGCGTCAACATTACACGATTGAATAGTGGAAAAACGTTGTGCGGAGTGACGAATCACGGTACACAATGTGGCGCTCCGATGGCAGGGTGTGGGTATGGTGAATGCCCGGTGAACGTCATCTGCCAGCGTGTGTAGTACCAACAGTGAAATTTGGAGGTGGTGGTGGTGTTATGTTGTGGTCGTGTTTTTCCTGGAGGTTGCTTGCACCCCTTGTTGTTTTGCATGGCACGATCACAACGCAGACCTACATTGATATTTTAAGCACCTTCTTGCTTCCCACTGTTGAAGAGCAATTCGGGGATGGCGATTGCATCTTTCAATACGAGCGAGCACCTATTCATACTGCACGGGCTGTGGCGGAATGGTTACACGACAATAACATCCCTGTAATGGACTGGCCTGCACAGAGTCCTGACTTGAATCGTATAGAACACCTTTGGGATGTTTTGGAACACAACTTCGTGCCAGGCCTCACCGACTTACATCGATACCTCTCCTCAGTTCCGCACTCCGTGAAGAATGGGCTGCCATTCCCCAAGAATCCTTCCAGGACCTGATTGAAAGTATGACTGCGAGAGTGAACGCTGTCATCAAGGCTAGGGGTGGGCCAACACCACATTGACTTCCAGCATTACCGATGGAGGGCGCCATGAACTTGTACGTCATTTTCAGCCAGGTGTTCGGATACTTTTGATCACGAAGTGTAGCTGGTGTAATCTCAGCAGCTGTGGCTCTAATCCCTGTTTTAATTGTTCAATGCTGTGAATCTTCACCCACATACTTGATAAACTTCTAACCAAAAAAGTCTAAGGGTCAGATCTGGTGAGCGGGGTTGAGAAGTCCACATCCTTGGCGCGGCACGACCAATCCGTCTATCGGGAAAAGTTTAATTTTGGTCGTTCCGAACAATTATGGCATAATGGGGTGGTGCTCCATCCTGTTGAAAATAATCCCATCAGATACCAACTGTGGCTCCAAAAATTGTTCTACCATATGGAGATGTGTTCCTAGTAACAAGGACAAATAGCAAATATTCGTTCTTCTTTGGTTAGCACTCTTGTCATATTATCTGTATGAGGAAATATATCACTGAAATGTATAGTGACTTTAGGATCACCCTGTATCATTCTATTTAGTGCCCCTGCTCCCAGATTTTAGTTCCGGACCAAGAATACACAGTTCACTTGCAGTATTCCACCTCAACTAAGTTAAAATAATATTCCAATCCTATTTAGCCGTCCTCCGTGATCTACGGGTACCATGCTAGCCTCTAGTTCTCGAAGTCACGGGTTCAAACCCGATGGAGGTCGATGGATTTTTTTTCGGCGGTAAAAATCCTTAGTATGCTTCCTTCGGAAGGGAAGTAAAGTCGGTGGTCCCGTGTCGTAGATTTACGGCACATAAAGGAACCTCAAGCCTGATAAAAAGTCCTCTGATCAAAATTTCCAATCTTTCACACCCAATATAGAAAGCGACGCTAAGAACTAGGCTGTTAAAGCGCGTCCATAAATAAAAAAGCTTAAATCAATTCAAACCTATCCTATTAACTTAAAATTAACTTTTAATTTAATCGTTTATCTTGCATGTATATTTGTGCATTCCAAAGTGATGCGGCAAAACACCAGGCACGGCGAAGAGGTTTCCCCTAAACCCAGGAATAAGCACAGTCTAGAATATTTCTATCTAGCAGCAGACATGATGCAAATGGAAATCAGGCTGATTACCGGCCAGGAAAAGCTGCGAATATGTAATTGTATTCGCAAGACACCGTTTCGCCACGCTTGGCATAATGTTGTAACACAACTCCCCACATCCTTCATATAGTGTTTTCGACGTTAAACTGAGTTTAAATTGAGTTTTATTTATGGACGCTCTTTAACTACTATGGTCTTTAGCGTCCCATTCTGTATTGGGTGTGAAAGACCGATAATTTTGCTCAGAGGCCTCTATCAGGCTTGAGGTTCTTTTACGTGCCGTAAATCTACGACACGGGACCACCGGCTTTACTTCCTTTCCGAAGAAAGCCATGCTCAGGATTTTTACGCCCGAAAAAATCCATCGCCCTCCGCCGGTTTGAACCCGCGACCAAGGAAACTAGAGGCTAGCACGGTACCACTAGTCCACGGAGGACGACGTGGATTACCATTTTCTATAACGTATGTACATATCCACTCAACTGATGTAGAGATCAATTTTATTTTGGATCACCAGCACTAGCTGTTCATGTTACTCTTCTCTCTTTTTCACAGTCTCTCCCTAAGACTTTCTCTCCGTATCTTTTTCTTTTCCTATTAGCCTCCTTTTCTTTCCTCTCAGTTTATTATTACTCTCTGAAGCCGTTCTTAGTGCGATAATTTTGAAGCCGTACCCTTTGTTTCAAATTTCTTATATTTAGATAACGTTTAATGTTATCTGCTTAGTTGTCGAGTTCTACGTTGTCGTCCCCTAGCTCGTTCTGCGTTGTCTGGTACGCCAGCTGCTTCAATGGTATAACAGTCCTTTGTCTAAGGATGTGCGTAAGTATAGTGTGAAAGGATATCACCAGTTTAGTCAGCTCATAAATATTAATGTTGACTCAAATATTCTATTTTAATAAAGTCGTAGGCTGTTGAATTAAAGAATTAAATTCTAGATTAATCATTATGCGAAGCGTGAGTTGCCGTAAGTTGCAGAAAGTTTACTCGGAAAGATCCTTCATAATCTAACTCAAGTGCGTCACTGGGCGCGACACAACTTAAAAATGAAACTAAATACCCCACGAGTAACCAGATGCGCCGTCACACGAGTACGTTACATGATTTAGTAAGTAAAATTAGGCAAGTAAGATTTAGAATTCATGCTCTTTTCATAACTTAAGCTCCGACTACCTTTCGCTACCCCTACTAACGTTCCTACTCACGCAGTTCAATCCTAAAACTCTGTGTGCGTATCTGACAATTTCTATGCGGCGCCTCCTCGAATGTTAAAATTGCATTCCCTTTCTAATTTACAGAATTCCTGTCTACGTGACTTTGCAAATGTACTGAACTCACTCCTTAACTGCATTCCGGGAATCTTTGTACTAACGTATCCGCTACTCTGCTGTTACTAATGACTTAACATGACTCGCTAATGACCTTTTTCTCCGAACAAATCTACCCTCTCAGGCTTATTACAGTATACAGTAATTTAATATACAGAAATTATTTATTGTAATTATTTCTCCATTATTGTTTCTTAATTTAATTATTATGTATATAGTCCTGTTAATAACTACAGTATCATCTCACATCCTCCGTTACCCTTTCCCCCACTTTCTTCTCTGTGGAACTTAAACCTAATGTGATGTTTTGAAACTCAGTAACTACACAACACTACTTAAACTTGTGCCTGTTCATTATGTTTGTTAACGCATCGGAACAGATCTACGTGGAAACAGCTTATCCAAAAGAATAGTAGTACTAAATGTGTAGAAATTTAGCTAAATAACCAAACCTGTCAACAAAACTTTGTGTTAAAACCTTTTTCAAGAAACTATGATGGACAGTATATTTAAATTTTATGATTTTGCGCTTCATTACAAAACCCCTTTTGGGAGAAATAATTAAGATGCGTTATATCCCGGTTTCTAAATGGATCTAACGTATGTATACCAAGTTTTATGCAATCGATTTGGCCACTTTTAATAAAAATATAAAAAAGAATAAATAAATGTATAGATAAATAAAATAAACAAATAAAATAAATGTAATTTTATTTACGAACTAGATTCTGCAATTAATACACATTCGGAAATTTATCACAAATGGTCGGTTACATTATATAACATAATGCAAATTTACCACATCATGGAGACTTGTATAAACAAGGTTAACCCTTATGAATTATTTTGCTACATTTACCGCTCTTGTTCTAATTCCTAAACGGGTTTTATATTACTGTCGCAGGCATTTTAATGGAAGCGATGAGACTAGCCGTAACCGTGACCGCGTTCAAAACAGCGGAGGTCAATGGATTTTTTTCAGGCGTAAACATCATTAGCATGGCTTCCTTCGGAAGGGAAGAAAAGTCGATGGTCCCGTGTCGTAGATTTAGGCACGTAAAAGAACCTCAAACTTGATAGAGGCCTCCAAGCAAAATTGCTGGTCTTTCAAGCCCAATATAGAATGGGATGCTAAGGATCATAACAGATAAAGAGCGTCCATAAACAAATAAAAATGACCATTAAGGCGAGACGAAATGGACTGGCCATCCACTCAAAGTCGAACTTCGTGCCAGCGACTACAGGCAAATGTTCCTGTAGTAAATGATGGGGAGATGCCACGTAAAATAAGTGGTGCGATGGCATGGTTACATTTTACCACACGTAATAGTATTCAAATAATTCAAAACTTTTACGATATAAAACAGGTACAGAAGCTCTTATTTTATTGTTAAACATTAGTATAAAATAAAAAACACAAAATATTCTAGACAGTTTTGTTGCCAATTCGCAACACTATGCAATAAGGCGTTAAACAGCATCAATATAGCGCGGCAGAAGACCAGCTCTTATTGACCACTAAGAAGATGACCTACAAAAAATGTGCTGATGCCTAAGCAAGATAGTTGAAGTAGGTTTGTTGTTGCTACGTATGGAAAGTCAGTTTGAAGATATATTATATTTCAACTGTTGGGGAGCCGAACTTGAAGTAGTTGCAACCGCACGTATGGTAAAATGTTTCCGGTAGCCTTCGTCAAAAAAATGTTTAAAAAATATTAACTTTGTAATTTTGACTGTTTCTTTAAATATTATATATTTGTTTGCCTCGGCTGCGTCAGTATTATTGTTAGAGACTTGAATTTCTTAACAGGGCTAATGCGGCTGAAGAATGTAGGCTTACACAGATTATAGTTTTTAATTCTCCCCTTTTTATTAATTCTTGACACGTTTTTAACAACACTTCACTGATATAGAGAGCTGTGAGATGCTTTTGTTAATTACTGGCACTTTTTAACACGTAAACTATTTTCGTCTCACACAAATACGTATTAAATTTCTCAAGGACACATCTCGTATCCGGTTAGAACACTCTACAACCGACTTGATTTCTACCGCCTAAATTTATAAATTTCTGTATTTCAAGTGTCTGATTGGCTAATCCTAGTCCAATAGAATACCTTCATTTAAGTAGAGCTTTTTCTGGTTGATTGGCTATTTTATAAACTGTCACAAAGTTTACATTATTGTTGCTCCAATAATGACTAGTATCATTACACTTTCAAATTCATTATTACCTCAAGACTATCTCATTGTTAGCAACTTTCAACCTATCATTCTCACAGCTCCTACAAAATTGAATTGCGTAATACATTCACATAACATTATTACACATGTATACAATAATATAAACATATACAATGACTGTAATATACACTTTTTATATATTTTTACATACACATTGCTTTAAGGTGGGCTGTTACTGAATTTATATATTATATAATTAGACTGAAATCATTTAAATGCTAAAAATACTGCCGCATAGTAAGAGTATGGAATTATCTCTAATAATAAAACTATTACAATGGATTTTAGAGGACAAGATTTTTAGGTCAGCAATAATATTAGGTAGTAAAATAAGCAAAGCAGTTTAAATGCTTAGGGTACTTTAGCAAGAACTAAATGTAAGTGATAAATAAACAAATTTGGCTACATCATAAGGGCATTAAGCCGTCAATAATAAAACTAAATTTAATATAAGAATCACAAACGTGGACAGTGACCAAAGGAGAGAGATTCAGGCTACAGACAGCAGAAATGGAGCTTTTAAGTCCAACAGCCGATATATAAAATTGGATAAATGGCATAATTCCGAAGTCCAAAGAGAATAATTAGAAGTTAAAGAAATAAATCACACAGTTCATACATAGGGAGAAAATTGAAAACCTGGTGTAGATAAAATAGTAGAAAATAGAATTCCTTAAAGAACAGTTCAGTACCAACCTAAAAGGAAGGCAAAACCCAGGGACCACAATGAAGAGATAGGTAGAACAAAAGGAGCCAGAACGGACTGTAAAGCGAAATCCAAGAAGGATGATATTAACTGTACACCGTGCGTCTTCTAATATAAAAGGGCAAATTATTTGATAGCTTCCAAGTATTCAGTATGGGTGACATTACACCAAACTGATGCACTGCCAACCTCGCAATGGGATTTACTGGTATACCAGTCAGTAAAACGTATTTTGCAAATATTGTTTTGAAAGAAAAATCAATAAATATCGTATTGTATTGTATTTAATGAGAAGAAATTGTATTGTAAAACCACAATAAGGTTCAACTTATGTGGGTGCCAGGACACACAGGTATACCAGGCAATGAGAAAGCAGATGAAGCAAGATTGGCCGCGAAATCCCATTTTTTGGTCCGGAGCCTGTACTGGGGGTGTCCTACAGACCAGTGAAACAGAATATTAAGTGCTGGGCTCAAGCAGAACACAAGAACTACTGGAACTCCATTGAGGGTAGCAGACATTCCAAGTTGTTTATTACAGACCTGGATAACAGCCGGGCAAAGTACTTGCGCGGTCTTAGTAGAAGAAGACTTGCATGGGCAACAGGATTCATTACAGAACACTGTGCCCTAAAGTTTAATCTATACAGAATGGGATTGTTTAACAACCCTATCTGTAGTAGATGTCTAGAAGGAGATCAGACTGTTACGCATCTACTATGTGATTGCCCTGCTCTTGCGAATCAAAGAGCAAGTATTTTTGGCAATCACTTTTCAAAGATATATGTACTATCGAAAGCCTCAGTTAGCAGTCTGGTTAAGTTCATAACGAGCAACAGACTACTTAACTGATGAAAGGGGGATACGCAATAGATCTGTAAGGTCGCAGTGCTTGGGCATAAAACCCACCCCTTTTCGAACTAGAACTAGATTGTAAAACAGATTAGAAAGTTTGGAACACTTGGTAATTGTTCTCTCACACAAGCCGATGTACGACAAGGCTGGAATGGTAGAATCGAACTGAAATCCAATGCCATAGCCGGGATGTGAACAACGGATATTCCGGTTCCTGTCCGGTTTCTCTAGCCAACTGAGCCACCATGGCAACATGCTGGTCCGAGATAGAACTCTCCAACTGACGATAGCGTTTTAAAGAGATCTACATTTTTTTGTAAATTAAGTTTTCGTCTATCGCTTAACGTTTATCAGTTATAAAATATTAATCAAAATTCCTTCTAAATGAAAAGAACTTCATTGGTTGTTCCAGGAAAATTCAAGATATATATTTGGTTTGCCATGTAAATATATTTAATAATGGTATTTCAATAAACATCGTTAGGTATTTTTAAGAAAATCGGATTCTCGAAAAATCTTTCATACAAGTACAGCTTCGGGTGAAGGGATATGCTTAAATCCTCTTGTCCAGGAAGACACTGGACTTAGGTATCAATTTGAAAATGACAGTGTGCTGACACATGAAAACGCGAGAAAGACGGTTAAAAATAATAAAATAAAAATCTCATGTATTGCACTCTTCTGACTTTCTCTAGTGTTGTACAAACTATTTTTACAAACGCTTATTCTCCATATGCTCCATGTTAATCGAGATGTTAATCTTATTGCTAATTTTCTTGAAGGTGCAAGGGGAATATGGTAGGCTTTAAGCGATAGTCAGGTCTTTTAAGAACTGGTTGCTATGTGGCGCATTTCATTCTCTTTGCATGTCCAGGACATAAAAGAAATGAGTAACAGATTTGAGAAAAAGTATAAGTATTGCAAAATTTAAGACAATAACAAGCAATATCTCGCAAATGGTTCACTCAACAAAAAAATTCATATGACATAAATTGTGTATTTTAACGCCATCTACATTTTTTGTGTAGTAAACTTTTGTGTATCTCTTACGGTTTACCACTTATGCAAAAGTCGTTCACAATGAAGAATACTTTTGGAGACTTTCCCAGAAAATTCAAGATATACATTTTATTTGTCATGAAAATATCTTAAATATATGATGTTTTAATCAAAATCGTTAAAGCCATTTTTGAGAAAATTAAAATTTTCGAAAAATGTTCCATGTAAAGGGTAATCTGGGGTGGGGGGATTTTCTTGAAAACCTTCGTGTCGCATCTCTGAAAGATACTGAACCTAAATACCAAGTTTGGTGTTTATCCGAATGTTCGTTTCTGAGTTATGTTGTTCAGACACACACACACACACACACACACAGACACACACACGGACATATATTTCCGGTGAAATCTCGGTATCGAATTTTTGGGTGGAATACAATACTTCCCCTACTTACTGTACGTAGTAGAGAAAGTAAAAAAAAAAACAGAAGATATAAATTGTGTTTTAACGAGATCTGCATTTTTTGTATGCAAAATGTTATCTATATTTTACGGTTTACTAGTTATGCAAAAGCCATTCACAATGAAGAGGACATTTGGGGACAATCCCGGAAAATTCAAGATACACATTTCATTTGTCATGAAAATATCTTAAACATAGGATATTTTAATCAAAATCGTTGGAACCATTTTTGAGAAAATCAGAAGTTTCCAAAAATGTTCCATGTAAAGGGTAGTCCGGGGTAGGGGATTTTCTTGAAAATCTTCGTGAAGATACTGAACCTAAATACCAAATGTCCGGCGTTTCGTTTTTTAGTTACGCTGTTCATAAGCACACAGACACACATACATGGAGCTTTTTCTAAAAACACTTTTTTGGATTCAGGGCACCTCAAAACATGTATTTCGGGTGAAATCTCGGTATCAAATTTTGGGGTGGAATGCAATACGCCTTACACGTAGAGTAAGTAATTATAACGCTATAATATCGCTGTTTCTGACTTTATGCTGCTTAAAAAGCATTTAGTACGCACACACGCGCGCGTACGCGCACTAGCTCCCAGACTACTTCTGCTCTTCTGCAGCTAGTTCAGTATTTGAAGATCCCCGAGGCCTCTCTTAAATGGTTTCTTCACTTTTATATAAGCAAAACTTATAGTTTCTACTTTCTCTACTACGTGTAGTAAGTAGGGGAAGTATGTAGTCCACCCAAAAATTCGATACCGAGATTTCACCGGAAATATATGTTTTGAGACCCCCTGAATCCAAGAAAAGCATTTTTGGAAACTTGTCCGTGTGTGTCTCTGTGAACAGCCTAACTCGGAAACGAACAGTCGGATAAACACCAAACTTGGTATTTAGGTTCAGTATCTTCCAGAGATTCGACACGAAGGTTTTTTAAAAAAATCCCCCAACCCCAGATTACCCTTTACATGGAACATTTTTCGAAAATTTTAATTTTCGCAAAAATGAATCTAACGATTTTGTTTAAAATATCATACGTTTAAGGTATTTTCATGACAAATTAAATGTATATCTCGAATTTTTTGGGAATGTCTCCAAAAGTATTCTTCATTCCGAACGACTTTTGCATAACTGGTAAACCATAAGAGATAGACAAAATTTTATTGCATAGAAAATGTAGATCGCGTTAAATTACACAATTCATGTCATATGCATTTTTGTTGAGTGAACGATTTTCGAGATATTGCTTGTTATTCCCTTAAATTTTCCAATACTTATACTTTTTCTCAAATGGGAATTCGTTTTTGATTTTTTTATGTCCTGGATATGCAAAGAGAATGGAATACGCCACATAGTAACCAGTTCTTAAAATATTTGACTATCACTTAAAGCCTACCATAATGCCCTTGCACCTACAAGAAAATTATCAATAAGATTAACATCTCGATTAACATGAAGCATATGGAGCATAAGCGTTTGTAAAAATAGTTTGTACAAGAATAGAGATAGTCATGTGAGTGTAACAAATCAGAACTTTTTTACTACAATTTTATTGGAAGATAGGCTTACAGGCAGACATTTAAATTGATATATGACGCTCTTTAAAAGGATATGCAACTATAAAAGCTAAATAGAATTAAAGTAGGTTTGTTGTGCTTAATAACACTAAAATCCATTTGATGAATTTTAGCAACTTTTGATGTTTTCACAGATGGATATCCTTAATAGGTTACAACTTCTCCATGAACTAGTAACTCGCACGACACACTTGTGTTATGACCCTGGAAGCTTACTATTACGCACTTTGTCGGAACTTTAGTATTTTATTTTATGCAACTAAAAGTAAGATGTTTAGTCCCTTGTTTCAATAAAATATTTGATGTTCTCTAATCCTATAGATTGCGAAATAAAATACCCATTATTCTTTCACCCGTTTTCGCTGAATACTTTGGTAAGCAGAAACAATTTATAGCTAATATACCTATTTTGCTTAGTTTTAAGGACGTAAGGTAAACGTTAAGTTAAAATATTAATTATTTACTTTCGTTCTTTCGTTCAGACTTAAAACAAATGTTTCGGCTTTAGTTACTTTCTTTAATTATCTGCAAATGTACGAAAGGCCTGCTATGAGATCCAAATAGACTAATAAAAGTTAATACAATTCCAGCAATGCACCCCAGCTGTTTTCGAAGTCTTACACAGCTTCCAATGCGGCAAATGTGACCCGACCCTTCAACACCATTTCTCTCACTTACCTGCAAGGTGAATCGGCTGTTACCAAACGTCTCCTCTTTTCATTTTTTTATAGATATCTATTAAAATATAGAATAAAATGCTTATAAACCTTTTTAATGTACTCATCGTGATCATTTTTACTTTCTCTACTACGTATAGTAAGTAGGGGAAGTATTGTATTCCACCCAAAAATTCGATACCGAGATTTCACCGGAAATACATGTTTTGAAACCCCCTGAATCCAAAAAAAAGCATTTTTGGAAACATGTCCGTGTGTGTGTGTGTCTGTGAACAATATAACTCAAAAACGAACAGTCGGATAAACACCAAACTTGGTATTTAGGTTCAGTATCTTCCAAGGATGCGACACAAGGTTTTCAAGAAAATCCTCCCACCCCAGAGTACCCTTTACATGGAAGATTTTTCGAAAATTTTAATTTTCTCAAAAATGGCTCTAACGATTTTGATTAAAATATCATATGCTTAAGATATTTGTATGGCAAATAAAATGTATATCTTGAATTTGCTGGGAATGTCTCCAAAAGTATTCTTCATTGTGAACGACTTTTGCATAACTGGTAAACCATAAGAGATAGACAAAATTTTACTACACAAAAAATGTAGATCGCGTTAAAATACACAATTTGTCATATACATTTTTGTTGTTGAGTGAACCACTTTCGAGATATTACTTGTTATTCCCTTAAATTTTTCAATACTTATTTTCTCAAATGGGAATTCGTTATTCATTTTTTGTCTTGTATACGCAAAGAATATTAATCTGTGCCAAAGGGAATGGTGCTGCACCTAGCAACCAGCTATTAAGAGATATGTATGTGCTTAAAGGCTACTGTATTTCTATATTGCCCTTGTAAATATATATTGCCCTTACATCTACAAGAAAATTAGCAATAAGATAGACTCTGCAAATGTTTATCTCAATTAACATGAAGTAGATGGAGAATAAGTGTTTGTATAAATAGTTTGCACAAGAGTAGAGAAAGTCATGTGAGTGTAGCACATCAGATTTTGTTTATAATTATCTATTAAAATATAGAATTAAATGCTTATAAACCTTTTTAATTTACTCATCGTGATCATTATTTTTTTAAAGGATGGCGTCTATGCTCCTTCCACGCGTTAAAACACTTCATTTAATTTTCTTGGCAGTGGATATTTTAATCAGCTAGAGCACATCAGAGGAAAGGGTATGCGATTAAATAAATTAATTTCCGTAAAATCTGCCTAAAGCTGAAAAAAGCTATAAAAAAGGGACGGATATATTACTTTGGCGTTGTGAGTTAGCTTTAGGAAATAACCTATAGGCATTCCCACGCGCAAAACTCGTTTTGTTTGCCAACCTTTTATCCATCCTGCGGAAATCTGAAAACAAACAATTATAAATTCTGCAAACATTTTGATTAAGGATACGTGCTACTGAAATATGAGAAAAATATCAATTTTTTATGGTTTTTAATGTTGTCTCTAAAATACGCCTGAATCTAGAATTGAGTTGTACAAAACTAATTCAAAAATTTCATCTGAAAGTGGTTCGTTTTTGTTATTTACTGAAAGCCTACCCTATTTGAGGTACACTCGGCACGTATCTAGCAATTCAGTTATCCACTAATCTGGTTTGTTCTTTTATTTTTTTAACAATTTCAGGCGCTGTGTGTAGTTAGTCTCCTAAAACATTTTATATAGATTCATTAAATTTTAAAATTTCTTCCAAACCTGTAGAAGTTTGGATACATAGTGACGGTTATATTTTTATAGGAATGTCATAAATATAATTTTATAAAGTTCGAGATATTAAGGACAAACTTTTAGTAAATCTATGAAATTGGATTTAGAGTTCTTTTGGGTCATTTCCGGATGCTTGTGTAAGTAGGAGTTATGGTAGTATGGTTTTTAGAGGAATGATTACCTCAAGTTCGTCAATTCATGCTGACTTTTGTAGCGGGGATTTGGAAAATAGAACGTTTTCTGGTGTGTAGGGACTGGGCTTAGGGTTTCGGGTACAGAAAGATTATTGCCGGCTACTCAGGTAGAGGATAAGTGATTATTGGATTCTTATCTCAGGGATTGTGTGGATGGGAGATGAATTATACTCACAGCTCCTCTCAGTGACCCGTTTATTCTGATGATCCACACGTGTTGTCGTACCGAAGACCTTTACACAAGACGCGTTCCTATCTGTTTTTTTTCCCCGTTACAGTTTCCGTGCTTCTACCCTTGATTTAATTCTCTTTCTAAGTTATACACAATATGACTTTTGTCATTCCTAGCTACCCTATCTCTCACGGTTCTACTATGACGATTTCCTATCGTATATCTCTTTCCCTTGTGATAATATAAACTGTTACACGTTGCCTGTTTTCCCTATCCTTTACTACACGAAATATTTCATCTTCTTCTCCCTTGCTCTCCACGACACAAAGTTTTTTACATCCTCTTCCTAGCTCTTCACGACACAAAGTGTTCCATTTTTCGCGTGTCGAAAACTCGCTCCTGCTCCTAGACAAAAATCTATTTCACGCCTCTTTTCTAGTTTCATTCCCTTGCGTTACTATTCACGTGACTTTTATTATTCCCCATTGGCTATTTAGCTACTTTGCGCTTTTCCTACCATTGGTTAAGTTTCAGCCACCTTATGCTCTGCGAGCGTCTCTTCTGTTTCACGTTATTAACGGCTGATTTGATTTTCTGTCCGCATGAGTGCCTAGCGCATCCGTTTCATTGTTCCGCTTTCCGGCGAGTCTCCGACGATTTCAATAGAACCTAACTGTTTCTCCTGCTCGCCTTTCCTGTATTACTTAAAGTGTTTTGCCTTTTTTGGCAGATTTCCTTGTGTCTTTTCTTTTCCTGCGTTTCCTTTCACATTCTGATTTATTTATACGTGTCTCTACTTTATTTTATTTCATCCGTAATAATGTTTATTCCCCCTTTTCTTAATCTTTAATATTCTCTTTTATCTCCTTATTATTCTTATTTCCTTCCTTATTTTGTTTTATTAGCGGATTAGTCTTCAGCTTTTATTCTGGCTGTGATTATTATTGTACTCGCGGATCTTATCACTTCACATTCCATACGTCAGTGCTGGCTAAAGTACTAGTCAGCTCACACCTCGGGTATTTAAACTTGGTGCTTTTGACGTCTGGGGCTCTGCCTGGCAGGACTCTGTGACGGTCGGCTCTTTAAATTTATTTTGTGCTAGCTTCGACGTAGGCCCTATGTACGATGAGGATGGAATACCAGACTTCTTCCGTTTACCAGGTAAAAGCCCAATCTGCCTCTCTCCATCTTGCTATATAGTTTAGGTCAGTTATTAGAAAGGTTAGTCTCTCTTGGAAGCAGAATACACGTCTAATAGTGTCACCCTTGTACCACCCTTCCGGCTACCCGCAACCTATAATGATGAACTACATACCGGTCCTCGTTATCTCTGGCATAGACGCTGAGTTGGGCAAAGTGACCTATACATCACATATGATGGGAGCCGCCAAGGGCTTCCCTGACATCTGGTAGCGTCGCTGTATCTAATAGAGGAAACGTCACACCTTGCATCACATACACTACGTGATCAGAAGTATCTGGACACCTGGCTGAAAATGCGTACAAGTTCGTGGCGCCCTCCATCGGTAATGCTGGAAGTTAATATGGTGTTGGCCTACCCTTAGCCTTGATGACAGCGTTCACTCTAGCACGCATACTTTCAATCAGGTGCTGGAAGGTTTCTTGGGGAATGACAGCCCATTTTTCACGGAGTGCGGAACTGAGGAGAGGTATCGATGTAGGTCAGTGAGGCCTGGCACGAAGTCGGCGTTCCAAAACATCCCATAGGTGTTCTGTAGGATTCAAATCAGAACTCTGTGCAGACCAGTCCATTACAGGGATGTTATTGTAGTGTAACCACTGCGCCACAGCCCGTGCAGTATGAACAGGTGCTCAATCGTGTTGAAAGATGCAATCGCCATCCCCGAATTGCTATTCAACAGTGGGAAGCAAGAAGGTGCTTAAAATATCAATGTAGGTCTGCACTGTGATCTTGCCACGCAAAACAACAAGGGGTGCAAGCCCCCTCCAGCAAAAACACGACCACACCATAACACCACCAGCTCCGAATTTCACTGTTGGCACTACACACGCTGGCAGATGACGTTCACCGGGCATTCGCCATACCCACACCCTGCCATCGGATCGCCACATTGTGTACCGTGATTCGTCACTCGTCACTCCACACAACGGTTTGCCACTGTTCGATCGTGTAATGTTGACGCTTCTCACACCAAGCGAGGCGTCGTTTGGCAATTTCCTGCGTGATTTGTGGCTTATGAGCAGCCGCTCGACCATGGAATCCAAGGTTTCTCACCTAACGCCTAACTGTCGTAGTACTTGAAGTGGATCCTGGTGCAGTTTTGAATTCCTGTGTGATGGTCTGGATAGACCTATTACTCTTTACGAACCTCTTCAAATGTCGGCGGTCTCTGTCAGTCAACAGACGACGACGTGCTATACATGTCCCTTCACGTTTCCACTTCACTATCACATCAGAAACAGTGGACCTAGAGCTGTTTAGGTGTGTGGAAATCTCGCGTACAGGCTACTGACACAAGTGACATCCAATCACCTGACCACGTTCGAAGTCCGTGAGTTCCACGCAGCGTCCCATTCTGCTGTTTTACGATGTCTAATGCTACTGAGGTCGCGGATAATGAGTACCAGGCAGTAGGTTGCAGCACAATGCGCCTAAGATGAAAAACGTATGTCTGTGGGGTGTCCGGAAACTTTTGATCACATAGTGTATATATTGATATCTGCTTAATTAAACAAATTTAAACATGTTTTACCACAGAATACAGAAATCCATTTTGAAAATTTTAACTTCATCCTTTATTTATACCCGAACTATTAAAGCCTCATTAAAACCAACCACAATTTTGTAGAATATATTTTTGGCTAAATGTAAGCTATGAAAAAGTGCATGAAATTTTATTTCGGGTAAGGAATTTAATTTACCAGCAATATGATTATTTAAATTCAAATATTTTAAAGTAAATTATTGTAGTTGAATTAAATTTAGTAGATAAATGGTGTAACACACTAATAACAATATGGTCATAGATTGTTAATGACAATAAATGTAGAGGTTAGATATTTCAGTAACCATTGCCCTTAAATGTTTCATTAACATTTACTCGTAAATTTATTACAATAATTTGTATTAGAAGTTTTGTGCGTTTTAATATGGAAAATTTAGGAAACTATTTGAATAAATACCATGCATTCGTCTTCGGTTTAAACACTAGTTGAATTTAATTTGTATACAGCAATTTTCTCATAATAAGGGAATATAAGATAGATTTGAAGTTATGTTCAAAGATAATAGATGCATTTCTGACAACAATTAGCTAGAAAATAATACCGTATATACACTAATATTATAAAAGGATGTGTGTGTGTGTATGTTTAATCTCTAGATTGATTTTGATAATTCTTTCACCATTGAAAATCCCTGTTGTTACTTACGGATATGGGCTGTAAGAAAGCTTATAATTTCAAACCCTAAATGACTAAAATATTAACAAGGGATTACAATGCATGGGTAATAGAATCAAACAATCCTAGTCGTAAAAAGAACTTGTTTGCGAAGTGATGCCGCAATTATTGATTTAAATAATTAAATAAATGAATAACAATAAGATAGATAAATGATTGCAATAAATAATTCCTGCATGTTAAATAAATGTATAATGTAACAAACTTGAGTTGAAAGATTTTTCCGGAAAGATGAAGGTAATTAGGAAGTTAGGTTAGCAAAGTTATTAGCATGAGACGAAGTAGCGAACGCATTAGCTTAAACATTCTGGGAATTGAATTAGCTTATAATTCAATACGTTTGCAGTCACGTAGGTCAAATTATGTAAATTAGATAAAATAACTCTGATAAAATTCAAACGCTGAGTTCGTAACAGTCAGAGACGCACATGAAGAGAATTGATATTGGCCCGGGCAAGATGTAAAGTTGGAAGGGGTAATACGTAGGCGTGCAATTTTAGATCAGAGATTTACTCACTCTGGTACCGACACTGGTACTTACATTCTTTCGTGCAGACAGTTGTGCATACATTCATTATTCTCGGTACCGGCACCGGTATGTACTGCTCATGTGATATTTTAAGCGCTTAGTGACGTGCATGTGTGAGTAAGTTTTCACGGCTATTGCGAGAGGTCTCGCCGATAAGCAATTTAGCGACCCACGGCAAGTTACTCTACTCATTTCTTTTATTGCAGAAAGAGTTATTTCCAACCATAACTTTGATACTGCAAAGTTAGCAGACATAATAATTCAGTTGTTAACATTTCGAGTGCTACGGTTTATAATCTCTCCTATTTTGTATCGTCAAATGGTCGGCAAGTCACTTCAATAACTCGAGTAGTTCATAATAAATGTTTTAATCAATTTAAACTGGTGTTCTTTAACAATACGCACACGCATACCATGAAACAAAGTTCTGACAGCTTACCACTGGAGCAGCTGGCGCAAGAGACAACAGAACGAGTTATGAGATTACGGCAGCAGATTCGACAACGAAATAGGTAAAGTAAACGGCTTCAATATCCACGACCATCAGTCCCTTATCAGAAGAATGCTATCAGTTTTGTTGAAATGCTATAGAGTGTAAAATATTCACTCTATAAAAATGCAAGTTAATTAATACAAAAACTGCGGATATTTCATTCCAACCACATACATAGTTGGTCACGATTTAACAACTAAAGACAGAATACATGGCAAAATAAGACAATCGAATCTACTTACAACGGTATGGTATGTATGTGGTACTTGTGGAAAACCTTCTAATAGCCCTTATGTAACAAAGTGTTGGCTTATTTTCTCTGGTTGCTATAATAAATTTCATTACCACTGTGTACTAAATAATTGTATAAAGGGAGAAAATTGCGTGCACCGCAACATTAGAAATTGTTCTATGTTTATAATCAAGATTATTATTTTTCTCGGTGGTTAAGAGTGATTTTCATAATCTTTAAGCTCGTGACCTGGAAAAGAGGAATTTTATATTCATCAGTTTCGGCCTATTTCGTTGTCTTATATTACTGCCAGGGATGTCTGTATTATGCGAAGGTTTTGTACTCATTGTTATTAAATAATCACGGCAACAAAGAGGAGGTATAAAGTTTGAAACAACTAGTGTGATTATCTAAAGCTTACTAGACCATTCAATAATTGCTTCACCACTTAAATGTTACTTCGAAAGCCGGTGCGTAGGGGTAGCGCAGTGGATTCGCCTCCGGTTCACATACTGAGGACCCGGGGTTCGATTCTCGGCTCTGGGGTGGTGTTTTAAGTCGGCGGTATCTATGCCTGCGAAGTATCCCCAAGGCCTAGCGCAGTTCGGAGTCCACGATAAAATCTTAAGTCTTGTCATTCCACCGCCAACCTCAACATCACCCTACCATCGGAAGCAACAGATTCTGCCGCTGGGTGCCTCTATCTCTCCAATGGATCCATTCATCGCTTGGTGGTGTGAGATAACCCCCGAAGGTCATAGGTCATGTCATATGTGGAGCGTTAGAAGCGACAATTTCGAACCTGGAAGACCGTCGAGGAAAGGTTAAAGGAATCGGGAATACAATATTCGCTGATATTTCCTTCGCTTTTGCGTAAACATCGGACACCTTGATAGGAGTTATGGTATGTAGCGAGGATGGAAATGGTATGCAGTGCTGCTGGACTTTACACAGCGCCGTCGTAGGTTATACACCTCCATCCCTCGTGCAGTCTGTTGGCGTTTGGAGGCAGCACTCGTCAGACCGTATTTATCTGCCCGTTAGTGGTCCTTGGCCGCTGTTTATATTCTTTGTATTGTCATATAGTTAGAGTGTAGATAACTTGGAGCTAGAATTCTTATGCTCGGTTATTAGCAGACTAAGGACGCGGGACAACTTAAGAGTAAAGTGAAGTTTACTGTGCATCGAGTAGGGTCTTGTGAGTAACGCATTGGGGTGTTGTTTACCTGTGAGTCCGTGTACAATCTATATCGTGACTAGGGATACAGCTATAGATGATTCAACGAAGGAGGACATCTCACGCAGTGCTATCTGCACACATCTTTTTGCGGCTACCACCACCCAGGTGGAAGGGATCAGATAAAGGAAACACAGGAGGCTGCAGGCCACAGAGACGCGCGGAAGTCCCTAACATTGCCAAGCTCGCAAACCCTCTGGTGTCCATTCAGAATGCATCCGCGCCATCTGTCCGGCACCGCTATACGCCACTAAACCTAGAAGCACACCTGTAAGATAAGAAGGAAACACATTGTAAGGGAAATGCTGGGAAAGAAATCGTGATAGAGAAGAAACCACCCCAGCATTCGCCAGCCGAATCCGGAGAAGCCGCGAGAATGGATCAAAGAGGCCGGGAGGTCCCGGACCAAATCCGGGACCTCCCGAATGCGAGTTTTACACGTCACCGCGACGCCACTTCGCTTGGTTAACTAGAGGTAAAATACACTTCAGTTTTTCATTCTGATTTATGTGTCCTATTTAAATTTTCACCAACACTAGACTGTATGTTTACAGTCGCAAAAATCTGATGTGTTACACTCACATGACTTTCTCTACTCTTGTACAAACTATTTTTACAAACGCTTATTCTCCATATGCTTCATGTTAATCGAGATATCGAGATGTTAATGTTATTGCTAATTTTCTTGTAGATGCAAGGAGAATTGGTAGGTTTTAAGCGATAGTCAAATATTTAAGAACTGCTTGCTATGTGGAGTATTCCATTATCTTTGCATTACCAGGACAAAAAAAAATTAATAACGAATTTCCATTTGAGAAAAAGTATAAGTATTGGAAAATTTAAGGGAATAACGAGCAATATCTCGAAAATGGTTCACTCAACAAAAAAATGTATATGACATAAATTGTGTATTTTAACGCGATCTACATCTTTTTGTGTAGTAACATTTTGTGTATCTCTTATGGTTTACCAGTTATGTAAAAGTCGTTCACAATGAAGAATACTTTTGGAGACATTCCCAGAAAATTCAAGATATATATTTTATTTGTCATGAAAGTATCTGAAATATATATTTTAATTATAAATCGTTAGAGCCATTTCTGTGAAAATTAAAGTTTTCGAAAAACGTTTGTAAAGGGTAATCTGGGGTGGGGGATTTTCTTGGAAACCTTCATGTCGCATCCCTGGAAGATACTGACCCTAAATACCAAGTTTGGTGTTTATCCGACTGTTCGTTTCTGAGTTATGCAGTTCACAAACAGCTGTTCCTAAAGCTAACTTAAAAGGCCAAAGTAATATATCCGTCACTTTTTTCTAGTTTTTTGTCAGCTTTAGGCAGATTTTACGGAAATTAATTCATTTTATCGCATATCCTTTCCTCTGATGTGCTCTATGTGAGATTTATGAAACTATGATTCTATAGAGTAATGGGGGAGGACTTGCATTAAAACCTTCTAGATCATTGCATAGTGCGATCGTTTTATGGTGAACCCACGGATCGCGCGTATGCGTGTTCCGCACACTGTCTATTTACACTGGAGAATTTTCGTTTCGTAACTCCCGCGTTACTTACACACGAGTAATAGCAGCATGCACTATATTGAGTACTAATCTTGTTGGAAGTGTTGTCCATCTAGGAGAAGACACTCCTAGCATCTTCGAATAAAATTTCCATTCACACGCATAAGTTCCTCTGGGGTAATGTTATAATTTCTGCTTTTATATTATCCTTAAGTTCTTATACGATGTGGGGATTGTTCTCATAAATGTTTTTAGGACTTCTCACAAATCTATGCACCAATTTCGTAAATTTTTTCCTCCGTTAGAACATCTCGTTGTCATCTCGTTTTAAGTTTAGCGATATCTGTTGTTTTAAACATTTCTCTACCTGGAACTGGGTACCAAGAATTTTTCTTGAAATTGTATATATCTACATGGTTCGGTCTTTACATATGTATCGTACATAAGAATTCGTTGTTCAGGTGTGGATTTGTCGGCAGACATGGCATGGCATTGCATTGGACTAATAAGACATTAATACTGTGGCGTATTAGAGTTATGTGTCATGCCAGACACATTTTGTGACAGCATTGTTGAGGTAATTTATTATTTCTTTCCGCTTGTGTTTGAGTTTTCCGTCTGACATGGCACTCTCCACCTCTGGCCGGCGAGCCTAGCCAGAGTTGGCGAGGGGGGTAGTTGTTAGCGTTATTGTCTTTGTGTGTAAGCGTCAGTTTGAGAGTTGGTGTTTAAGGAGCAAGTTTTGTGTGTGTGTGTTAGGCATCTCCCCTCAATTCTTTATTCCCTTGCGTATGTAACGTAAGGATACCAATTACTTTATTAATAAACCATAGGTAATGTGAACGATGTGAAATTTGTGTAATTTGTTACAAAACCCCACGCCTGCACCGGAATGTGAACATCAAGGTACTGGTCCTTTCGCGTTTGTAGCTATGCTTTTGTTGGAAACCTTTTGGCCCTCACCGCCAGCATGTAATCATACTTTTAAACAAATCACCAACACAACAGATGTTTTGAATAAACTTCCACCTTTCAGATACACAAGCAGAACTCTATACAGCACGAACACAAAGCAGCGACTGCAGCACAATTCATAGATAACGTTAAACGCGTCATGTGTTGCCAGTTGAGCATCGGAAAAGTACTGAGGTGACTACAGTACAGCGTCCTACGCATATAACCGGTCTGTGACCTCATCTTAAAACGACCGCACGTACAAACAGCACCAAAGAAAATCTTCGGCGGATTTTATATGTTTTTGTAGGGTATTTTGAGGCGTGTCCTTCAGCTTAACTATCGCAGAGTGTGGTGGCTTGATAACAAGCAATAAGGGGGTAAAGTGGGGAGGTTGATGCCTTTTGCTTTTTCTGTTACTGAAACCAAAACATGTTTATTGTCTCAGAAGTCATGCCGTATACTAGCAAAATTGCTCGTGGATGTATCGTGAGTATGTGGGAGGCTGGTCCCACTGTTACAGCAATTGCAACGGCAGTGCATAAAAGTGTTTTTATAGTAAATTACTGGATATAAATATTCCAGGAAAGTAGGGAATGCGGTCTACATACTCGTCAGAAAGTGGCCACTCTGTAAAACATCCGCAGATGATATTCGTTTAGTAAATGCAAATTACGCTTTTGCTATAATTCACCGATAATGTTTAGAAACTAGAGATAAATATGTATATTTATATGGTTTATCGAATATCACATACACATTATGGTAATGCAATTGGGTTATATTTTTGTCTTTGAAGCTTTAATTTGAACTTCCCGAAAATCTTCTTACACTACATATTCTGCATTTCGCTAACCTGGGCGCTCATCAAGTTTTCCTCTTAGCTTTTAACCTTTTCAAAGGCGTGTCCTGCACTAGGGGATAAGGTTAGGCTACAAATCACGATAAGAGGTCTGTATGGCAAATTGAATGCACTCGCTCTACCTCTTTTAACAATACGATCAGGAGCGTAAACATATATTTCGTTTCTACGCCATTTTGTAACATTTGTTGTGATTATTGATGTAACTAATTAGCAGAAGGAGAGGGACACCCTTGCACCGTGGCCTAAAGCCACCAATGAAATAGTCATGGCTTCGCAAGGCCATGTACAACGATAAAAAATGTGATATAGACGCGATGTGCAGTGAGATTTTCTTTGGTGCTCTTTGTACAATAATTTCGTAAAGAAAACGGAGAGAGATAAATGAAGCGGAATCAGCATTCAAGTTTAAAAAACCGGCCGTATAACGTTGGGTAAGCCAGCTAGTCCTAAATAAACAAACTGCTCAAAAGAAGCCAGCGTTATTTACTTCAATAATGTTCGATTAAGCCTTTACTACAGCGATATTAAAAACTGGTTCGATGACGTACGCATTTTAACAGCAATAGATACTTCTGTTTCTCTGTGCGGAATGTATATGTTTGAAGTGGATTATTGCTTTAGCGACCGTTTTCCATTATCTCTGCCCGTGGAATGTTTCTGTAGCATAGTATAGCACACAGCACTTGTAATTAGTTCCATTGCTGTGACATGTGTAAGTCGTACAGGGTATTTATAGCACAAAATCTGCTGCGAGAATGACTAAATGAGAAAATACGGCCATGCTACGCGCCATTCGGGTCAGCCTTCTGTAAAAATGCATTCCTAGAGATTTATGTCCGTATGCTTCCGCTGGGCTATGTGAAAAATGAAGGGTAATCTCTCCGAGCTTTCTCCGTGGTCTTATAAAAGATGGCTTTAGTCGCATTATCAGCACGCATTCTAGTTTTGGTCTGTTTTGTTAAACGCGACAATGGGTGTGATAGAACAATCAAGTTAATGACATACATGTAGTCATAAAAGGATCTGGGAATGCGCTTACAGCTCAGTAAGGGTTCTCAAATACCGCTCTCTTTTTAATCCCCTTTACATTTAAATTTAAACCTCGCGAAGTCAAACATGCTTAAGTGTGTTTATAATATAAAGCCTTAATATGTAGGAATGTGTTTGCTACTTTATAACGCTAAAACAGTTGAACCGATTGTTATGAAATACTGCACGCGAGTTAAGTCAGCTCTAATATTATTGGCTATAGGTATTATACTCAATCCAGTCAAGAAAAGATCCTGGTGTATATGTTACCGGTAACGGTTGAAACCGACGCTCTTGTGACTATGGAATGTATAAAATGTCTAAAATTAGCGGGTAGAGTATGAAGTACATATATTTTACACATTTCCTAGGCATTTTACTGAATGACAAAACCGAAACACACAAAATATTATTACTTTCTCCACTACGTAGAGTAAGTAGGGGAAGTATTGTATTCCACCCAAAAATTCGATAACGAGATTTCACCGGAAATATGTTTTGAGACCCCCTGAATCCAAAAAAAGCATTTTTGGAAATGTGTGTGTGTGTGTGTGTGTGTGTGTGTGTGTGTGTGTGTGAACAGCATAACTCGGAAACGAACAGTCGGATAAACACCAAACTTGGTATTTAGGTTCAGTATCTTCCAGAGATGCGACACGAAGGTTTTCAAGGAAATCCCCCCACCCCAGATTATCCTTTACATGGAACAGTTTTCGAAAATTTTAATTTTCTCAAAAATGGCTAACGATTTTGATTAAAATATCATACTTTTAAGATATTTTTATGTCAAATGAAATGTATATCTCGAATTTTCTGGGAATGTCTCCAAAAGTATTCATTGTGACCGACTTTTGCATAACTGGTAAACCACGAGACAAAATTTTACTACACAAAAAATGTAGATCCCGTTAAAATACATAATTTATGTCTTATACACTTTTTTCGTTGAGTGAACCATTTTTGAGATATTGCTTGTTATTCCCTTAAATTTTCCAATATTTTTTTCTAAAATGGGAATTCGTTACTCATTTGTTTATGTCCTGGACATACAAAGAGAATGGAATGCTCCACATAGCAACCAGCTCTTAAAAGATTTGACTATCGTTAAATACTACCTTATTCCCCTTGCATCTACAAGAAAATTAGCAATAACATTAACATCTCGATATCTCAATTAACATGAAGCATATGGAGAATAAGCGTTTGTAAAAATAGTTTGTACAAAGTAGAGAAAGTCACGTGAGTGTAACACATCAGAGTTTTTAAAAATATTTCGTATTTAAATTCAAACTCTGTCATTGATGTGTAACACACTGGCTTCCTCGCTGGAAGCAGACCAGCTCGGAGAAATTAAAATTGAGTTTTATTTATGTACGCTCTTTAACTGCTGTGGTCCTTAGCATCCCATTCTACACTGGGCGTGAAAGACCGGTCATTTTGCTTATAGGCCTCTTTATCAGGCTTGAGGTTCTTTTACGTGCCGTAAATCTGCGACACGGGAGCACCGGCTTTACTTCCCTTCCTAAGGAAACCTCCATTTTACAATCTGATAATGGGAGAGAATTCGCTAATAGGGTGGTTAGTAGCTTAATGGAGTACTGGCCCTCTTTGAGGATCGTTCATGGTAAGCCACGGCACTCAGAGTCAGGGGAGTGTTGAAAGGGCCCATTAAAACTTTGAAAATATGGTTTCGGTTTGGATGCAAGATCAACAAACTAACCGCTGGAGTGTTGGGCTACGCGTTGTTCAGCTGATGAAGAACCGATCCTTCCATTCTGTAAATAAGGGAACACCATGTGAAGCTGTTTTCGATTGTAAAGAAAGGTGGGTCTGACAACTTTTTCTTCCCCAGGATGTTTCACAAACCATAAAGAGCGAAGATGATCTGGAGAAAGACCTAGACAGCACTGAGACATCTGAACAACATGGAGCAGATGTCCCTAAAGATGAAGTTCCCTTTCTCCCAAGCACCGATTGGGTTACAACCCAAAGCGAAGAAAATTATTCTGAAGTTCAAACTCTGGAAGGTCAACAGCCTTCAACCTCAGAAGTAAGTGTCCTCTGTGTGTGATCGAAAGAAACCACTGGTGCCCATACATGTCGAGACTATGGCCGAAAACTTCATTCGATTGTGGACATGCTCTTAGAGATGACAATGTTGCGGATATAGAAGATTACTGGAACAGGGCTCAATACAGTCTTTGTTTCAATGATGTAGTATGTGTTTGCATTGTCGCGTCGGACACATTATTGCTTTGTAGCATGACATTATTGGGCATAATTATTTCGTTTGTGAGTTTGAATTTCGTCCGCACGGCATTTCTCTGCCCACCTCCTAGTAAGGGGTGGATAGAGGAAAGGGTGAAGACAAGTAGAGGGACTAGCTTCTTTGTTATAGTGGCGTCAGTAGTAGCGTAGGGTCAGTTGAGTGTGTGTCTTCAGGGTGGGTGGATGTGTGTGTGGAGCATCTCTATCCAAAGTTTCCCTGTAATATGTTATGAACATGTAGTGACACCAGGGTAAATTTATAATAAACCACAGTAATTGTGAAATTATGTGTATTTTGTTATGAATATCCCACACCTCCTTTCAAATGTAATGTTAAGGTTCCTGATCATCTCGTTGCCACTGATGCTATGCTCCTCAATGTTTATGCCGGGTTAACTAAATTTAATATCTAGCAAAACCTTTTGGCCTCACCCCGGGATATAACAATACGGACAACGCTGCTGAAGGAAGAAAAGATTGTAAATCGAATCTCGAACAGCAGGCAAAGAAGATGAAGTTAAACTCTGACAACAAATTTCCTCCCGCCCATTTAGGAGTTACTGTTAGTTCCCATTCCTGACTTCGACAAGGGAAGGGGTGATTCTCGCAATATGTTGACAATTGTGATGAAGATGTCTGAAGATGGCTTCTATCAACTAGGAGCAGTGAATGGGATTCTGAAACAGCTTTATTCGAGGTCGCAGTTCACGGTGTGTCCAAAGGAATTAGTGCGACTTGAAGATGTCTCAAATCATGAAAATGCACTCCGAACAGCCGCGACCTCTCGATCTATAGGAGGCTGCCAAGGATTCATCAGATGCATGTGCAAGACCAAGTGCAAAATATAAGGTGATTTTGTGTAAAGTAAAATACAGTGCAATTCTAAGTGTCACTCATCCCTCCCTTGTTGCCACAAATAGGACTCTTTGATTTTGATAATTTAATATTCTTATGTTCTTCATTCATTTAAAAGTATATTTTGCATATTCAAATACTCATGTTCTCAGAATAATTGCTTACACTTTTCTGACTTATTATTTCTATATTTAATCATTGTTTGTCTTTAACAATGTTTTGTAAGAAGATTTTCTATGCAACTGTATGGAATATTAAATTATTCTTTGAAATGTTTTTTTTTTTTTTTCATTTATATAAATTACTGTGACAGAGTCTGACATTCTATATAATGCCTAGGCAATATATACAATGCCTAGGTAAAGTACAAAACAAAACAAAACAAAACAAAACAAGAGTTTTATGCTTTGCCAAAAATCGTTGGGCAACATATACGAACACACATGCTTTCGCCGCAGCACACCTTTCAAGCTAATAAAAATACTTCATTATTGCACCAGATGTAGTATCGTTCTTTTTGTATTTCAAACAATAAACACGGTAAATAAACATATATAAACATCACCTAAACAATTGGCTTCTATTTATTATTATAGCCATGCAGCCATCAGTAATATGGTGGTGTTTACTAGAACTAAGGAACGATCGTAATGCAGTATTGTTTATTCGCGATCACGCGAGAGTGTAGCAGATTTGAATGTATTAAACTTCTTGTTTTGTAGTTAGTGTTAAGGATGACATTAAATTAACATCTAAAGAAACAGGTGTGTCTGCGATGCTGCTTCCAATGCGAGGGAGTGAAGTAGGCGGGAAATGTGAAAAGCTCGAAAAAGAAATGGAATCGTCATGAAGTGTTTTAGGTAAAGTGGACGTGTGTGTGAAATGTGCCATACCTTCAAAGTAAATAATTCTGTTTTCTTAAACAATGAGCCCCTGCCATAAATAAGTTGCTTTCTACAGTAAACACTAATAAAACCTATTTTATGACGTTTCTTCAATTCTTCAATTGTAGCATTCAGTTTCGTTATCAAGTACAGTGGCATGTATTTCTTTAACACTCAGTGCTGGTAGAATGAAAGATGCACATGGTTAATGTAACACTGGGGGGTAATGATGGAAGTTTCTTAAGCTCCCGAAAGTAAACAGCGGTGTGGGGGGCAGGAAGCTCCTCCATGCGTTCATGAGATGTTAAGCGCGGAGTGATCCTATGCTCATTGTTTATGTTATACCCACCAGTGCGAACCCATTCTCGGACGGAGAGGCTGTAGTAGTAGCAGCAGCAGCAGCAGCAGCACGAGCCACGACTAAAATTGTGTTATAAACAGCGGGCGGGGGGGGGGACCGAAGCGTCTGCAGCAGCAGCAGCACGAGCCATGACTAGAACCAAAGGCGTGTTGTAAACAGCGGATAGCAGGGAGGTAGCTCGTCCATGCATTCATAAGATTCAAGCGCGGAGTGATCCTATGCGCATTGTTTATATATTCTAATGATCAGTGCAGACCCATTCTCGGGCCGGAGAGTCTGCAGTAGTAGCACGAGCCATGATTGGCAGTCAGCTGACTTAGAACTAAAGTCGCGTTGTACCGCATGGCACGAAAACGTTGCCTCTTCAGCTGCGCACATTAAATCATATTTATACGACTCTTTGTGTCTTTAAATAAGAAGCTTACACTGACAGCCAACCTCTTGTCGCTTTGATAGGTTATGAAGTATTTATATGTTTTGCAATATCGCAACGACCACGCAACTGAAACTTCACATTTACATAATACACACTTAAGCTGATGCTCGTTTTGATCAATAATGTTTGCACGCTATATAGAGCAAATTGTATCTTAAGTCAGTGTTAAAATGACGTCTGTCACATATAAATGTGATTAAAATAAAATAACTTACACTGTAATACACTTTCAGAAGTTAAAAAAATCTGATGTGTTACATTCACATGACTTTCTCTACTCTTGTACAAACTATTTTTACAAACGCTTATTCTTCATATGCTTCATGTTAATCGAAATTTTAATCTTATTGCTAATTTTCTTGTAGGTGCAAGGGGAATACGGTAGTATTTAAGCCTTAGTCAAATCTTTTAAGAGCTGGTTGCTATGTGGCGCATTCCATTCTCTTTGTATGTCCAGGACATAAAAAAATGAATAAGGAATTCCCATTTGAGAAAAAGTATTGGAAAATTTAAGGGAATAACAAGCAATATCTCGAAAATGGTTCACTCAACAAAAAAATGTATATGGCATAAATTGTGTATTTTAACGCGATCTACATTTTTCGTGTAGTAAAATTTTGTCTATCTCTTATGGTTTACCAGTTATGCAAAAATCGTTCACAGTGAAGAATACTTTTGGAGACATTCCCAGAAAATTCGAAATATACATTTCATTTGTCATGAAAATATCTTAAACTTATTATATTTTAATCAAAATTGTTAGAGCCATTTTTGAGAAAATTAAAATTTTCGAAAAATGTTCCATGTAAATGGTAATCTGGGGTGGGGGATTTTCTTGAAAACCCGTGTCGCATCTCTGGAAGATACTGAACCTAAATACCAAGTTTGGTGTTTATCGGACTGTTCGTTTCTGAGCGTTCACACACACACACACACACACACACACACACAGAGACACACACACGGACATGTTTCCATATGTGCTTTTTTGGATTCAGGGGGTCTCAAAGCATATATTTCCGGTGAAATCTCGGTATCGAATTTTGGGTGGAATACAATACCTCCCCTACTTACTATACGTAGTAGAAAAAGTAAAAAAACCGAACTGTGGCATACGACGTTAACTTGCCACTGCGCTATTATAATACCGATTAAACGTATATCCTGACGTCGAGAGTAGTTCTCTGCAGTGAACTACTTCCTAATTAGTCAGTGATCTCAGGCGTTGTGGATTGTGGGACTAGTTTTGAAGACAGTAAATTTCCTGTTAAATATTATCCTTATAAGTGTTTCCGAGATACAGTACCTAGTTACACGGTTCAGTTGGGTTCCAACATCATTTTCCATCACAGCAATAAGTGGTTCTATAGCCGCCATACTGATGCCGTAATTATTGACGGGAGGATATAAATAATTAAAGAAATGATAGTAACGTAAAGAAATAATTGCAATAAATAATTTCCTTATATTAAATCAAGCTATAATGCAGTAAGCTTGAGTTGAAAAGATCTGTCCAAGAAAATGATCTTTAGCGGGTCATGTTAGGTAAAGTCAGCCAAAGTAGCGAACACGTTAGCTTAAAGCCAGTTTAGAGTTAAATTTAGTACGTTTGAACAGGCACGTAGGCAGAAATTATGAAAAAGAGAAGTGAAAGGTATTTCCGAGTTTAGTCGTGTCTCCATAGCAACACGTAATAATTGTAAGATTGGCTCTGCTCAAGAACGGATGTTGGTAGGAGAGTAACATGAAGGCGGAACTTAGGTAATATAAGGGCGTGCATTTTAATCATACATTCGTTCGTGACACCCTGGTGACACACACTCTTGAGAATTAGTCACTTAATCTGGTCATTACTCTTATGTTATTTTAAGCGCTCAGTGACGCGCTTGAATAATATTTAGCGGTGATCGAAAGGGTTCTGGCCGGTAAGCATTTTAGCGACTCACATCAAATTATCATTCTAGTTTCTTTTTTGCGGAAACAGTTATTTCAAACCGTATAATTGATACTGCAGAAGTTAGGAAGTGTAATAGTTAAATTGCTATAGTTTCGAGTACTACGACTCAATCAATTTCATTCTTTATCCTCGAACGGTCGGCAACTCTCTCCAAAAGCTGAAATATTAGATTACATTAAATTCCTCAGTCAACTTATATGGGTGTTATCCTTTAAAATATACTCGCGCATAGCCTGATAAAGCGCTTAGCTCTACCACTGGAGCAGCTGGCACACGAGACAATGGAATGAGCTACGTGATAACATCAGGAGCAGGTCAAGTACACTGCTTCATAATTGTCGCACCATCGCCCGACTTCAGTAGTGCTCAGGGACCTTTTTACAACAAAAGATGAGGCTATTATTATTATTATTATTATTATTATTATTATTATTATTATTACTATTATTATTATTATCATCATACTTTTATGTTACTGGATTTTTGCGAAATCATGTTGCTTTTGGTATCTTTTCAAGTGAGCTTTATTTGAAGTTTGAATAATTGTCTTTTTACTTTTTCTACTACGTATAGTAAGTATGGGAAGTATTGCATTCCACCCAAAAATTCGATACCGAGATTTCAGCGGAAATATGTGTTTTGAGACCCCCTGAATCCAAAAAAAATTTTGGAAACGTGTGTGTGTGTGTGTGTGTGTGTGTGTGTGTGTCTGTGTGTCTGTGTCTGTGAACACTCAGAAACGAACAGTCGGATAAACACCAAACTTAGTATTTAGGTTCAGCAACTTCCATAGATGCGACACGAAGGTTTTCAAGAAAATCCCCCACCCCAGATTACCCTTTACATGGAACATTTTTCGAAAATTTTAATATTCCCAGAAATGGCTCTAACGATTTTGATTAAAATATCATATGATTAAGATATTTTCATGACAAATAAAATGTATATCTTGAATTTTCTGGGAATGTCCCCAAAAGTATTCTTCATTGTGAACGACTTTTGCATTACTGGTAAACCATAAGAGATAGACAAAATTTTACTACACAAAAATGTAGATTGAGTAAAATACGCAATTTATGTCATATACATTTTTTTTGTTGAGTGAACCATTTTCGAGATATTGCTTGTTATTCCCTTAAGTTTTTCAATACTTATTTTCTCAAATGGGAATTCGTTATTCATTTTTTTGTCTTGGATATGCAAAGAGTATTAATCTGTGGCAAAGAGAATGGTGCTGCGCCTAGCAACCAGCTATTAAGATATATGTCTATACTTAAAAGCTACTGTATTTCTATATTGCCCTTGCAATTACAAAACAAGGGGAACATGGTACGTCTTAAGCGATAGTCAAATATTTTTAGAACGGGTCGCTATGTGTAAAATGTAATTCTCTTTGCATGTCAAAAGATCGTTTTTGCAAATGTTTATCTCGATTAATATGAAATAGATGGAGAATAAGAGTTTGTAAAAATAGTTTGTACAAGAGTAGAGAAAGTCATGTGAGTGTAACACATCAGATGTTTTCTTTAAATCTTCTTAACCTTGCTTGTTTCTGCTTATTTGTCTCATAAGAATAATTCAAATATTTTCGTGTGGTACATGAACACCTGGAACATCACAGTTTTGGAGACTACCAATATGAAAATGGTTTAAGAATTTCAGTATACAAAATATCACGGAATTGGCAGTGTTGGTGTCAAGTTATAATTTGGAATATTATTATTTAGGAGGTGTTCAATTCTGTTACTAAATTTATTATTTATTACCAGGTAAGGATCCGGGACAAGTTAGCAACCAATGTATGTGCAGCCTTACTATATAATTCCGTAAACACAGTACTGCTGATGTAAACAAAGACACCGATGCACTTTCTTGTTTACTACTGTAAACGGTACAGTCTAGTGATGGTGGAATGATAGATAACGTGCATTGTACTTTTTTTTCTGTTTAGTACTCGTACCTCTAGTCCCGAAGCGGATTACAGATTCTCAGGTAAACGACATCCCACCTCACTTCACCCTACTCGATGCACAGTATACCTTACTCTTCAAGTTGTGCCGGGTCCTTATTCTGGTCATTACTACCATGATCGTTCAGTTCGTTTTAATCATCTAAGGTTTTAATTGCTCCATTGAGGCAGTATTTTTAACCTTATAGATTTTAATCAAATTATATAAATATAAATTTGAATAACAGCTCGGCTTAAAAAAAATATGTGTATGTAACAATATCTAAAAAGTGTAGATTACAGTCATTGTATATGTTTATATTATTGTATCTACGTGTAATAATGTTATGCGAATGTATTACGTAATTTAATAAAGTAGGAGCTGTGAGAATAATAAGTTAAACTTTGCTAACTATGAGGTAACCTTGAGGCAATAATGAGTAAGAAAGTTTAGTCATTATTATAGCAGCAATAATGTAATTTTTGAGACAGTTTAAAAATGGCCAATCAACAACCAGAAAAAGCTTTAGTTAAATGCAGGTATTCTATTGGAGTGGGATTAGCCAATCAGAGACTTGAAATACAGAAATTTACAAGTTTAGACGGTTGAAATCTATTCAG
This sequence comes from Deroplatys truncata, assembly GCA_030765065.1. Taxonomy (NCBI): domain Eukaryota; kingdom Metazoa; phylum Arthropoda; class Insecta; order Mantodea; family Mantidae; genus Deroplatys; species Deroplatys truncata. Next base: position 173,208,506 of record CM060984.1, read on the forward strand.
TTGCTTGCAGACAGTGATTGCAACCGGATGCAAAATGCATCCTCGAGAGATTTAATATGTATTCGTGTGAGAATATATAGTTTTTCGTAGTAAAAAGTGTAATTAATTAATTAATAAAAAGAATCTCACAGCTCTCTATATCAGTGAAGTGCTATTTAATTTCTGTCAAGGATTAATAAAAAGGAGTGAATTAAAACTTAAAATCTCCGTAAGTCTACATTCTTGTCGCATCACGCCCTACCATGATATTCATGTCTCTAAAATAATACTGATGAAGCCAAAGCAAAAATAAATATAATATTTAAAGAAACAGTTAAATTACAAAGTAAATATTTTTTAACCTTGGGGCAAAGGCCACCTGAAAATACATTTGGGGCGAAGGCTACCGGAAACTGTTTACTATACGGGCGATTGCAATGAATTTCAAATTCGGCTACCCAACAGTTGAAATATAATACAACTCCTACTTCAAATCGGCTTTTCATACGTAGCAGCAAACAACGTAAAGAACAATTCTACTTCAAATTGGAGTCCATACGTGGAGCTAAATGAAAAATAAAAAAAACTCCATCAAAGCAACTACGTCACCATTCAGAAAGACCTTCACTCCGCATTCCTTAAATTGTTGAATCTTTAAAGCATATTTGCATCATATTGCTTTCCAATTCTTTTGGGGAAATTAAATTAATGATAATGATCGGAAATTTACTACGCCGTTTACCAATATAGAGCTTATAACGAATAATAATAATGATAATTTTATACACAAGACCGAAGCAGACAATTTAGCTCTTTCTTCGTGCAGTAATTCGTTACTGTATGTTCTTCAGTATATGTTTAATAAACTTAGGTTAAGATTTTATGCGTGTTCTATGAAAACCAATTAATATATTTTAAAATGTAATGATTACAGAGGTATTTTAAGTAAAAAGAAATCTTGTAACAGCAGAAACAAATAAGAATGCATTGCGCTAAAGAGTATTTCCGCTACCCATCTCACTCCTGCCTTATTTTCGCAAGTGCCTATATTTACAGCAGTCGATAACGTGACAACACCCCCAATTCGCATAAAAATTTGTTGATGATAGCTATATTAAACAACCTATTATGCAATCTTCAACCTGTAGAAGCGAGCTTTATAGATCCCAAAGTTGTTTCCATAATGTTGTTATCCCTCCAATTTCAGCATATTTGCATAGCAATTCAATAACCGCCAAGAGTACAAAAAGCAAATCCAGCACACACAACGTAGTCCTTTTGAGCTGTATATAATTTATTTTCAACATGACAAGCAAAGCAGCCGACACTGTTAACAATCCTATTATTTTGTAATTAATCTCCAGCGTTTAATATAATAGAATGCAGCACTCTTCTGTTATACCTTTCTCTCTCTCCCTCTCTCTCTCTCTCTCTCTCTCTCTCTCTCACACACACACACACACACACACACACATATTCCATAATTTTAGAGCTTTGTTACCACAGAGTTGCTACCAAAGAAATGATAGTAAGATAAACAAATAATTGCAATAAATAATTTCCTCCGATTATATTAATGTATAATGTAACAAGATCGAGTTGAGAGATTTGTCCGAGAAACAGGTCATTAGCGAGTCATATATTAATGGAAGTCATTAGCGACAGCCGAAGTATCGAACGCACTAGTTTAAAGATTTTGGGAATGTAATTAAGTTATAAGCTCAGTACATTTGTAGGGTTACGTAGGCAGAATTCTGGAAACGATAAAGGCACTTAGACCTGAGAGTTTAACAAAGCCACCTGGTAACAAAGTTAAGAGACCAACGTAGAATTTAAGCATTGGCTGCACGTGAAAAATAATATTGGTGGAGATTAATGAAGCAGGTGGAGCTAAAAGTAACAAAGGCGTGCAATGTTAGATCAGAGAGTTACTCTCTCTGGCACCGGCACCGTACCTACTGCTCGTGTGATATTTTAAGAGAATAGTGACGCGCTTGTGTGAGCAAGATTTCGTGGCTATTGCGAGAGGTCTCGCCAATAAGCATTTTAGTGACTCACGGAAAGTCACGCTACTAGTTTCTTTATTTCAGAAACCTTTATTTCAAATCGTAAAATTGATACTGTAGAAGTTAAGAGGTATAATGATTCAGTTATTACAATTTCGAGTACTACACTTCAGAAGCAGGCTATTTCTTCATCTCAAATGGTTGGCAACTCACTTCAATAACTCAAATATTAGTTCACAACAGATTTCTCAGTCAATTCAAATTGGTGTTTTCCTTCAAAATACGCCCACGCATACCCTGAGAGAAAGATCTCATAGCTTACCATGGAGCAGCTGGCGCACAGACAACCGAACGAGCTACGAGATTATGTCAGCAGAATCAACAAAAAGCAGGTGAAGTAAACGGCTTTAAAAGTGCCGACGATCGTTTCACTTCAGAGTGGAATAGAACCAAATAAATTGTTATTGCAAAGGCTAAAGTGCTTCACAAAAGTGCGGAATTGGCCCAGAATTACAGATGGAAATACTGTTATAAATCTAAAACTCTACGTTTAAGAAAATCTTAAATGTTGCATTTGTATGATTTTGTTTATTCACTATTCTACAAACTCTTCCTAGAAAAGCTTATTCTTCTATCTACTTTGAAGAAGTAATTTATTACGTTATTTATTAGCACCACGTATGGACGCCAATTTGAAGAAGTTATTTTGTTGTAGGAGTTTGCACCGCGCTTTGGGCGTCAATTTGAAGTAGTTTCTATTGAAGGAGTTGTATTATATTTCAACTGTTGGGGAGCCGAACTTGTAGTTGCAACCGCACGTATAGTAAACAGTTTCCGGTAGTCTTCGCCCCAAATGTACCTTCAGGTGGCCTTTGCCCCAAGTCTAAAAAAATATTAACCTTATAATTTGACTGTTTCTTTAAATATTAAATATTTATATTTGCCTCGGTTGCGTCAGTATTGCTGTTAGAGACAAGTTTCTCTTAACAGGGTTGTGATGTGACAAGAATGTAGGCTTACACAGATTATAATTTTACTTCACTTATTTTATTAATACTTGATACGATTTTAAATACTTCACTGATATAGAGAGCTGTGAGATTAGTGTTATTAATTACCTTTTTAACACGTAAACTTATTTTTCTTCTCATACGAATACGTATTAAATTTCTTGAGGACACTTTTTCCGTCTGGTTACAATCACTGTCTGCAGGCAACTGAATAGATTTCAACCGTCTAAACTTGTAAATTCCTGTATTTCAAGTCTCTGATTGGCTAATCCTACTCCAATAGAATACCTTCATTTAACTAAAGCTTTTTCTGGTTGTTGATTGGCTATTTTAATAAAGTGTCACTAAAATTATAATTATTACTTCCAAGAATCACAAGTAACATTTAAACTCTCAAACTTGTTATTGCCTCAAGGTTACCTCATTGTTAGCAACTTTTGACCTGTTTATCACAGCTCCTACATTATTAAATTACGTAATATATTCACATAACATTATTACACATGGATACAATAATATAAGCATATGCAATGACTGTTACATACATTTTTCAAATTATTGTTACATACACATATTGCTTAAAGGCGGCTGTTATTGAATTTATATATTATATAATTAGACTGAAATCATTTAAGTGTTAAAAATACTGCCTCAACTTCTTGTTAATAGAGATAAACTTTCATTGTATATTTCGTTGTAGGTATAAGAATACAGTAGGCCAAAGCAATAGCCAGATTTTTGAAACCCGGGTCGCTATGTGATGGCTTTAAAATTCCCTGTTCTTTGAAGGACCAGAAGAAGTGAAGATCGACCTACCACTCGAAAAAGGCATGAAAACTGAAACCAAAAGAAGATCTCAAATGGTGTATGGCACAAGATTGTGTGTAGTACGCTTATGCAGAGAAGGGATTGTTCGCCATCAACCTGGTTCTGGTCGAAAACATTTGTCCACTTCTCAGCAGGACACTACACTACTAAAAGAGGCAGACAGCAATCCTCCCACCATGTGTCTACAATTAGAAGTAATTCTAATTTCTCTGGGTCTCTGGGGTGTTTGACCACAGCAGGGCTTTTTGCTCGATCGGCAGCTAAGAAGTAGTGTCTTACAAGTGATCGCAGATTATGTCGTCTTGTTTTTGCAGAATAAGATGCCAACCATAACTGGAATGGGGTTATATTCACAGACGAGGTGACATTTTCATCTACAAATGGGGGGAGTAATATTGTCTATCGCCTCAGCGGAAAACGTTACACGCAAAATGTGGCACAAGTGGATCGCTAGGGTCGCGTATCTGTGTCGTGTTTGGTTGGATGTCACGAGATGGTCTACGTGTGTTGTGGCAGACTTGATGGTACATTAAATAGCTCCCGGTATAAAGACATTCTCGAAAAACAGGGTTCCATCTGTAAGAACTAGATATCCCAATGGAATGATTGAATTCCAACAGGATTACCACCCTGTCCACACAAGTCAGCAGGTTTCAAACTGGTTCTGACAACGGCAAAATATCACAGTGATTGTTTGGCCTCATTGCTCATCATATTTGAATCCTAATGAAAATGGCAGAGGTGAAGAAAGTTTAGGAGTAAAATTGACCTGCAAGACAGGTTTTTTGGGATCAAATACAGGATGCTCGGGGGGAAGTATCCTCTCTGAAAATTTGATTAGGCATTTGATACCATCTTGCCCCGTAGAATGACGGTATGTAATGCAATTAGATGTTAAATATGGCGAGACATAATTAATTTGAGCATTGCATCATAGGAGGGATTAATCGTAGAAATAATAATAAATTATGTAGTAAAAACGTAATAATTCGTATACTATTCGGAAAATAAACAAATTGTAAGTCTCACCAGTATAAGCAAATTCAGCAATAGCAATAAATTACACTATATTGAAGTACATCCATAGCGTTGTACATTTTAATTGTACCAATAAAGCTGATCTTTTCTCCTCTTGGTATTTTTCATACTGATTCGCTTTACAAAGCGAAAATGGCGCTGCAGATTAAACTTTTTTAAACTTGTTGTCGTCGACCTAAACATTGATGTACTGTCCTCCACGGTAAATGAAAATTAGCCGGCAGAACCGCCGCTGTGCTAAGAGAGGGTATGAATAACGTCCACATTTTCCTCTTTGCTCCTTCAGTTGGTCCCATCACAATCTACTGAGTAGGTAAGCTCCCATCCGGTCTACTCGGTACTTGACAATAGCTGTCCTAGATATCAAACCTACCGCTTTACATCACCATTTAATTCTAGCCTAGAAAATGTGGAAAATTTCACTGCCTTTTTTTATTACTCTCTTTATTTTACATCGCTTTAACTATAGGGTCATATTGCGACGGATCTGTTAGCGGATAACCCTTAGATCGAGGTGTGGCAGGCAGTTGGCCTTCTAGGTCCCATCCCTGTCGTCGTTTCCAGAGATCCTAGTGCATAGCAACTGGATCTTCTGCTTCGTGCCGTGCAGATGGCATTAGGGTGCCTCCAGTCTACCTGCTTTCATTATCTATGGATAGATGTCGCAGCATTCGCTATTACCACCTATTCTTCATTTTTGCTATTGTTTTATACTTAAGGTTGAGCTTTGGATCGTGTTATTAAATATCCAATCCTGTATTTACCTTAGCGGCTGAGGGGAAACCACGAAAAACCCTCGGTCACACTGGTCGACCCACGGGATTTGAACCCGGGACCTCCCGAATGCGAGCCACAGGCATTGTCTTCTATAATGCACAAATGAACTTCTCTAGCTAAAGTAGAATTCACTTTTTGCACTTATTATTCTCTTTTGATAATAAAATATATTAAGTTACATAAATAATAATAATAGCATTAAATATGGGTAACTTTGTGTTTGTACGCGCATGGAAACAATATCATAAAGATAAATATATTTCTCGTTAAAACAGTGTTCATACGTTAATTTTTTAATCTGCATCACATAATTTCCTGAGAATCAGGTAATAAAAATAATAAATAGGAGATATATTACGCTTTGACAACTCTGGATGTGATGCAAGGAGCCATACACACTCCAATGTGACGGAGATGTGCCTGCAAATCCCTCGTGACACTTGTTCCAGCGTGACAGTTGTGACTGGATAAGCTCCCGTTACAGCCACGTCCCAGTTCATCGTCATGGTTGCATAGCGACAAGAGGCAACCTGCGTGTTGATAATAGTCCATAACGAGGTATCCGAGGTCGTGAGGTTATATCTGGGTTATATAGAGGTGCTGCAGATGTTAAGGACCAGCATCCTGATGAAGCATTACTGGCAACCACAGTTTTTTCTTTAAATCTTGTCTTCCAGTTTTGTAATTAACCAAAAGTGATGAAAATGATGAACACGAATACAGAGTTATATCGGAACAGTCTGTTATCACAATTCATAACGTATGTAACTTCAAATCCACAGCGTTTTTCTATTCTCGTACTAATAGAAAAAAATAGATCTAAATTAAAAGTAAATAATCCTCTTATATAATGTATTTTTCTTTATAAATGTAAAGATAAAAATAAAGAAAATGCAAGGAAATGCTAAATAATTTGGTATAATCAAGCAAAGGTGATTTTATTTATTGTATCTTGTGTAGTAGAAATAGGATTTAAAGTCTTCATAAAAATGCAAAAATTAAAATTGACAGTGGCGTTAACATTGGAGACAAAACAGAAGAAATAAATTAACTTGTCAAATATGGATACGCTTTATCACCAGCAGAATTATTATACTATAAAACCCCGTTTACACGAACTCGCTTAAGACGAACACTCGGCAAGGATGATTTGTTTCTTATAGAAATTTTTATCGGTTAACGCGAATTTCGGTTATCACAACTACGAACGACTTTTTTGTCCCTTGAATAGGGGCATCATTTCGGGCTACAGGGGGGTCAATTACCCCCCAAATTATGAGAACTATGTGGTTATTATTGCTCTACCAAAAGAAAAATTACGAGAAACGTACCTTTAATAAATAAAAGCTGACTTTCTCTTAGGCTAAACGTGCCCTTAAAGTTCACATGAAAATAGGGACAACTGCACTTCAGGCAATCTTGCCCCCCCCCAAGCAGAAACTGAAATGGACACCCCTGCTCTTGAATAATTAAATCTCTCTTAATATGAACTTCAAAGCTTGTCATGTTATTCTTTCCTGTTGTTACTCCGTTATGTAAACCATTACATATTAAATTCCCGGTTATTTAGGTGCTTATTTCTTTATTCACCAGAATATTCATTTACAGAATTAGGCTTCGCCAAATATAACATATAATATATAAAAATAGAAAATATATAACATTACAAGTATGCTATTTACAATGTTTGAATGTTTATAAATAAAATTGATATGGAACACAATTTATAGATGCACGACTTGCATTTCTCTCAGTTGTTGTTTGACTTATTGATGTGTTCAAGGAATTCCTTTGTGCTGTAGAAACAGTGTGAGATTAAGAATGTTTTTACCATACCTATGCTTGAACCGTTTATATTTAGGGTTGTATTTTTTGTTATTGCATTATACAATAGGATTCCAGTGTGGAAAATTGACCGGTGTATTTAGAGGTTGTTATTTTCTATATGGATTTGATTATAATTACGTGTAAAGTAGGTATAAATTACACTTACTTACCTTAGGCTAGGAGTAATTGAATTACCAATAACGCAGCTAGAAACTCTACCAACAGTTGAAGACAGAATGGCTTGACTGCACGAGAAAAAATCTGATGTTACACTCACATGAATTTCTCTACTCTTGTACAAACTATTTTTACAACGCTTATTCTCCATATGCTTCATGTTAATCGAGATTTTAATCTTATTGCTAATTTTCTTGTAGGGAATATGGTAGGCTTTAAGCGGCAGTCAAATATTTTAAGAGCTGGTTGCTATGTGGCGCATTCCATTCTCTTTGTAAGTCCAGTACGTAAAACAAATGAATAACGAATTCCCATTTGAGAAAAAGTATTGGAAAATTTAAGGGAATAACAAGCAATATCTCGAAAATGACTGACTGAACAAAAAAATTATATGACATAAATTGTGTATTTTAACGCCATCTACATTTTTTGTGTAGTAAAATTTTGTCTATCTCTTATGGTTTACCAGTTATGCAAAAGTCGTTCACAATGAAAAATACTTTTGGAGACATTCCGAGAAAATTCGAAATATACATTTCATTTGTCATGAAAATATCTTAAACATATGATATTTTAATAAAAATCGTTAGTCATTTTTGAGAAAATTAAAAATTTCGAAAAATGTTCCATGTAAAGTGTAATCCGGGGTGGGGGGATTTTCTTGAAAACCTTCGTGTCGCATCTCTGGAAGATACTGAACCTAAATACCAAGTTTGGTGTTATCCGACTGTTCGTTTCTGAGTTATGCTGTTCACAGTCACACACACAGACACAGACACACACGGACATGTTTTCCAAAAATGCTTTTTTTGGATTCAGGGGGTCTCAAAATATATATTTCCGGTGAAATCTCGGTATCGAATTTTTGGGTGGAATACAATACTTCCCCTACTTAATATACGTAGTAGAGAAAGTAAAAACTCGTGATATAATACGGAGTTTTTCGACATATCTTCCCAGTAATCCTCTTTCCAGACAAGATCAGGTTTTAATATCCCGATTGAGAATGGGCCATACCAAGATTACGCAGAGTTATCTTCTTTCAAAGGACCAGCCACCCATCTGCCACCAGTGTAACATACTGTTAACGACGAAACGCACAATCGTGGAATGTCCACAATACGATCAATGGGACAATACTACCAGATACCCAATGATTTACAAACAGCACTCGACTATTCGACGTGCCCTAATATCGTTGATTTTTTTTAAAGGCATACATTTATATAAAAGTATGTAATGTTCAATCAATTTGATTAGTTACAGTGTCACAATTTTATACAGGTTCATTGTAATAGTTCAAAACTGCCAGTATGTTAAATAACCTAATTGTTTTATTGTTAAATATTTATTTTATAAAAAGTTGTAAAGTCGCGATATTTTAAAGCGCCTATAAACTTTCAAAATAAAAAAATCTGATGTGTTACACTCACTGACTTTCTCTACTTTTGTACAAACTATTTTTACAAACGCTTATTCTTCATATGCTTCATGTTAATCTAGATATCGATGTTAATCTTATTGGTAATTTTCTTGTAGATGCAAGGGGAATATGGTAGTTTTAAAGCGATAGTCAAATCTTTTAACGCTGGTTGCTATGTGGCGCATTCCATTGTCTTTGCATGTCCAGGACATAAAAAAATGAATAACGAGTTTGAGAAAAGTATAAGTATTGGAAAATTTAAGGGAATAACAAGCAATATCTCGAAAACGGTACACTCAACAAAAGAAATGTATATTACATAAATTATGTATTTTAACGCGATCTACATTTTTCTTGTAACATTTTGTCTATCTCTTATGGTTTACCAGTTATGCAAAAGTCGTTCACAATGAAGAATACTTTTGGAGACATTCCGAGAAAATTCGAGATATACATTTAATTTCTCATGACAATATCTTAAACGTATGATATTTTAATCAAAATCGTTAGCCATTTTTGAGAAAATTAAAGTTTTCGAAAAATGTTACATGTAAAGGGTAGTATGGGGTGGGTGGATTTTCTTGAAAACCTTCGTGTCGCATCTCTGGAAGATACTAAACCTAAATACCAAGTTTGGTGTTGATCCGAGTGTTCGTTTCTGAGTTATGCTGTTCACAGTTACACACACGGACATGTTTCCAAAAATGCTTTTTTTTATTCAGGGGGTCTCAAAACATGTATTTCCGGTGAAATCTTGGTATCGAATTTTTGGGTGGAATACAATACTTCCGCTACTTACTCTACGAAGTAGAGGTAAAAATAACGCAGCCGTTGCAATCACTTGACAATCGCGAACATCGTGCGGCCAACATCAGGTTATAACGTATTTCGTTCAAACATGGCCAGTACTGTTTCATCATGCGTATGATTTAAACTTGCAAGCAGTAACACACTAATCATGGCCAAGAGAAAGCAGACAAGCATAGACTGCTAACAAAACTAAAAATCCTAGAGGAAGTAGATCGTGGTGCATTGAAGAAAACCACAATTTCTGAACAGTATCGAATTGCTAAGTCTACTTTATCCATAATAATTAACCCCCCTTACTAAAATGAATAGTACAGCATTCAATGGTAACAGAGGTGACTCACCACCCCAGTGTTTTATTTTATAATAAGTCGTAACGGAACAAAACCTTTACAGTAGAAATCGGTACACTGTTAGGTATTAACATTGTTATTAACACGGAGTCCCTTAGGAGCAATTTAATAACAATGTTAAGGCAGTATGCTTCAAGAGAAACAAGGCATGCAAATTTCTTTACTAGGTCATTGCATGCAAACTTGGCAATTTTACACAAACTATTTCTACTGTTCTTCTTTATTTCTAGAGTAAAATGGCATCTTGCTTGCTTCTTGGGCCTGCGTACTTGATCTTGGAGATTCTTGGTTCCCAGAAGTGATATTGTGCTTTCGGACAGCTCCCGCGGAAAATTATTCTGTAGGCGCAGTTCCTATGTAGTGAAGCAAGTTGAATATCAAGACTCGTCAGAAAATCTTTTCTTTTCATCTTCTGCTGTGATTTTACTAAGAAAAGAATGAAAGCATTTATTGCTGCCTGGTTCAAAATTCCATAAGATGAAGGTTGATTTGCCTCATTGTTGGAAAGCCAATTTGAAGAAGGTTTATTTTAAGGAGGAATTGTATTGTATTGCTGCAGTTGGAGAGCCAAAGTTGATGAAGTAACTGCCTCACGTATGGTATACAGTTTCCGGTAGCCTTCACCCCAACGTTCACTTTCAGGTGGCCTTCGCCCCAAGTTTAAGAATCAACTTTGTATTTTTGTTTTCTTTAAATATTATATGTTTGCTTTGGCTGCGTCAGTATTAATTTGTAGAACCATGTTTCTCTTAACAAGGTGTGGTGCGGCTGAAGAATGTAGGCTTACACAAATTATAATTTTTACTTCACTCCATCTATTAATCCTTCACATGATTAAATAACACTTCTCCTTTATAGGGAGCTGTGAGATTATTTAGTAATTGCACTTTTAAACACGTAAACTTTATAATATTCTCGCCGTAATGAATTTTCGTCTCACAATGAATACGTATTAAACTTCTCGAAGACGCGTCTCGCGTCCAGTTAGGAACGCTGTCTACAAGCAACTGGCTTCAACCGCCTGAATTTGCAAATTTCATCTATTTCAAGTCTCTTGAGTGTCTAATCCTACTCCAATAGAATACTTTTATTTAATTTAAGTTTTTTTCTGGTTGTTGATTGGCTATTTATAAACTGTCTCAAAATTACACCATTGTTGCTCCAAAAATTACTAGTAGCATTATTAAACTTTCCAATTCATTATTGCCTCAAGGTTACCTCATTGTTACCTCATTGATAGCAATTTTGACCTATATTCTCACTGCTCCTACATTATTAAATTACATAATACATTCACATAACATTATTCAACATGTACATAATAATATAAACATATACAATGACTGTAATATACACTTTTATATATTGTTACATACACATATTGCTTTAAGGCGGGCTGTTATTGAATTTATATATTATATAATTAGACTGAAGTCATTTAAGTGTTAAAATACTGCCTCAAAGACCAGCACCGTATCCCTTGAAACATATACATGTAGGTACCACTTTGTCAAAGACTTCTACACCTCCTTTGATACTATTAAGAAATTCTATGATCTCTAGGTTTTTTTGTGGACTTATTATTATTAGGAGCACTATGTGTAGTATACTACAGTGCTACACATTTCCCCTTTTTAGAAATGAAAGTTACGAGTGTTATAATAAAAAATATATCGGGTAGAAAACTTGGTGGAATTTCCGCTTCATGTTTACTCATCGTATCAACAATTGTCGATTTCTCTTTCAGCATAATGTCTGCCAAAGTTACAGATGTTGTGGCGGTTCCCTTTGTAGGCCCCCACTACGTTGATGATGGATGCTATGTTACGTACCTTTAGGTCGTCTTGATGCTCGTCCTCTTGTAATGTATCTTTAGGTTCTCGTAGACTGGAATCTGATGTTCGTGTATCTGTGTTATTGTGCGAGTGTGTTAATATGTTGTAATTGTTATTTTACAGCTGCTGTATTTGTATCGGAGAGAGATTGTGTCTTATCAGGGTTAGGTATGGAGAATGTTAAAATATATTTGCACACACGTATTCTGTTTAATTGTTTCACTTGTATTTTAGATAAAACGCGTATGTTATTCACAATTCACTATTACATTTGTTAAGTTAAAATATGTAAACTAGTAGACTTTAAATACGTAGTTTTAGCGTCTATTTATAGACGAGCTTATATACTACCTTCCTGCTTGAACACTGACAAGCTTCTGTTAGCGTTCCTTCCAACCGTTCTTCTTAACGTACGTATTTGAATTATAGACATGTATCAATGTACCTAATTGGTGCTACTGTCAAATAACATCCAATAACTGTTTGTTACATATATATATATATATATATATATATATATATGTTTATAGACTCCCATCGTCTTAATTCTGAATCCAAAGTTCGTTACATACATACTTGCTTAGATGTTACTGCATTTCTCTAATTTTATGTTAAAGGTTATATAGCTAACAATGGCCTTTCCCCCTCATATTTTATATGTTATAATGTTATATACGTGTTCTCTATCATGTATACATTATGAATATATGTGTTTTAACATCCTATTCGTTATTATACGTACAAAATTAGCAAAGAAAATACATAACACGTAAAAGTTGGAACAAAAATGTTAAAGAAAGAAATTATTAATGTGTTGATGCTGAGAAGTTGTGAATTAGATATCTTATTACATTAATGAGTTACTGTGTTAGTTTGTCCGTGGCTAGTACTGTATGTTGCTTCAATGTGAACCAGTTGTCACAAGTGATGTTTCTATCTGTAACACAAATTTAGCAGACAGGGCTTTTACATATGTTGGCAGACTGTGATTAGTGTTTTTTCTGCTTCCCTACATATCAATGCATCTATCATATAATATGTTCCGGCATTAGACATCATAATTGTTTTATGCATATTTATCTAGTTTTGATGTAATGTAAACACGGAAAGGGCATTTGACACGAAATCCTAAAAACTACTCATTAACTGTAATATGCATATGAGGAGAGTGACTTAGCGGCAATTGATTATAATAATCGTCCAGAGCTCACAAATAGGTGAAAACTTCTCCCCTATTTCTTTCTGTTTTAACAACAAATCTGAGAAATTTAGCAGAAATTTGAACCTAATTTGGGACATAATATTTCTTCAGCGTTGAGGAAACCATCTGTTTGCTACCTGACATACAAAGTAATCCTATTAGTGCGCATATTTCTTCCCTGTCTGTATCGTGAAAAAGCCTCTGGTCAGAATATGTGCATCTTTTCCTTTGGATTTCCTCATTTGTATGAGCTACAATAATGACATTTAATTAAAGGTCTTCTCAGAAATTACATGTTTCATGTTTTACCTTCATGTATCGCACTATGTCTTTTCAAAGATGATAAATCAGTAATGTTCTTCTCACAAATTTCATGCTTGTGAGGATTCTTAACCTCATGTCATCTGAATAATATCTCTATCTAATCATATTTTGAGGGCATCTGGCTCTGAATTTATGTTTTGAACAATGTTAGCAGCTTTGCGAATTTTCACGATGTTCCGACATTTAGTTTTACTTTGTTTGGCGGTTCTTTAGACCATAAAATATTTTTATCCTTACCGTATTTGTTGGTGATGCCTCCTCCTACTCTTTATCACCAATATCTGAAGTTGCAGCTTCAATCTCATAATTATATTCGGACGCTATTTCTAAACTACCTTCTTCACTTTATAATAAGTCACATTCACTGCTATCGTCATCCTCTTCAATATCCCTTTCACAAAGTCCTCAAATCTTGGGTCAATTACGTTTTGAGGCAGTATTATCACAATACTGTGAATGCCAGTGATTTTAGTGTAAATTAGCATTATTGTATGACAATGATTTGAGATGTTTGTTAACTATAAGCATTGTTAGAAAATAAGTTTACGGCCTCAGTGAAACTGACAATAGGAGCGGGTAACAATGAAGCGAGGCGGTGAGATGTTTATCAATTAGAAGAGACAAACAAATGACGTCAGAGTAGCGTGCCTTTCTTTAGAAATGGAGGGAATATCTTCCCTAGAGCATATGTGTTTGTAATTTTGATTGGATGACGAAATAGACGCTAATGTTGGCGCGATTTATTAACCAATAGCAGCTCTATTATAATGTTTAGGCATATCGGGGCGAGGGAGTATAAATTCTTAACTCAACCTGCCATCTGACGCACAGCACAGGTATCGCGCAGTTCTACAGAATCATTCACAAGGCAAACGTCACACAGTTCTAAGAAATCTCTCTCGCGAGTTACACGTCAGGCAGTTCTAAGAAAGCATTCACGAAGTACACATTACGCAATTCTACAGAATCTCTCGCGTCGTAAAATTAGTTACAAAATGTGAAATACGCGAATTAATAGTGCGCGGCAAATAAGTGATTGTAGTTACATTCGAAACTATAACAGTTTCAGCCACGCGTGTATCAAGATTAAATATGTGAAATTAAGTGTGACGGCAATGAAAGTGTAAAAACAAATTCTTTTATCAGTGTTATCTTTTAGTAGCAACTCCTTTCCGTTTACACACCCTGTTCAAGAGATATTTGCTCGACTGAGTAATAATAGCTAGCCGGAGGACAAATAACCCAAAATTCAAAATAGTAAAACAATAACAGGCGCTCAGCAAATAAGATAACACGAACGATACCGCGACAGTTTATAGACTCCATACTTGATAAGCTAGTAAATAAATTTCACCTTCACACATGGGAACACGGATGACATAACCCCAAGAATTATTTAATCTTGGGTAGCGGCTGAAGACAACTGATAATCAGCGCGACTGACCAGTAATTGGTTTATGCAACAATGACAAGAATAGATAGGCACAACTGAAAAGTAAATCCATTGAGCCACTTTGCAGAAGAAGCAAAGTGACGCATCAACCCTGTTACCATCGGATGGTTAAAGATGTGAAAAATGTCTTAATGCTTCTACACCAGGTTACGGGAACAAATCTAAGCGATTTTATAGTGCTTAGTAGGAAGACATCAAAACGTTCCTTCTAGAATGGTTCAACCATATGGGAGCTTCCGATGAACCTTTAAGTGGACCTAAAATTGAATCAAAAGCAGATGACATTGCCAAAAAAGCTTAGACATTCAAGATTTCAGTTGTTCTGCCGGTTGGCTGCACCGATTCCAAAAAAGAGTCGATTTTGTCATTAGTGATTTGTGGCGAAGCAATAAATTTGATGAAGAAGCAAACAACTGCTTGAATGAATTTGACCAAGTGAGAGAAAATTATGCATTAGGTCATGGACAAAACTGTACTTTTTTTACAATCTTTTTCCAAGCCGTGCCCTCGGAATAAAAGGTGACAAGTGTCACAGTGACGTAGTCAACAATGCCTAACTGCTGCCCTTGTGTGCAATGCAGACGACAGTGAAAAACTCCGTCCATAGGTGATCGGTAAGTCGGAGAAGCCACGTTGTTTTAAAAACACATACATGGACATTCTGCCTTGCATTTATTACTTCACCATAAGAAAGCTTAGAGTGACAGCTCATTATTTTGTAAGTGGCTTCGCTTCAATAGTCATGGTCGCTCAGAATAGAAATGTTCTTCTGACACTGGACAGTTGTATGGACATAACGTTAGTTAAGTTCAGATCATGTACGTTAACTTAAGTCTTCTTGATTCTTTGTATCAAGGCATTATTGCTCTTATGAAGAGCGACTTGAGAGCTGCAATTCGTGCTGCTGAAAACAACAAAGCTACCCCAAGTTGAGGTGCTTTTGATGCAGTGAAAGCTATCGCTTCAGTCTGGGAATGTCTCT
The DNA here is from genome assembly GCA_030765065.1 of Deroplatys truncata. Classification (NCBI taxonomy): domain Eukaryota; kingdom Metazoa; phylum Arthropoda; class Insecta; order Mantodea; family Mantidae; genus Deroplatys; species Deroplatys truncata. The sequence goes on from CM060984.1 coordinate 173,224,526, forward strand.
CTTCACAGCACAGAACTATTTTTCCAAAGCCTGGAGGCATAGTGATAATGAGTGTCGGAGCTAAGTGGTGATGTCGGTACCACTTAACCTAATGAGTGGTATACTCTATAACACTGCGAACCCTGGAGTTAGTTTTGAGGAATTTGCTAGCGCAGATGACTATGTTGCTGTCTCTGCTGTAATGGACACTGATATATAAGTAATTGCGTGTGAAGTGCAAGAACAGTCATCAGAAGAACTGAGGAGGATGTGTCATTCCACCCACCCGCCAGAAAGTGTTCGCCGCCATAGTAACTTTAGAACGTTTTGCTGCAACATCCGAATTGTGTGCTGGGTTTGAAGCTATGAATACAGACAGCTGATCATGAACTTTCCAGGAAATTTCGCTCCCGTCAGCGACAGCGTAACGTATTTGAATGTTTCACTGGAGAATGATCTGTGAAGTCATATTTTTATCTAATTACACAACCTACAGCATATTTTTCCTGAAGTGGTGTTTTTATGACAGCGTAATGTGTGTGTACATAAATACATAGTTAAAGTTAAAAAAAGGTATTGTAGTCCCCTGTTAGCACGATTTTTTTAAACACGAACTCCTCATTATTGGTTCTTTGGAATTCGTGTCAAGAGGTTTTACTGTATATAAACGAAGCACTTAGAGTGGAAAACGGTTCTTCTGGGGATATTCGAATAAATATATATAGGCTGAAAACAATTTTATTTGTATTATATCATATTATTTTTTAGGAAGCTGAACATGGTTAACAGAGAAGTGTTAATAATCTGAAAGATATTGTGGATACGTAATTTAAGGATTTAACACCAAGACAAATCAATGGCAAGGGAAAAAATCGTGTAGGATGCAAGATAGTTATTAATGAAGAAATTAAAGAACAACTCTCTAGTTTTAACCATTTAGGATTTAATTAATCATGCAGTATAAACGAAGGCCTGAATATAAAACTAAATTAAGAGGAGTGGAACAATAACAGAACACTAAAGAACAAGAAGGAAAGTAACACAATTTATAGAAATTTTATAAAGTAATGACGATGCCAACGAAAACATATGAGAATGTAAACTGGACTATAAACAGAAAAATAGGAAAATAATAGAAACAATAGGGATGAAATTCCTAAGAGTAGTAGCTGGATAAACAAAGAAATGAAGAAATCCGAAAATAGTTAAATATATATAATCTAAATGGGAAAAAAATAATGAAAATATAAATAAACATATTAAGGATGAAAAGGAACGAATGTATTAAATTATGAACTCGAGAGAATATCGACAAGTGGGAAGCCCGAGAACAAGATGGGATATCTTTAATTAGGACGGAACAGGTGTATACCTTATGGAGGAAGAAGAAGAATTCAAAGAAATGTAAAATAATCTTCGTAACTGCGCATTTAAAACTGTTTGTATGATTTGCACTTCCTTTTGCAGACCGGTGTTCGTAGATGATAACTTCGAAACTGCTGTGGAATAAATTGAATGGATGAACTTCTGCCTGTCAATAAGAAAATGAATTATTTTCTACTGTCAATATAATGAAATCGAATATTACTGCCAGAATCTAACTTAAAAATGAATACAATGTTTGTAACCATGAAGAGAAGCCTTCTAAGAAATACGGTATAACTATATCAAGGTCCAACAATTCGGCAACAATCTACATAAATGGAAATTCCATTTAGCATATAGATGTAAGCGAATCAGGCTCTACACTATGGAGATTGTAACCAGTCAATTTTCGACTTTAGTCGCTTATTACGTATAAATCAAATTCATAGAGCAAATGCAAAACGTTAAATCGGTTCTGTCTCTTGTGAAGTTTACACTAGCATCAGGAGAAATCGGTTGCTGTTTGAGGGACTGGCCTACTATTAGTAGAGTGGGATAGGTTTAGCGAAATGCAAATTAAACGGGTTGAATAACAATTCTAAATGGGTGCATATCGGCATGTCTATACACAGGCGGAGCGACTAGTTTTGGTGCTTTACAGATTATCACGATCACCCATGGAAACAGTGTGAGAATGCCCCATCTATGCGGAGCTGCAATGATTGATATATCGAAATAAGGGAAAAGCTGGTATACGCTTCAAAAATTAGAAAAGCAACAAACGATACACCACTTGAAAGAAATGCACAAATAAATAAATCTCTTATTCTTCCCTAATGACCTGACAGCTTGAGGAGGGTTATAGTTGGAATTATCAAAGACCTTGTGGCTTGGAAGTGTCACTGGTAACATGCCTACGTTACCAATTTTTGTTTGTTTGTTCAACTCAGCCTGACATAACTTGAGCACATCTTATGCTCTATTTCCTGCGCTTTCTCAACGTTTAAACGGACATGTTACCCTGCTACTGGAAACTGGAAAAATTGACAACACGGCAAACTTGGTTAGAAAAAACCAGAAAGAGACAGAAGGAAACATGTGGTCTTAATACTCTCAGCTCGTTTTGACTGCAGGACCCACGCTGTACTACAAAGACGCATGACTTGTTGAAAGTGTGCGGATATAGCCTCTAACAAAGAAGCGACACACCGTTTGATAACTTTTCTAAATTTTGCGAGACGTATAACCGTCGCTACATCGTATAGAGGACTAAGGGAATGTTGGGTGTTACTGGCAGATGTGGTAACGTTCGAGGACGTAAATATGTTTCTGGGTAAGGAAAATCAGCTCAGGTTTGAAGGTCATATAATTAAAGGTGTAACTAAGAGGAAATAAATAAATTCTGTCGCACCTTAAAATAAGTATGATGAGAAAAATAGATTTAACTGCATCAGATAGAGGATTGTAGGCATGCTGACAAACACTTTCAGGTGGGAAATAAAAGGTGAAGGGGTAAATGTTTTCAACAGTTGTGCTTAAAGAGAGAGAACTCGGGTGTGAAAATGTGGATAATATGGGAGACTATGAGGAACACGCTTAGGATAACAAATGCTCTACCACTTTATAGAATAGCTGGCACAATAAAGGAGGATATGTCGCTTATATGTTCCTACAGCCTGTCTGTACCCTCTCCAGACATGAATTTGGGTGAATACTGTTATCAAGATATCCCAAGAGAAACATATTATAATTAAATTTGTAAGCCCATTCCGGTGAATTATGGTGTTTGCCTGGTTTTTTCTATGTACTTGCATGGTTTGCTGATCTCTTTGGGTTCGTTTTGCGAAGTTAGATCTGAAAACCACACTACCTAACCTCATAGCTCAAGCTGAGAAGCTTTTTTTGATTTGTCATCAGGTTGCGTGTGCATAGACGTTATACAGCTGTATACACAGTATCTGTGTTGATTTCCACGTATACCACCACGCGAAGCGTACAGTCTGAAAATGAGAAATTAAGGCCTAGCAATAGGACAGTATATAAATATGAGGGATATGTTGAAACATCAGTAAAGTTAAAAGAAGAAGCTTTATGACTCACCCATAGCTTCAAAGCCACCACTAGCCGAATTGCACTATACTACTGTAGACATTCTCAAATAATCGAATGTCAAACGTCGGCGTCGATCCTTAAACAGTTTTTTGAACTGTGACGCAGTAATTTGTATCACAAATTATGTAAATGTCAGAGTGATTGTAGTGTGAATATGCATTATTGTGTGACATTGATTTGAGATGTTTGTTGATTGTAATTATTGTCGAGAAGTAAGTTTATACGGACTTACTGAAACTGACAATAATAGCGTGCAATAATGTAGCGAGGGGGTGAGCTGTTTATTATTATTAGAGACGAGCAAATGACGTAATATTGGCGCGTTTTTTAGGAATTTGCGGGAACATTTTCCCTAGAGCATCGGTGTTCATAATTTTCATTGGATATAAAAATAGACGCTAATGTTGGCGCGTTTTATTAACCAATAGCAGCTCGTTTATAATCTTTAGGCATATCGGGGTATAGGAGTATAAAAAGAGCTGTCAGAGGTAGATCCCTCCCAGTTCATCGGAAACATTTGTACATTACACGTCGGCTCCAGTCCATCGGAAACATTTGTGCATTACACGTCGCTGAGTTCAACAAAAAGTCATGGTGAATACATAGCATAGTTTATCGATTCGCAGGTTACGCGTAGCAAAGTTATAAAAAAATCTCAAGTGTCGTAAAGTTAATTACACAAAAAGTTGAAGTACGCGAATTAATAAGGGGCAGTAAGGAAGTTATAACAGTTTCAGTTTGGCGAGTGTCAAGATTAATACGTGAAAGTGCATAATGTGTTACGACAATAAAAGTATAAAACAAATTCTTTTATCAGTGTTATCTTTGGATAAAAACTCCTTTCCGTTTACACACCTTGATTAAGAAATTTGCTTGACCGAGAGATCATAGCTAGCCGGAGGACAGTGAACCCAAAATTAAAACAATAACAGGTGCTCAGTAAAAGATAACACGAAGTGACCGCGATAAATTGTTTTTTTATACGTGCGGCAGATAAACAGTAGCATTCTTTCAAACTTAACATAAAACCGTCACAGAATTGGCTCCCAAACGTGGGGCTCAATAAATAAATAAATAAACAATGAATAAAACCGTCGCAACTGCGAGAAGCTTCTTTCAACGTAAGAGGACTTAATGGTGCATATGTCAAGTATATCATGCTATTCTGTGATGCTTTTGTATTCATCATGTTACAAATTGTTAAATAGCCTTATTTTTCTGTACAATGGCTTGCCATTTATTTATCCTCTTGTGTGCAAGGTCCTGGAGGTCTTTTTTTATGTTTTTTCTGATACCTCTTCTATTATTGCTATGCCCTTATATATTTGTAACTTCTTGTTGCACTTCTTTTGAGTGCCCTGCCCTTGGTTTTTTTATTTGATTTATTTTGGGTCACTTTGACAGCATGGTCATAACATTAGCTATTAAATTTACATGATAGAGGACATGATAGTAAGTTACAAAATGATAATACTCACACTTTACAATAATTAAGAAAGTTTACATTTTCTTATAAACATCAGGCTTTTTGTTTGGTGGTTATTTAGAGCACTTGGTGGGTCTCTGAAACCAGCCTGAAGTCTCCATATTTTGGACGTTGCAGCAGGATGTGTTTCACAGTTAGCGTTGCATTGCAGATCTCACATTTTTGTGATGATTCTTTATTAAGGATGAATGAGTGTGTCAGCTTACAGTAACCAATTCTAAGTCGGGTAATTACTATTTATTCACAACATTCAATGGTTTGGAAAGGTTTAAAGAAATTAGTGAATCCAGCGTGGGCATCTAGCAGTTTGTTATGGGTTGTTGACCATGCCTTCTTCCATATTTCAATTAGTAGTCGTTTGGCGTCGTTAATGACATCATGGAATACCTTCAACATACCATTGACACTGATAGTGTTGGGTGGCTTCCTTTGCAGCTTTATCAACCTTTTCATTCTCTTCAATAGCTGCAGGTGAGGGTTCCCAAGTGAGGGTTACTTGTTCCCCAGATGCCGAATGGTAGAGTATAAGCAGAGTATATCACTTATTAAAGGCTGTTTAGTATTTAGATTCTGAGTAGCAAGAATTATACTTAGCGAATCAGTGTAAATTACATAATTTTATTGATCTCTTGAATGATGTACTGCAGTACTTCCTTAATTGCAAAAGCTTCACAGGAGAAAATGGAAAAGTGTTGCGGTAATGTGTAGAACATAGTGAGAGTAGGTTATATCACAGCACAGCCGCGTTCTTCGAATGTTGCTGAGCCATCTATGGAGGCTGCTAAAGCATCTCTGCGACTATCTCGTAGAGCACTAAACATTTATTTGCAGATGAAATTAGGTGCTCGAGGTTTTGTGTTACAATAACGTTGAATGTCGATTGCTGGGTGCAGAAGGTGCCAGGGAAGTATTTCGTTTCGAGATGACGGGGATGAACTTTAGGCATTTTAAAATCTGTTTCATTGCAGTACTTCTTAATTCTGGTGTGAAAAATACGTATGCGACGCTGTTTAGGTGATCTCAGTGAAGAGCCAGTTGGAAATATGTAGCAATATACTGCATTATATGGATCTGAAGCAATTTATTATCGCTCTTAGTTGTTTAGCTATTTGTCCTCCTATACTCGTCGAGCCAACGCGTATTTCGTGCTGCGCACAAACCCCTCGTGTTTACTCATAGCATTCTATAACTGATAAACGCGTATAATAGGCTTCACTGGTGGCTTCATATAGCCTTACCCTTCGCTTTCTGTTTTTTGCGCGTCATGTTGGCTCACTGCAACTTCCTGGGTCCCTCGTTCACCTATCCTCTCACTGTGTAGGTGCTGGATTATCGGATGTTTGGCTTTCAAGAAAGATCTGAGAACTTTTGAGTTGAACTTCAAGTTTAAGGTAACATAATCATCACGCATCTTTGTGCATTTTCCTTCTCCCCGCTGAACCACTCCATCTGTAGCGGCAGCGACAACAACGTGGTATAACTTGGTGGGCCCTATGCTATAACATCGCCGTCTCCTCATTAAGAGAAGCTCCACAGTTGAAGTAGATGGTTTGTATTGTTTTTATTTGCCCCACGCTTTGGGAACCAGTTTGAAATAGATTGTATTGAAAGAGCTGTATTATATTTCAACTGTTGGGAACCGAACTTGAAGTAGCTGCAACCGCACGTATGGTAAAAAGTTTCCGGTAGCCTTCGCCCCAAATGTACTTTCCGGTGGCCTTTGCCCCCCAAAAAATGTTTAAAAATATTAACTTTGAAATTTGACTGTTTCTTTAAATATTATATATTTTATGTTTGCCTCGGCTGCGTCAGTATTATTGTTAGAGACATGTTTCTCTTTGCAGGGTTGTGGTGCGACTGAAGAATGTAGGCTTACACAGATTATAATTTTACTTCACTCCATTTATTAATGCTTGACACGATTTAAATAACATTTCACTGATATAGAGAGCTGTGAGATTTCTTTTCTAATTACTTGCACCTTTAACACGTAAGCTATTTTTCATCTCGCACTGAATACGTATTATACTTCCCGAGGACGCATCTCCAGTCCGGTTAGGAACACTGTCTGCAGCAACGCGTCCAGTTATGAGCGCTGTCTACAAGCAACTGGCTTGATTTCTACCACCTAAATTTGTAAATTTCTGTATTTCAAGCCTCTGATTGGCTATTCCTAATCCAATAGAATACCTTCATTTAACTAAAGCTTTTTCTGTTTGTTGATTGGTTATTTTATACACTGTCACAAGAATTACATTATTGTTGCTCCAATAAACACTAGTAGCATTTAAACTTTCAAGTACATTATTGCCTCAAGGTTACCTCATTGTTAGCAACTTCTAACCTATTATTTTCACAGCTCCTACATTATTAAATTGCGTTATACATTCACATAACATTATTGAACATGTATACAATAATATAAACATATAAAAAGTGCATATTACAGTCATTGTATATCTTGTTACATACACATATTGCTTTAAGGCGACCTGTTATTGAATTATATATTATATAATTAGACTGAAATCATTTAAGTGTTAAAAATACTGTCTCACAGTAAAGGGCGAGGTTGTGCTACAACTTCAGAGATAGGACCTGGCAGATACCTCCTCAAGGTCTCGGCCCAATTGGTGCTGTTTCCTTCTCCCGAGAGCTGTTCCTCCGCTAGATACATGGTAATTCTCAGGGATCTAAGAGATACCTATCATGTCCAATCATCTCGTTTCTTCCTCGGGGCAACAATGCATCGAACAATGTTGTGGCCCTTTACAGTACTGAGCAGCTAAACGTGTTAAAATATTTACATACCAAATAAAATGTATATCTGTAATTTTCTGGGAATAACCTAGGTCGTCTTCATCAGGAACGACATTTGTAAGAGACAAAATCTTGCTACAAAAAAAAATGTAAATCCCGTTAAAGCACAAAATTTTTGTCAACATCTTTGTGCGTTAACCATTTCTGATATATTCTTTATTGGTTTGAATGTTGACGTAGTTATTAATGATACGAATGGATGTATTAAATAAATTTGCTAAGCCATACTAAAATCACAAATACAAGGGAGTGGACAAGAATTCACATATATTATGAATGCATTGTCATGAATAATCATTAGTGTTTGAAAATGCCATTTATATAATACTATTTGCATAAAGCATTTTTATGTTATGAAAACTGAATTAAAATGTATTAATTGTTAATGAGAGAAACAAAAAGAAAAATGAATCGCATTAAAAGTGAAATACGTTTTAAAGAACGAACAAAAAATGTTGCATTGGCAACAAAATAAATATTATAAAACCTAATAAATGTAAGAAAGGGAAAGTCTGAACTCAAATATGTTTTAGAGTAATTAGAATTATAGGTATGTTAATTATATTACTATTATTTAACTGCAAGAAATTGTAAATAAAATGTATTTGTTATGGTTAGCAACCAAGCATAGAAAAATAAAAAAAATATTGAACTTTTTTAGAAACTGTTGAAAATTTTGTGAAAAACAACTTAATTTTCTGAAGAAGAAGACGCTTTCTAAAAAGCTAAAATCTCATATCGACTCGCAAGGCGAATTACATTGTATTGTATACAAGAAAAAGTAAATACTGCTGAACTACAAAATAGTCAACAAGGATTATTATAAAAATGTAAGTAAAGATTCTGAAAGATATTGTTCATCGTTCAAGCATTCCCCACTGCCCGTGAAATAAAACTCACCTTTTAGTGAAATTAAATTTATTACAATTATTATTTATCTGTCTACTTTGCAAACACGAAAATACACCCTAGAGAAGAGTCAATTGCTATAAACTGCGCTATACGTATTTTAAATAATATAAAATCACCGGACAAATAAATTATTAGCAAAATTACTAAGCGTAACAAACCTGAGTATATTCCAACAATAACTGAGTAAAGGAAAATTTTGCCAAGAATCATTTCTGCCAAGCCAGGCAGATACGTCTACTACCAACTGGTTTAATCAGCGTGATAAATTCAAATCGGACAATTCAAAGTTACAGCATCCGAGACTACAGATCATCGAGGACTTCGAGCCACAGATCAACCCACCAAGCTAAAAACGAAGCAGATAAACCGCTTCAGTGTTCAAATACTTGCAGTATTCATTTTTTCCCATGCTCGTCATGCAACGAAATACGGAATTTCGGAGCCATCACACAGTGATTCGCTTTTAAAAATCTTACTATTGCTTTACTATAGTGTATCTTCTTATATCTGCAAAAAAGGTGAATTTATAATTAAATTTATCTCGATTAACTAAAGTACTTAGATAAAATAAGTTTTTGGAAGAATAGTTTGTAAAGAGTGAGTAGAGAAAGTCATGTGAACGCAACATAATCTATTTCTTCTTGATAGGATATTTGCGAATTCTATAAATCTCTTACGTTTTATTCATATACATATTAATTTTAAACCTTGAACTGTTCTCTTAAAAGGTAGCTGAAAATGGGTTAGATATTTCGCGTTCTCACCTCAAAGCGTATGCGATGCAACACAGATGAAATACATTTAAGTATTTCACATTACGCACATATAAATGTGAAATTACTGGCTATTACTTAAAAAAATCTGATGTTACACTCACATGACCTTCTCTACTCGTGTACAAACTATGTTTACAAACGCTTATTCTCCATATGCTTCATGTTAATCGAGATATCAATATGTTAATCTTATTGCTAATTTTCTGGTAGATGCAAGGGGAATTGGTAGGCTTTAAGCTACAGTCAAATCTTTTAAGAGCTGGTTGCTATGTGGAGTATTCCATTCTCTTTGTATGTCCAGGACCAAAAAAAAATTAATAAATTCCCATTTGAGAAAAAGTATAAGTATCGAAAAATTTAAGGGAATAACAAGCAAAAGCTTGAAAATGGTTCACTCAACAACAAAAATATATATGACATAAATTGTGTATTTTAACGCGATCTAAATTTTTTGTGTAGTAAAATCTTGTCTATCTCTTATGAACAACACTTTTGGAGACATTCCAAGAAAATTCGAAATATACATTTTATTTGTCATGAAAGTATCTTAAATATATGATGATCAAAATCGATAGCCATTTTTGAGAAAATTAAAATTTTCGAAAAATGTTCCATGTAAAGGGTAATCTGGGGTGGGGGGATTTTCTTGAAAACGTTCGTGTCGTATCTCTGGAAGATACTGAACGTAAAGACCAACTTTGGTGTTTATCCGACTGTTCGGTTCTGAGTTATGCTGTTCACACACACACACACACACACACACACACACACACACACACACACACGGACATGTTTCGAAAAATACATTCTTTGGATTCAGGAGGCCTCAAAACATATTTCCGGTGAAATCTCGGTATCGAATTTTTAGGTGGAATGCAATACTTCCCCTACTTACTATACGTAGTAGAGAAAGTAAAAAAGAAAGTTTAAAGTGGAGATGACGAGGTCGTGCTTTGACGCAGAATGTTGCAATGAATAGTTTTGCATTGAGACTGCGTTCTCATTAAAAAATAAATAGCCAGAATAAGATGGCATCTCATAAACTTAATTAACGCTCTGCTAGGGGCTAACGAGGTCCGTTTGGTGGGGGCGGGGCTATTGATCGAGGAGGCAGAAATCAGCAGAATGGTGCTGGTTGCTGGCACTGCTAGGAGCAATGTGATGAAGATGAGATGACTCTTTTTATTGGAATTCCTTCCTTGATCCTGCGGGCACAATTGGAATGCACTGAACCGCGACTGCGTAGGCACCTAGATATTCATAAACTAGAAGAAAACGTCTAGCTGCAGTTTGCTTGTGTATTCACTGCATGTTGGTGAGCGAATAATTGCTAACATTTATAAAGGTCGGGGGTTAAACGAAACTTTAATTTACGACTGGTTCTGTATTTACGGCTCATGCCACTAGAAACATGAGTGAATTAACTCCACACGAAAATTCTTTACTTTCTCACCAATATGGCCGTATAAACAATCCCCCGACCTATTTACTGTAATTTTAGGCTTTCGTTCGCAATCCTTTTCGTTCTTCATTCGTTCAGATATAATTTTTAACTAATTTTCTTTCCATATAGTACGAAAAGTTCTCGATATTTACACGACTTCTATCCTTTCGAGGTTTGCTTCTGTGTCATTTTAGAATATCCATACAAATAAACTACTTTTAGTGCTCAGAAGCAACAAATAAGCAATTAAAAAGGATTGTGTTCACAAATTTTCTCTCGATGTATCCTAATACAGCTTCACAACAGTTTAGACGTTTTCTGTTCTTAAAATACAAAACTTAACATAACAGCTTATTTTAGAGTAATATATCATTAGATTCAATATTTGAGAAATAAACCGTACATTATTATTATTTATTATTATTATTGAGCCTTTAAGTATAAAATACAATTGGCCATGTAGCAGGATGCAAAATAAAGCATGCAATGTTTATTGTAATAGACTACTTTATGACTAAATTAAATTAGGAAATTGAGCAATAAACTGTCTATTAAGTAAATTAAGAATGAATTAGAACTTGGAAATGGTACTAAAACTTTCATGCATATTATAAAATGGGTTCTTCTTTAGCCTTAAACTTAATTGAAAATTATACTGTGTTACATTTAAAGTGATTCTCTCAGGAAGCATATTATAAACATCAATTGCATTAAAATGTATTATGTATTTTACTTATCTTGAAAGTGGTATTTGAAGTTTGTATTGTGGGGATGAAAATTACTTCTAAGAGTTCACACAATTAACGTAGAATGACATAACAGTGGCGTCCGAGCTTATTGTTGGACTAGGATAGGTACAAAACAATCTGTGCTAATATTATAAAGAGAGAGAATGTTGTTTTTGTTGTAGTGTTATTATAGTAGTGTGTAGCACCTCGTCTTACTTCAGGCGACACCACAGACAGTGAACTCTGATGAAATGAAATAAAACTATATTTGGATAACTAAGGAAGCGTCCCAGACCTAATTTAGGGTACCTCCCCGGACTTGCCAGTTAAAAGGATTCAGAAAATCCTGCGGATAAGCTTAGTCAAGGAGAGTGGTCATGATAGGATTTGAACACCGGACTTCCCGTTCACGAAACCATATCTTAACCACCTCTGCCACTCGTGTTGGTAAATCTACATGTGTGTGTATATAGGATAACCTCGAAAACCACTCATCTAATTTTGTTAATTATTTCACCAATAAAAAGACAACTTGTAATTCCTAAATATCTAAAAGGCTAAAAAGGATTTACAAGTCCTGAATATTAATACGAACAATTTGGAGTTGAGAAGATCATGGAATTGGCATAAGACTAAGGTGCAAAAAGTTTTTTTTCCTTGGGTGAATATGCTACTGTTTTTGAAACAGAATTTTATGCTGTTATTCAATGTATACATGAAAACATAAGGAGAGCTTATACTGGTAAACAGATCCTTATCTTCTTAGATAGCCAGGCTGCACTTAAGGCTTTAAGTAGTCATAAGGTAACGTCAGGACTGGTTTTAACCTGCCCAAACACGCTCATAAGCTTGGCAGAATAGAATGAAGTTCAACTCGTCAGGGTGCCGGGTCATAGTGGCATAGAGGGAAATGAAAAACTGATGAAATTGCAAGCCAAGTAGCAGCTTCACAATTTATTGAGCCACAGCCGGCTCTAGGAGCATCTCAGTGTTTATTAAGAGAGGCTATTAAGAACTGATCCAAATTAGAATATCGTAATACCTGGCTCAAAACCTCAGAAAACATAGTAAATTATTCATTATTTATTAGAAAACCTTCTAAGAAAACAGCTGAGAGCTTACTTAAATGCATGAGACTTCAGCTGAGAACAATTATAGCATTCTTCACACGAAAAAGCATCTCAACACGATGGGAGTGTTGCAGGATATACTCCTGTGAGACCTTGACTCACAGGATATATTGATTTTGGGAAAATGTTTATAGAACCGGAAGAATTTCAAACCATATGTTATGAGACTGCGTTCCATGGTAAAGGGAGTAGGCATAATGAATTGGTTTTAAAACGATATATGTAGATCAACAAGCCCAAGGCTGAAGTGCATCCGGAGCAATGACGAAAATCTGTATCAAGACAAGACAATGTCATGGAATAAATACTTCTTTTTGTGGTTGCTTTTGGACATAAAGATCAGATGGCAATGCAGTTTACGTACTTTTGCAATTTTTCAGATCGTTCATTTTATCAGTTATATACATTTTTTAAAAATATGCCAAAATTGCAACTTTTTATACGTATTCTTTTCAAAATTATCTTTTATGCATTGGGTAGAATTTTTTTTGTGCATACATCCACACACTTTCATCGAGATGTAACTTAACCTGGTGGAGAAATAAATTCGTGAAGTCGTAAAAAGTGAGCCGAAAAATACGTGAGGTTTAAATTTGAAACATGACCATTTTGACGCTACCTGACCGGTCTAGAAGAGGGGCGTGCACCAATGATGGTCGGAGTGCTGAGAAACCCTGTCAGTCAACCTTCACTGCCTAGTCTCTGTCTTGTTGCCAGTTGTATTTTTAGCAGTGAAATGTGGAAAATATCCTGATGTCCTTGCTTCACTGGCTTTCCTCTTTTTATAAGCAGATACTGGTTTTCTTCTAAATTTAATGTTTCAACCTAATCCAGATTTTAAACAGTATGTTTCAACAGTAAAGGTTTTGAGATTAGACAGCTAAGGATTACCAACTGCCATGCAGAATGTAGTGCTATATCTTTCTACTTGCCACGTTTCAATTTTAAGCAAATGCACAATAAGGTAAATAAACGTTGAAAATTCCCAACTTTGACATTTTATTCCTCCGTCAAATAAAATCCTATTTTCACCGAAAAATCAAGTAATACTCAAACAATAATTGCCTTACTCAATGCATGTAAAATAATTTTGAAAACACCACGTACAAAAGAGTTGCAGTTTTGGCATATTTCTCAAAAATTAAACTGATAAAATTTACGATCTGAAAAGCACCAAAACACGTAAACTGTGTTACCATTTGATCTTTATGTCCAAAAAATTAGTTTTTGTCTCCACTGTTAGAATTTTTTAAAGTGCTGATGAATACTTTCTTGAGTAACTGTACGTAAAAAAATAAATAAGTAGGAACAGGTTCGGTTAATGTGTTCAAAGTTAAAACCAAACATATATAGGATTCTACAAACATTTTATGAAGTTAATAATTTTCATTTATATTAAAATCGCCGAAACTGTCTTTTCAATGTCACAAGGCACTACCTCTATACCTAAAAATCTTTCGAGAAAGGCATAAGCTAAGAAGTTTAGTAGTCAGATTCTCTCTCCTGCTGCCTGCTCAAACCCTATGCTCTACACCGTGTATTTTAATAAAATAAAACCCTGTCTATCCTGGTGCTGTATTCATTCACTTGACAGCTTAACCTCGTTCTGTGTTCCTACATTTCTTTCCATTAGCCTCTTGAGCTACGTCGCTGTTCCGACTTAAACCGGGTCTCCTTCTCCATCTCGCTCTGGAAGCCGTTTAAGTACGCTCGGCATACATTTTAAGAAGAATTAAACGTTTGCAAGGTCGAGAAGACCGTTCATGCTGAGATTTACAATCTGTATACTCTCAAAGCATAACCGGTGTGTAATATTGGAAACTTCTTACCAAATTAATATTGTCCAGTAATAATCTGGATTGTATTGATTAATTTGTGTGTTTTACTAGCTCTGTTATTATTTAAGTAATAACACAGTTCTTAAATTATAAACCTTTCACTTTACGACAATCATATTGTGTTGAAAGAACTAACAACTATTTCTTTAAGACTTTTTCATTCATAGGACGTAAGAATGATTTGGACTAATTTCTTGAGTGTATCAATCGCAGTTTCTGATTACGGGAGAAATTAAACAAAATTACAGGTTTAAAATTTAGTCATTATTATTTTGTTTTATAATAATTTAGCAGTTTATACAAATGATATAATACACGGAAATTTAGATTTGTTTTTAAACATGATGCATAATGTTCGTAGAGATAGGTTTAACTCTGTATATTTTATAATAATATCACTTCTTTACAGCAGTGACAGCATTATTGAAGATGATATTGTCTTTACGTTGGAGTTGTTTATTTATTTAGCTCCACTATGGACGCCAATTTAAAGATGATTTCTTTATTATGTTTGCAAAACGTATGGACGCCAATTTGAGAGAAGGTGTTTTGTTGTATTGTTATTTACATTGTTTGCAACACGCTTTGGGTGTCAATTTAAAATAGGTAGTTGCTGCTACGTATGAAAAGCCGATTTGAAGTAGGAGTTGTATTATAGTTCAACTGTTGGGGAGCCGAATTTGTATTAGTTGCAACCGCACGTATAGTAAACAGTTTCCGGTAGCCTTCGCCCCAAATGTACTTTCAGGTGGCCTTTGCCCCAAGTTTAAAAATATTAACTTTGTAATTTAAACTGTTTCTTTAAATATTATATATTTATGTTTGTCTCGGCTGCGTCAGTATTATTGTTAGAGACATGGATGTCTTGGCAGGGCGTGATGCGACAAGAATGTAGGCTTACACAGATTTTAAGTTTTAATTCACTCCTTTTTATTAATACTTAATATGATTTAAATAACACTTCACTGATATAGAGAGCTGTGAGATTCCTTTTATTAATTAATTGCACTTTTTAACACGTCAAACTATTTTTCGTCTCACACGAATACGTAATTAATTTCTTGAGGACACATCTCGCGTCTGGTTATGAGCACAGGCAACTGAATTAATTTGAACCGTCTAAGCTGTAAATTTCTGTATTTCAAGTCTCTGATTGGCTAATCCTAATTCAATAGAATACGTGCATTTAACTAAAGCTTTTCCTGGTTGTTGATTGGCTATTTTTAAACTGTCTCAAATTACATTTTTGTTACTCCAAGAATCACAAATAGTACTGTTAAACTTTCTTACTCATTATTGCCTCAAGGTTACCTCATTGTTACCTCATTGTTAACAACTTTTAATTTATTATTCTCACAGCTCCTACATTATTAAATTACGAATACATTCACACAACATTATTGAACATGTTTACAATAATATAAGCATATGCAATGACACATACATTTTACAAATTATTGCATACACATATTGCTTCAAGGCGGGCTGTTATTTAATTTACATATTATATAACTTGACTGAAGCCATTCAAGTGTTAAAAATACTGGCTCATTATTCGCATCGATTTAATAATTAGTGGAATAGTCATTCATAACACATTACGCGAGGGTTTGAGCTTAACCAGAAATATATTCCATAACCAAAGGCCCTCTTGTGATATTATATTTGCTAATTACCTTGAAACCGAAGACCTTGGAAGAGAGAAAAGCTGAGTGAAAACGTTTAGCTTTTAAGGAAAATTAAACGGTAGGTACAATAAACTTATTTGAGGTCATAACTTACTTATATTACCAGTTATAATTAATTCGTAAAATTATTGGTTTTTCAAATAAATATACACAAACGTGATATGGTAATGGTTAATTCTGGAGTGACCTGTATTTGTAGCACATTTCTAAGTTTTTACTTTCTCTATGCGTATGGTAAGTAGAAGTATTATATTCCACCCAAAAATCGATATCGAGATTTCACGGGAAATACATGTTTTGAGGCCGCTAGAATTAAAAAAAAAACATTTTAGAAAATTGCGTGTGCGTGTGCGCGTGCGCGCGGGGCATAACTCAAAAACGAGAACTCGAATAAATACTAAACTTGGTATTTAGGTTCAGTACCTTCCAAAGATGTGACACCAGCATTTTCAAGGAAAACCTACACTACCCTATACATGGAAGTTTTTCGAAAGTTTTGATTTTCTAAATAAAATAGCTGTAACGATTTTGTTTAAAATACCATATATTAAAGACATTTACATTAAAAATAAAATCTATATTTCGAATTTTCTGGGAATACCATATGAAGTCCATTTTGTTTGTAAAAAATTTGGTATAAATTTGTATAGCTAGAAAACAGTAACAGATAGATAAAAATTTACTTTAGAAGAATTTCTGAGCTCATTAAAACAAACATTTTGTATTTAACAACTTTTTTCGTAGCATTAGCCATTTTAGAAATATTCCATGTTTTAATTTTACATTTTTCCGAATTGTATCATCTATACTGTATGAAGTTGTGGGATCTTCCTTTGTTCCTTTCTTTTCATCGCAGGCGCTTGTTACTACAAATGAAACGCTTGAAGTTTACATTGAGAAATCAATTTGTTGCTGTGACTTTTGAAGAAATATAAACATCTATGGTAACATTATAAAAGATACATTTTATGAATCTTCTTAACAGCGGCTTTTGCTCCGAGGAGCGCTAATTGAACCAATTTCGTCAGACGGTTTCATTTTATCAATCCCTATCTTATTATTTGATACTGTCTCATTTTCAAGTGTTCCTTATTTTAGTTTCTGTTCTTTGTTTTCGTTCCTTATATTTTAAGACTTCTCATTATGCCTAGTAAGAGATGAATCAGCTTTAATTTTAATGATAAGCGATGTTCTTCCGTGAAACAGCCAAAGTTATTGCTGGTTCTATAAGTCTAAATAATTATATATTTGGTGAGGTTAAAAACACACAGTGCATTAACTGCTTTAGTAAGAATAATTTGTATACGCACTAATAAACTATAAAGGCCAGAGAAACACATGTGAATATATCACATCAGGTTTTTTTATTAAGCTATTTATTCCCGAAATAATATAAGTATTGTATATGAAGGTGATGCACTATCATTGTGGCAGGATTGTTAGAAACTATAAATAATTAATAATCCTTTAAAACCATTAAATGATACCCATAGGTGGAATTTATAAATCTTTCAGTTTTTACCTAAATGTTTTCAACATTTTTCAAGTTCTACTCTATCACAATTTTAAGTGTGTTTTAAATTTCATGCAGACATATTTAACATTTATTGAGGGAACTTTTACTTTACCTTTGATATGCTAATTAGGCTGATATTTCACACGATGCAGATATTGTAATTTTGAAAAATTAAAACTCCCGCTAAATTATAAAATAGTAATACACAAAATTGGCTTATAGAATTTTTTACCTTTCTGGTTGTTTTAGAAAAAAATGTTTAAACCTTTAAATATAATTTTGTAACAATTTATCCTCAGTGGTCAAAATATGTCATCTTGATCTATTTAAAGTGTAGTCAAAAGCATATGTCAGGTTTTTATAAAATATGTGAACGAAATTACTTAAAAGCTACATCATTGGAACATTTAAATACGCAAAAGTGTAATAATAATAATAATAATAATAATAATTAAAGCTGTGTAAAACACATTAGAAATAAATACAGGTCATTAGAGCGTGTACTCATAAATTTAAACGGTCACGTGTTTAAGCTTTAGAGGGCTCGTGAGAGAAAAGCCATAGTATGTAATTGGAAGTATTTTTTTGGACATAATACTAAAGTTTTGACAAGTTTAACCAAATTTCAGCTATGGATACCCTGAAGTTTTTCCAGTTCCCGAGGTCGTTGGTTCAAACCCGGCGGAAGGCGATGGATTTTTGTTCGGGCGTAAAAATCCTTAGCATGGCTGCCTTCGGAAGGGAAGTAAAGCCGGTGGTCCCGTGTCGTAGATTTACGGCACGTAAAAGAACCTCAAGCCTGATAAAAAGAGGCCTCTGAACAAAATTACCGGTCTTTCACGCCCAATATAGAATGGGCCGCTAAAGACCACATCAGTTAGTGTCCATAAATAAAACTGAATTTAATTTTTCAACAGAGTTTATTGTAGAAGAGGAAAAATCGGGTTTTAGAAGAGAGATGAGAAGTCGAACTTGGATATCCATATAGCCTTTGTGAACTTTGAACGATCGTTTGATTTTATGTACACAGAGAAGTTATAGACCATAATGCACAAATAATATATCCCTCTCATATTTTAGAATTAATGGAAAAACTATGAAGAGACACGAAAATTACTATAAATACACGCACTTCAAAAACTGAAGAAATAACCGTGAATATAGGAGTAATACAAAGATCTAGTGATATATAGAGTGAACCAGAACTGCACCGACAAACTTGCAGAGGTTATTCAGGGATACTTACTAGTATTTTGGTATAAGGGACCCACGGTCTCCGCCAGCTCGCTACATAATAATTGCATTTCGTTTGGTTTCTTACCGAATCAGCTTTGTATTTGTATTGCACTAAAAATACTGCAAAGCAGTGCAAATGTCGACTGTATGTGCTGTTTATCTTGTTTGCAAACAAATTGTGCCTATTCGCTCACGATACCTGCTATTAATAACAATAGTAATGTTCTCTTTAACTCGTTGCTCTCAAGTTTGCATTTAGTTTTGCTCGGTTCTGTCTAGGGTTTTGTTTTTACGGCAGTGTTAGTTGTGCGTTAATAGTGATACACAGCAGTATGGATAGATTTACTGATGAAGAGTTGGTCGATATGTAGTGGAAAAACGGCATAATGACGCTATGCTGAGTTGTTCACGCACCTACCGCAACCACATCACAGTACTTTTGCATCTGTGCATAGGCGCCTACGAGATACTGGTTCCTTCCATGTTAGAATGGAAGATACTGGTCGTGCGAGGTATGCCAGAACACCCGATCTGGAAGAGAATGTGTTACACGCGATTGGTGACAATTCTGTCGCTACTAGTCGGCACATTGCACGAGCTCTGAACACAAGTCAATCAGCTGTTTAAGAGAGTTCTACATGAACAAATTACAACCGTATCATCCACAGAACGTGCAGTCATTACAGCCAGCAGACTTCCCATTTCGAGTGAAGTTTGTAAATGGTTCATATAGCAATATACAGAAAACCACAATTTTCCTGCTTTGGTGTTATTTAGGAACGAGAGCAAGTTTACAAGAGGGGAATGTTTAACAGTAGGAATAGCCATGTATGGGATTACGAAAAGCCGCACGCACTGGTGTGCCGATCCTACGAACAGCAGTTTGCTCCGAATGCATCGGCTGGAATTGTCAACGATTTTGTTATTGGACCTTACGTACTTCCTGAAACACTGAACGGAGTCGGGTACAAAACGTTCCTTCATCATGCCCTCCCAAAGTTCCTACAGGATATGCCGCTGAGAATTCGTCAGCTTATGTGGTTTCAACATGACTGGGCACACTTTACACTCGATGTTAGGAAATACATTCATGTAAGTTTGGACAACAGTGGATTGATCGCGGTGGTCCAGTTCCATGGCCAGTTCGGTCACCAGACATGACATTAATGGACCTCTTCTTCTGAGGGCATGTGAAGTGTCTAGTTTACAAGACTCGGGTCGATACTCGCATGGACCTGGTTGCTAGGATTACCGCAGCCGCGGAAGTAGAACGCCAAACTCCTGGAATGCTTGAGCGTAAGATAGCCGATGGTGCGTCGCTGTACACTCTGCCGTGATCTTGGTGGTTGACTTTCTGAACAACACCTGCAAGGAAACAGTTCTGCGTTTGTTATGTACTTTACGGTACACTGATAAATCGGACTGAACACACTTTGATAAAAATGCACTTGTTTCGTCTACGGAATGTTGCATTACTCTGTGTTGTGTGTTGTACCTTTGGTTATGCATATTATACAGGTTTCTTCACTGTTGTGAAGGTATTTTCAAATAAACAGGGCGACTGTGGTAATAAATCGAGTAAATTACATTATTACTCTGTAACGAGTCGCCGAAGACCATGGATCCCTTATAACAAAATACTCGGAAGGTATCCATGAACAACCTCTGAAAGTTTGTTGGAGTTCTTGTTCACACTGTACTTCGGACGACCTGATTGTGACATGACGAAAGGGATGAACCAAGGCATATAACTAAATACACATTAATACTTAAATGTGATACCGAAAAAGGGCCTCTAATATTCCTTTTCTAAAATTCATTTATTGAACATAATCTAAAAAATCTGATGTGTTACACTCACATGACTTTCTCTACTCTTGTACAAACTATTTTTACAAAACCTTACTCTCCATCTATTTCATATTAATCGAGAATTATTAATCATATTAAACGTTTGCAGAAACAATCTTTTCACATACAAAGAGAATTACATTTTACACATAGCGACCAGTTATAAAAATATTTGACTATCGCTTAAGGCGTACTATGTTCCCCTTGTTTTTGTATTTGCAAGGGCAATATAGAAATACAGTAGCCTATAAGCATAATAGCTGGTTGCTATGTGCAGCACCATTCTCTTTACCACAGATTAACACTCTTTGCATATCCAAGACAAAAAAAATGAATAACGAATTCCCATTTGAGAAAATAAGTATTGAAAAATTTAAGGGAATAACAAGCAATATCTCGAAAATGGTTCACTCTACAAAAAAACGTATATGACATAAATTGTGTGTTTTAACGGGATCTACTTTTTGTGTACTAAAATTTTGTCTATCTCTTATGGTTTACCAGTATGAAAAAGTCGTTCACAACGAAGAATACTTTTGGAGACAATCCCAGAAAATTCAAGATATACGTTTTATTTGTCATGAAAATATCTTAAACATATGATATTTTCATAAAAATTATTAGAGCCATTTTTGAGAAAATTTCCGAAAAATGTTCCATGTAAAGGGTAATCTGGGGTGGGGGGATTTTCTTGAAAACCTTCGTGTTGCATCTTTGGAAGATACTGAACCTAAATACCAAGATTGGTGTTTATCCGACTGTTCGTTTCTGAGTTATACTGTTCACAGACGCGCACACACACGGACATGTTTACAAAAATGCTTTTTTTGGATTCAGGGGGTCTCAAAACATATATTTCCGGTGAAATCTCGGTACCGAATTTTTGGGTGGAATACAATACTTCCCCTACTTACTCTACGTAGTAGAGAAAGTAATAAAAACGTTTACAAAGAAAATAGAAACAAATGTTCGTGAAGGAAAATAACCGGTAAGATAAAAAGTAAGCATTGAAAACAATTGCTTGGAACTGGGAACCAAAATTTGAGGAGCAGCAAATGATTTCCGTTCACTGACACAGAAAAGGTGGTTGTAATTTAAGGAAAATAAATATAGAATAAAATTACTATGTCAGTTTCCTTATTGTATCTGTGAAATTCATTTGTTTGTGTAATGTTCATAGTTCCCCATACTATGGAAAATCGTTTGTCTGTAGTGTGTATTGTTCAGCCACTCTGTGACAGTGTTTGTACTACAGTTTAGACACACGTCAAGCTGACAACTTCAACAAAAGGGAAAGAATCAATAGCCTTAGATGCATTCACGTTCAGAATATAAAATTGTTAAGAGTGGAGAGTGGTTTTGAATAATTGCAAAGGAAAGATCTACACATTCGAAAACAATAAGACTGTTATACATTTGGAAGTAATCGCAATAATGAGGTTAATGGAAAATATTGTGCATCATAGGA
Source organism: Deroplatys truncata (assembly GCA_030765065.1). Lineage (NCBI taxonomy): Eukaryota > Metazoa > Arthropoda > Insecta > Mantodea > Mantidae > Deroplatys > Deroplatys truncata. Next base: position 173,246,875 of record CM060984.1, read on the forward strand.
TTAGTAACTGCAAAATGGAAAGCTATACAGAAAAATCTGATGTGTTACACTCACATGACTTTCTCAACTCTTGTACAAACTATTTTTACAAACGCTTATTCTCCATATGCTTCATGTTAATCGAGATGTTAATCTTATTGCTAAATTTCTTGTAGGTGCAAGGGAAATATGGTAGGTTTTAAACGATAGTGAAATCTTTTAACCGCTGGTTGTAAATGGCGCATTCCATTCTCTTTGCATGTCCAGGACATAAAAAAATGAATAACGAATTTGAGAAAAAGTATTAGTATTGGAAAATTTAAGGGATTAACAAGCAATATCTCGAAAATGGTTCACTCAACAACAAAAATGTATATGACATAACTTGTGGATTTTAACGCGATCTACATTTTTTGTGTAGTAAAATTTTGTCTATCTCTTATGGTTTACCAGTTATGCAAAAGTCGTTCACAACGAAGAATACTTTTGGAGACATTCCCAGAAAATTCAAGATATACATTTCATTCGGCATGAAAATAGCTTAAACATAAAATCAAAATCGTTTAATCAAAATCATTAGAGCCATTTTTGAGAAAATTATAATTTCCGAAAAATGTTCCATGTAAAGGGTAATCTGGGGTGGGGGATTTTCTTGAAAACCTTCGTGTCGCATCTTTGGAAGATACTGAACGTAAATACCAAGTTTGGTGTTTATCCGACTGTTCGTTTCTGAGTTATGCTGTTCAGACACACACACGGACATGTTTACCAAAAGGCTTTTATTGGATTTAGGGGGTCTCAAAACATGTATTTCCAGTGAAATCTCGGTATCGAATTTTTGGGTGGAATGCAATACTTCCCCTACTTACTATACGTAGTAGAGAAATTAATGAATAACGAATTCCCATTGAGAAAAAGTATTGGTAAATTTAAGGGAATAACAAGCAATATATTGAAAATGGTTCACTCAACAAAAAAAAATGTATGACATAAATTGTGTATTTTAACGCGATATACATTTTTGTTAAGTAAAATTTTGTCTATCTCTTATGGTTTACTAATTATTCGAAAGTCGTTCACAATGAAGAATACTTTTGGAGACATTCCCAGAAAATTCAAGATATACATTTTATTTGTCATGAAAGTATCTTAAAGTTTGATATTTTAATCAAAATCGTTAGCCATTTTGAGAAAATTAAAATTTTCTAAAAACGTTTCATGTAAAGGGTAATCTGGGGTGGGGGATTTTCTTGAAAACCTTCGTGTCGCATCTCTGGAAGATGCTGAACCTAAATACCAAGTTTGGTGTTTATCCGACTGTTCGTTTCTGAGTTATGCTGTTCACACACACACACACACACACACACACACACGGACATGTTTCCAAAAATACTTTTTTTGGATTCAGGGGGTCTCAAAACATATATTTCCGGTGAAATCTCGATATCAAATTTTTGGGTGAAATACAATACTTCCCCTACTAACTATACGTAGTAGAGAAATTATAAATTAAACCATCTTAGAAAATACCAGTTATGTACTACATGAACATTCTGAAGGTGTTACTAGCTTTACAGTAACAGACTTATCCTGCACAGTAAGCAATCTTTACCAAGCAAGGGTTAAAAACAACTTTCTCTACCGCATAATATTGACGAAGCTCTCGAAATACTGAAAAGAATGGGCTTTCGAACATCAAGAGAAAGATCCTACTTGAATATTCTTGATATATGTGGCCTTTCGATTAGCTGTTCTCTTGTGAATATCACTTGAAGCTTTTGTCGAAGTGTTACAAGGTTTATATGCACGGAAAATTTCAATACAGCATTTAATTTTGGCTACAGACGTTCACCTTACTTGGATTAAAAATGGATATTATATTTAAGCAAAAAGTGCACAATGACTGTTAGCCGGATGGTTAAAAAACCTTATGTGATACATTCACATGTTATTCTCTAACTTCTATCTTTACTATTCTTACTAAAACTTATTTTTCTATCTACTACATTTTAATGCAAATAAACCTTTGCAGAAATAGCTACATGACACACTTTGTTATAGATACATAGAAAACAACGATACTCAAATGTTTCAGAACTGAACGCCATACGCTGGCCTTAAAATTCCATACTGTTTCCGTGCAATCGCGAGAAACAACTGAATGTTCACAGGACTAAGAGAATGACCAAGTAATGAAAAATTCAAACCATTAATAACGGATATCTCAAAAATGAACGTATGCTAAAAAATGATTTAAAATAAATTGTGTGTTTTAAAGAGATCCACATTTTTTGTGTAGTACGTTTTCGTTTATCGCTTAACGTTTACCAGTTATAAAAGATTGTACAAAATTACTTCCGAAGAGGACTTTACAGGCTATTCCCACAATATTCAAGATATATATTTTATTTGGCATGTATATATCTTTAATGTATGGTATTTTAATCAAAATCGTTTGAGCCATTTTCGTAGTAAATCATAGTTTTCAAAAAATGTTCATGTAAAGGGTATTTGGGGTGGGAGATTTTCTTGAAAATGTTCGTCTCGCATCCTTGAAAGGTACCGAACTGTTGATCCTAATTTTCATTTTTGAATTATGCTGTTTCACAGTCATGCATACGGACCTTTTTCTAAAACTGTACTTTTTAAATCAGGGGGCTTCAAAACATGTATTTACGGTGAAATTCCGTAGAGAATTTTTGGTTCTCTACCTACTACATACCCGGTAAAGAAAGTTAAAATGAAAAACCGTATAAATAATCAAATTTATGTTTAGATGGGATATATTTAAAAATTGTAGGCTAGATTTTCAGATTATAGCTTCACTTGAACATTCCTTTATATGGAAGAATATTCCTTTTTATTTCCTCGGAAATAGTTAACAATTTTATTAAATACCATAAGCTTGATACATACACATTACGAATAAAATGTCTATCTTTAATTTTCCGTGAACAGCCCCATGAAATATCCTACATTGTTATTATATTTAATGCTGTTAAGTGTATCATCAAAAGAGCTCCTAAACTTGCTATAGGAACAATTAATTCACGTAGGTCTCTTTAAAATTTACCTAATTAATGTAAAATGCGATTATTGTAGCAGTAATAATTTCTAACATATTCGTTGTTTAAATTTCCTCGCATTTTAAGTAGTGTATTTTGAACTGTTGGGTTAAATTAAATTGTTTTATTTATGGACGCTCTTGAACTACTATGGTTGTTAGCGTACCATTCTATATTCCGCGTGAAAGACTGCACATTTTGCTTAGAGGCCTCTTTATCAGGCTTGAGGTCCAACAGCTTTACTTCCCTTCCAAAGAAAGCCATGCTAAGGATTTTTCCGTCCGAAAAAATCCATCGCCTTCCGCCGGGTTTGAATCCGCGACCTCGGGATTCGGAGGCTAAGCATGGTACTCCCAAGATCACGGAGGACGACGAACTATTAAGTGTCAACACTCTTGTTGCTCATAAGTGATGGAGATAGATTTGCAATATCGTGGTCAGCGTACTTGTGTCAAATTATATATACACAACCTCCTAGCTGCTTTTTAAATACGCCACTCGTCCTCTATACCTGCACCAAAATATGTACATAATTACCATAATATTGCCTAAATTAAAGAATATCACAGAGAGAAAATAATACTGTTTTAATTATTTTGTATAATGGAGAAAGGTAGAATTGCAGAACTGAAAAATTCAATGTCACAGCAAGATTTGAATCACGATCTCCCAGTCTCAGTGCAGTTGTTCTAACCAACTGAGTTAGCATTACAAAGGTCGGTAGGTCATTAAATTTTCCAGCTGACTCCATGTTTTCCGGTAAACCACAAGGAGATCTCAAACTGTGTTGAGATGACATACCCCAATGGCGACTTACAATGCTGTAAATACCTTAAGCCCGGGCTTCATTAGTTTAGCATCAAGTTGTCATGGTAGCTCAGTGGTTAGAGCAACCGGACCGAGACCGGGAGATCCGTGGTTAAAATCCCGGATATGGCATTAAATTTTTTCAGTCCTCTGATTCTATCTTTCCCACTATGTCCTAGATACGTCAGTATGGAAGAACAATTAATTCATTGGTATAAACTTTGAAAACTTATAGTGGTAGATAAAAATAAATTACTGTTGCACATCTGAATTTTTATCACTAAAACCGCACGTTTTTGTTGTTATTTTACATGGTTAATATTCCAAACACTCAAATGACAGCTGATTTAATTTAGGCATACATTTTTCATCTCTTTTAAATAGTTGAGGTTTTCCGTTTATGACGATAATGCAACTTTGGGGTGTGAAATTGTTTCCCCTGAGAGAACAAAATAACAAACCGCTTAGCCATGCCTATGCGCCATGTAAATATAAATTTGCATGCGAGCAAACCGTATAGTTGAGGTTATGGCGTATGCACGTTATGTGTCCCTCAGGGAATTCACAACGGCAAGCCGACCGAACCATTTTCCTCTTTTGTATGCTCCTTCCTTTTTTGGTACGGTGAAATTCTCACTGTTATATTATACAACAACACTACTGTAACCCAAATGTATTGTCTACATGAAGATGACAATATCCGCCACCTTTATGACGTATATTGTCACCTTCCCGTCGTCGCGTATCAGCCTTTTTTATTTTTTAATTTTTTTTATCTACTACCTGCCTATAAGTAAAGGAAGTATTGCATCCCACCCAAAAAATGACATATCTTCTGAGATTTCACAGAAATACATATTTTGAGGTCTACTGAATTGAAAAACAGTTTTGGAAAAATCTGTGCGCGCGTGGGTAGAATCATAATTGATTTACTTGTACCATTATTGATCATAATACAAATTTTACTTTTAATTTTAAAATCAGGAGTAGCTATTATTCACTCCTACGTTTTTGCAGTTTTAAAAACACACTATTCTAGAGAAGCAAATTAATAATATCAATACATGTAAATCACTTATCATTTATATGTGAACAGTGTAACTCAAAAACGAAGAGTAAGTTAAATACCAAACTTCGTATTTAACTTTAGCATCTTCAAAGAATCGGACACGAGGATTTTTCAAAAAATCCCTAATTCCAAACTACCCTTTTCATGGAAAATGTTTAGAAAACTTATTTTCGTCAAACCTTTGAATTCCATCTGTCACTAAAACGGCTCCTGCATATCTGATAATGAACAGTTGGTCTTTATAGCTTCCTGTCTTGTGTTTAACAGTACAGCCTCTTAAGAATTATAGTACACCTTCATGATTTAATTGTGATTCTATGAATAGCGTAAAATAACACAAATAAAACACAAATATGAATTTAACACAGAAAAATAGGTAAAACTGGAAAATAGGCACTTAAAATAGACTTGATATGGAAAATAGGCACTAACGTCAAAATAGGCATTTTTATGCACTATCACACTTTTTTATTGAGACCTAAACACTTATAAAACGTAAATACAAAAGTTGATGCAAGTCTGTTAGAAAAAGCTGATGTGTTACACTCACATGACTTTCTCTACTCTTGTACAAGCTATTTTTACAAACTCTTATTCTCCATCTATTTCATATTAATCGAGATAAACATTCGCAGAAACGAACTTTTGACATGCAAAGAGAATTACATTTTACACATAGCGACCAGTTCTAAAAATATTTGACTATCCCTTAAGGCATACTATGTTCCCCTTGTTTTATATTTGCAAGGGCAATATAGAAATATAGTAGGCTTTAAGCATAGACATATATGTTAATAGCTGGTTGCTAGGTGCAGCACCATTCTCTTTGCCACAGATTAATACTCTTTGCATATCCAAGACAAAAAATGAATTACGAATTCGCATTTGAGAAAATAAGCATTGAAAAATTTAAGGGAACAAGCAATATCTCCAAAATGGTTCACTCAAGAAAAAAATGTATATGACATAAATTGTGTATTTTAACGCGATCTACATTTTTTGTGTAGTAAAATGTTGTCTATCTCTTATGGTTTACCAGTTATGCAAAAGTCGTTCACAATGAAGAACACTTTTGGAGACATTCCCAGAAAATTCAAGCTATACATTTTATTTGTCATAATATCTTAAACATGATATTTTAATCAAAATCGTTAGCCATTTTTGAGAAAATTAAAATTTTCGAAAAATGATCCATGTAAAGGGTAATCTGAGGTGGGATTTTCTTCGTGTCGCATCTCTGGAAGATACTGAACCTAAATACCACGTTTGGGGTTTATCCGACTGTTCGTTTCTGAGTTATGCTGTTCACAGACAGACACACACACACACACACACACACACACACACACACCCGGACATGTTTCCAAAAATGCTTTTTTTTTTATTCAGGAGGTCTCATAACATGTATTTCCGGTGAAATCTTGGTATCGAATTTTTGGGTGGAATACAATACTTCCCCTACTTACTATACGTAGTAGAGAAAGTAAACAGAATAGGTTTTTACCTAAAATCCGCTGTCTAGTCGTCACATAGCGACCAGCTTTAAAAATATTTGTCTATCGCTCTAGTTTACTGAATTCTTCTTATATCTACAACGAAATGTGTAAATGAGTAATGAAGGTTTATCTGTATTAACAAGAAATAGAAGAATAAACTTTTGTAAGAATAGTTTTTAGAAGAGTGAAAAGAGAAAGTCATGTGAATGCAACATCTTCGATTTTTGTAGTCTCTGTCCCGCCTTTATCTAAACGGAAAACGGGATGCCAAAAGTTCTTTTTAGTAGCAATGACTTATCGGCATACGTAAAATACGGTTAACAATATTTATGATGCACTCCAATGGCTTTTCCTCTCATTTACCGCATCTATCATCCTTGTCATCTGTTTCAGGATTGTAGGACTAGGCGACGGTGTTCGGCGTGTTGCGGCTGGGCGGTGGCTTGCTCTCTGTAACGGTTTTTTCCTGTCATCGCTGCGGTGCCATTCAGTTAGGTCTCTCCTCAGCGTGGGGCTCCCCTCCGACGGTCCCTGGAGGTTGGGCATGTGGGCAGGGACCGTGCGGCGTCGGATGCGTTCTGTATGGAAACGTTAGGGACTCCGTCCATGCTTGCGCCCGTCGACGTGTCTCTCTCCTCATCCTTCTCTCCCAGGGATCATCTATGAAGCAATGGGCAGACGACTGGCCTGCGTTCGGTGCTCTTCCCCGGTTGCAGCGGTCCTTCGTGATAGTACCTTTATCTTTACTCCTCCGGCTTTGTATGGAAAATGAACGATTTTAATTGTTGGCAACAACACTATCGGTATATACCTGCAAATTGTGGGCTGGGGTGAGGCTTGGGGAAGTACCTACAGTAAATGATTGAAGTAGCCGACTCGAGAACTGAACTTCGACGCACTGCTGCGCTCGCTATATTAAGACAATGGCACCTAACTAATCGTAATGCATAAAGGTATAGAAGAGCCAAGCTTTTGTTGTGCTAAGTTTCTAAATGATTTGTATATAACCAGTGCTGTATTAGAGTACAAGATCATGTGAACACCCAAATTTTTAACACCTTGCATCTTTATTAGTCACTTTCCTTTGAATACAATTAAACCTAACATATATGCTGTAATTAAAAATCTATGGCGTTTAAATCTACCGCGCTACTGTTCTAAACTCGATGAGATGTGGCAGCTCGGTCGGTAGCACATCTTGATTTGTGCACGTTTTAAGGAGCTTTTGCGCATGCGCAATTGGTATGACGTAATTGCCGTATGGGTAATTACATGCGGATCGTACAGACTTGAAGGCCTGCATGAAGCTTCCTCCGCTCTGTTTTTACATACCATCACTACAACTTTACGTTAATGCCACCAGATGGTAGCACTACAACAGAAGTAGGTAAGGCACAAGAGCGCGGAAGCTTCTCCCGGTTATCCCAGACCATTCATACTCTCAACTACAATTTAATTTTCACATTACTTTTTTCGTGCCCTAAAACATTGTACTTAACTATGTACACAACAAACCTCCACAAAAGAAAGTTATGTATTATTATTGTTATTATTATGCGCACGCAGCACCACCTGCAGACCTCCCGGCCCGGTACTTGGGTGGTACCTGCGACGGGCCATAGGAACAAATGCCAGCGCGGAAACAAAACAGCAGCAGCGAGCGTTGAAAAAAAAGGCCCCTTTACCTGCCGCTTACTTATTCCAGAACCTTCGTTTCGATATGTTCTAGTAGGATCTTATTCCGAAAGTTCCACTTTGTATGCGAGGTCTATATAAGGGACGGATGTCGCCAGGAAGAGTTGAGTTGAGTGCTATGAAAAGCGACGAAGTGAAAAGACGACAGTGCAGGCGGACAGTGCAGTTTAATTGTGAGTTGTAACTCAGCAGTCAGTTGCGAGTCGCGCAGTTCAGCAGTTCAGTTGTGATTTGATTCGACGGATCAGTTGTTGTATTCCGATTGCATGCCAAAGTTACTCAAGTGTAACGTTTCACACTTGTTTGGTGCTGGGGTGCTGATGTTTTATTTTACTTCTTCCAAAGTGTAGGGGTTTATTATATAAGATTTATTTTTCAAGTTCCCCCATGAATACAAATCCCATAGTTATACAAGGAAATCTTTTACCAATTACCCTCTCATCAAAAATTTTGTGAATTGAATTTAATGACATATCAGCTGTATTCACTGTAACAGAATATTATTAGAAAACTCCAGCGTGACATTAAATGTCGTTCAGCTGTTCAAAAAATGTAAGTCATTCCTGTATTCCTCTGCATTTGTTTGTTCAAAAAATATAGGTCCTATTTTTATTTAGGTATTTACTACACACCACACAAGCAGTGTCCGCGTCATACAAGAGAATTTATTGTGTAAAATCGGGTTTCTCCTTGCTTCAATATCTATTATTTTGTGACGAAACATAACCATGATTCGTCAGAAGAATATTAACCGTGGTTCAGTTACTCTGTAATTTTCATTTGGCAAAATCCAATGAAAGAAATTTACTCCTCTGATCACGTGAAAAATAAGTGTATGCTACATACCCCCATACTTTGAAAGAACTGAAAGAAGGCACAGTAAGAAACTCTCACATTTTCGTATATTGAACTCTCGAGTGTGAATAAAATTTTCCTGAAGATGCCAGAAATGTTTGGATAGAAAATAACAGCATTTACATCATTTCTTATGATGAGGTATGTGCTTGCTTGCATTGTAATTGTAACTGTAACTGCAAGAATGTGAAGAGGTTGCAGGGATATTATAACTGTTTCGGCGAGAGTCCGAGCTGCGGCGGCTGGTGTGCAAGCAGCAGGGGTGGTTCGCAGTGAGAGGAAAGCACTGTACTGTCCAGATGACTGATAATGTCATTTCTATTCACATTGAAGGCACTATTTCTAAAATAATATATTATTTCTATTTGTATACTTACTGTAAGAGTATAAAAGTACTGTAAGAGTACAGTTTTATGTAATTTTGTGGATTTGTACACCAGGAATATAAACAAGTGTTAGGCAGTAGCAAAACATGTTGGTTTGTTTTATTCCTAGCAGTGGAACGTCTTCTGACTGTATGTGCCTCTGAAATCATATGTTGAAGCCTCAAAGTAAATTTCCATTTATTACCAAGTCATTATTTGAGAATACTTTTACCGGAAGTATTGTTACATGCTGGGGTAAGTTTCCCAGGAAATTATTAAATTTTTATTACCCCAACACCCATATGGAGGGGGACGTAGCACAGAAACTGCGAAAGGACCAGGATGTCGCATTCAGATGAAGGCATGAGGTTTTTTAACAAATACAATCTCACATCACACACATACCTGTAATTTATTAATAAAACTCTTGGCGGCCCTACATGACACACAGGGGAACAAAGGAATGAGAGAAGATGCCACGCTTTCGAGCACTGGCCACACACGATCTACTTGTTACAAACTTACTCACAAAGTGACGCTAACACGCAAAGAAGTAACACTATCTATATATCCTCCCTCTCTCCAACCCTGGCTGGGCACGCTAGCTAGAGCTGGCGGCATACCAGACAGAGATTCCAACAGGTCCTACTCTCTCTGGCGTGGTCGGCACCAAAGGAGAAGGCTGGTTCAGCCGAAAGAAATAATAAGCTACCCCAATAATACTGTCGACAATGCGACGCAATAATGCGTCTGGTATGACAATACCCGCTAATACGTCACAGTATGGCTATACTTTCTTCGCAACCAATTGATTCTAAAACCTCTGCAGTTCAAAAGGTAGAAAAATTGCAGTTTTTAAGTAATTTCCTGACTTTTTAATGTGGTAAAGAAGCAGTTTCTTAAATAATTTAAAAGCTATTTAGTTTCCAAGGTAATATGGTTTGCTTCGTAACATGAAATCAACTCCTGGTAAAGTGGAGAAGGGCGGTTTTTGGGCAGAGATTGCAAAATTTATACACTGTGTCCATACATTTTTATCAAAATGCAGCTGCATTTAAATAAATGGATTATACCCTCTAGAGTTGCGGGACTACAGTAGGAAAACACTTAAGGCAGGGATATCTGAGTGGAAAAATACACAAAAGGTTGAAGATTACATTCGCGAAGTGGCTCCATCTATATTGTGTAGTACCTGCTTGTGTGTGTGTGTGTGTGTGTGTATACTAAATAATACGTAACATCGAACATATTGAAAAAATAGAAGCTGAAAGAAACAACTGACGATTGTTGGGTAGAAGTTATTTGGCATTTAAAATGTGACCAGTGTGCCTTATTCCACTTTTCTTAATATATATATTCTACTTCTTTGCTTTCCTGGAACTAACTCCCCACTGAACAAGTGTTTGCTTACATGAATGGATAAGAACGCTCTTTCAGTACAAATTCTTGAAACACAACTGAATGACGCAAGTGAAAGTTCATCTTATTAATCAACATAAATTTCTTTTCCTGTAAATCTTTGAGTCGCATCTTTGGAAGATACTAAACTTAACAAAGTTTGGTATTTATCAGTTTTTTCATTTTTGATTTACGCTGTTCAGACATATACACATTCACACGGACCTTTTTCTAAAAATGCCTTTTTTGACTCGGGGTGCCTCAAAACACGTATTTCCGGTGATATCAATATCGAATTTTTGGGTGGAAATGCAATACCTTTTCTATCTACTAGATACGAGATAGAGAAAATAAAAAGGAAGTAAAGACCCAAGTAAGATTGAAAAGTTAAACCTCAACTATCGTGTATAATTATATTCCATGTCTGCAATAATAAATGTATCAAAACTTAGAAGATGTAATATAATTCTTGCACATACGCGCAGTAAAACAGATAAAACACGCAGGTAGATTAGGTTACCAGCACTGAATGCAGGAAATGTTAGCCAAAAGACTGTTATATAGCAGTTGTTTCAAACAAATGATTATAAAGCTTAAGTTTGACGATGCTACGTTGTTTAGTAATTGTTTGGCAGCCATTAATACTGAACTCCTTCAGCGCATTCGTAAACATGGATAAAACTGACTATCGTTATGTGATACAATACTTTCATTTGAAAGGTCTTAGTCTAACTAATATTAAAGCTGAGCTAGATTCTGCTCTGTGGGAGTCTGCTCCTTCGTTTATAACAGTAAAATATTGGGTGGCGGAGTTTAAGCGAGGCCGTACGAGCTGCCAAGACGGAACATCGCAGTGGTCGACCAAATGAGGTGACCATGCCTGAAATTGTAAAGAAAATCCACAAAGTGGTGTTGGATAACCGTCGACTGGAAGTGCGCAAGCTGGCAGAAATCGTAGGTCTTTCAAAAAGTGCTTTACATCGCACACTAACTGAAAATTTATACATGAGAAAGCTGTGCACAAAATAGGTGCCGCGTTTACTCACAATGGAACAAAAGCAGCGTCGTGAGGATGTTTCAATCGAGTGTTTGGAGATGTTTTGATTCAATAAAGCTGCATTTTTGTGTCGATTCATAATCTTGGATGAAACATGGGTCCATAACTTCACACCTGAGACGAAGGAACAGTCAAAAAAGTGGTATAAAAGGGGAGAATCGGCTCCAAAGAAGGCGAAGACAGTTCCATCTGCAGGCAAGGTCATGGCGTCAGTTTTTTGGGATGCGCGTGAGATAATTTTCATTGATTATCTTCAAAAAGGAAAAGCCATCAATGGCGAGTATTATACAAACTTATTGCAGCGTTTGAATGATTAAATCAAGCAACAACGGCCGCATTTAGCGAAAAGGAAGATTCTGTTTCATTAAGAAAATGCAGTAGTTCACACATCGCCAGGGCCAAAATCAATGAGTTAAAGTTCGAATTGCTTCCTCATGCACCCTATTTGCTAGACTTAGCCCCCTCTGATTATTTTCTGTTTCCAAAGTTGAAGAAATGGCTTGGTGGTAAAATATTTGCCAACAATGAAGAGGTGGAGTCTGCAGTTGATGGCTATATTGCAGAACTCGACGGTTCTCACTATAACCAGGATATCGAAGCTATTGAACACCGCTGGGAAAAGTGTATCAAGCTGAAAGGAGACTATGTAGAGAAATAAAGATGGTTTTCCCCAAACTTTTTGTGTTTTCTTTGTTAGGTCGGGTACTTCTGGGACAGCCCTCGTATATTAGGTTCCTTTTGAATTTTATACTATAAATGTAGTCAATAATATCGTACGTTGCCAAATCCTTGGACACGACTCACTCCATCTATAGTATGATTTCTGAGTAAACCTCTCATTTGTGTATCCAAAGCTCTTTGGATATTAACTCTTGATTGAAGGCAAATGGTTCATTACATTCCTACTTTTGGGATGTCCTAGTATAATAATTATACTATTAAAATTATTTTAAAGAAAAATTGACAGCTAAGTGCAAAAATTCTGAGAAACAGGTAGTTAAAATCTAAAGATACTCCCCATTCAGAAATTTAACGAAGGCAAATAAAGCAAAATTCTACAGTTGGTCTTTTAACAATGATATTTTCTCACTGTATATGTATAAAGAATCTGAGGCACAATTCTGGGTTCACGGATGTAAAATTCCCAGTGTTGCAGTAATTGTAATTTGATAATCCAAAATTCATGTTAAGGCCAGATAGCATTAAAATACCTATTAGAAATCTTTACTGCTCCTTTAAGATTCAAATAAATCTAGCTTTTAATAGCCAATGAACAGCCTGTTCAAAATTTGTTAAAATAAGCTGCAAAACCTCAGGCTAAGCACATGATCGCACACCACTGCATTGGTGTGCTAATGGCAGCTCATTTGCTAGAAACTTACTATTCGCTTTGTTCTAGTCTTTCAAGCTTTGCAAGATATCTGGCAGTGGCGTGCACACTGTTTTGTAACTGTAAACCTTAAATTTTGGATTTCCTACCTTTATGATTGTTATCTTAAACTAATTGATTGGAGCATTGTAGTATGCGGATTACTATTTTAATCGCTCCATGAATTAAAAATCTAACATTTACTTTATTAGGTTTTAATAATATGCATTTGAGAAGAGTTATATGTATTTATTTTAACATCTATTTCTCTTTTGTGTATGATTTATTATTAATTTGTAAGACATTCACCTCTAATTGTGTATGAGTAGGCGTTATTTAGACCAACCCTTTCTTTCTTTTAACTTCTATTACCTATTTTAATAATAATAATAATATAATAATAATAGTAATAGTAATACTAATTAATAAAGGAATTAACAATGCAGTCATATAAAGCATATTTTCAGTAATACATATATCTTGACAGTTTGATAACATAAATAGTAAATACTCTACAATAAACCGGGAACGGAAACCAGAACGAGAACGGAAGCCAAAAACAAATGCCTAAGTTCACAATACTGCTGGAATGGAAATACCTTTCTACCACAATGACGTAAGAAGTAGGTTTCTCGCATTGGAATGTCATTTCTTTTACCCGTGTGCAGTTTAGCCAACCTCGAAATCTGATACCATAAACATTTTGTAACAGCAAACCCATTAGTACTTCTGATTCCTCTTGCAAAACGTCATCCAACCCATTTATAACAAGTAGCACATTTTAAAGTCTGTTGTACACTGTTGTTCTGGTTCTGTTTTACCATGCGTGCGTCAAGAAACAGTAGCGTTTATATTTCATGGCCTACTTGTACAATTTCAACCTTTAAGAGAGATACGCACAATAAGAAATCAATACGACGTTACCGGAAGAAGAACGAAGACGAGGAAGCAACCAGTATTCCGTTTCCGTGTTCCATTAAGGTTCCGTTAATAACTGTGAATGTTCACATTGTAATACGTGTAGTTAGATATTGCCGTTCCCGTTCCCGGTTATTGTGAACCAGTCTTTAATCATCAGTACAGAAAATGTTTTTTGAGGAGAAATTATGTGCCACATTTCTTTAACTCAAAGAGAGGGTTACAAACTTGCTGAACCTTGCTGATTGGTAGGGGGTGGAACTATTGGTACATTTTTACTAAAGGTTATGCAGCTCAGATCGGTGTGTAAGGAAGAGGGACAAGGGTGGTAGGGGGAGGGTTAGTGGCGTGTATTTTTGAATAAGTTATTTTTTCTTCTTGTTTTTGTTTGTGTGATTTTGTTGTTAGCTTGTTTCCGGTTTTTCTTTCCATTCTTTAAAGTTAATTATACTTTATAAGTACAGTGTGATGAATATAGACTGAAACATATGTAGTACAGTGTAAGCACTTACGGTCTATCTGACCCATGTGATGTATAGGTTTAAACGCATAAAATGTTTAAGACCAATAAATACACCACTCTATTCTACTCCACTTTTTCTGCCACTTACTTATGGGCCCAAAAATTCGATGTCGAGATTCAAGTGAGATATACGTATGTTTGAGACTCCCTAAATTCAAAAGAGAGAGAGAGAGAGAACATCATAACTCCAAAATGAAATATCGAAAAATACAAAGCTTCATGTTTAAGTTCAGTATCTTCCGAAGATACGAGATGAAAATTTTCATCCCCTCACCCCAAACTAACATTTACATGGAAACATTTTGAATATATATTTTTTATTTTCTTAAAAAATGGCTCTAACGATTTTTATTCATTAACATGCATTTAAGATATTTTCATGACAACATATATTTTCTAGGAACAGCCTGTGAAGTCCTCTTCATTCGAAAAGAACTGTGTATAATTATGTAAACATTGATAAACAATAAGAGGTACACAAAGTCGCATATACAAAAAACTATAAATATTTTTGAAACCCAAAATTTATTTCAAATTGCTTTTTTGTGTAATCAGCCATTACTGACATACCCGTTATTAATGGTTTGAATGCTTTAAACTTCGTCATTTTAAATGTTGTCGCTATTCAATTGTTTCTCGCTATATCGTGAAAAGACACTGGAATTTTTACACCATATTATAATGTTCCAATTTTAAACATCTAACTATCGATTAGTCTTTCTCTACTCCCCTTGTACCTACAACGAAATGTACAATGAAACTGTTTCTGCAAAGGTTCTGCAATGAACTTTAAGTAGGTAGTGAAATAAGCTTTCGTAAGAATAGTTATAGAAGCCATATACAAATCCGATAGTGGGTAGAGAAATTCATAAATACATCTTTTTAAATAATTGTCCTCTTATTTTGAAATTTAACGGTCTTTTGATATATTGTTATATACCGGGGTAAGGCCAACAGCTTTGCAGCTAGATATTACATTTTAGTTACCCCAGCATAAACATTGGGAGGCATAGCATCAGAGGCAAACAAGAGGACCAGGATCTTAACTACGCATTTTAGAGCAGGCGTGGGATATTTATAACAAAAGGCACGTCATTTCACATTGATTACAATATCTGTAGTTTATTGAATATTAAACACGGTGTCTCTACATCATTCACAAATGATACACACACGAGGTCACATCACACGTTTCCCTGCCAGACACTAGGCTTGAAGAGACTGACCCCACGCTACATACCACACAAAAAATAACGCTTACGTCTTCCCGCTCTCTCTCTCCCCTCTCTCTTCCCCCACCCTAATGCCATTCATCCGGCAGTGTAGAAGTGTAGAAGCAGAGGTACAGATACCTAGCACTAAGGCGTCTGTAGTCCTACTGCAGCAATGGGGACAGCTTTTGCTTGAACCTGACTTCATTGCATGAAGGAGACAAGAATGGCACTCTATAGACTGCAACACGCTAAGCAACTGAGAATTCCTGAAACAGGCTGAGGTTCGTTAAGAATTAGAACATTAATAGGAGATGCATCTTTAGAAATGCCGTCAGACTATATAATTCCAATTGAGCACTTCATAAAGAATTTCATGACCTTGAATTTTGAACGAATAAAACTCTGGAAACTCCTGAGAAACCTTTGATGTGATTTACAGATGACCCGAAGGATGGATTAGGATGAAAATCCGGACTGTATGGCATAAGACCAAAGTGCAAATGTCTTTTCCCTTGGGTGAAATTGCTACTGTTTTTGAAACGGAAATTAATGCTGTTATTCAATGCATACATGAAAACATAAGGAGAGCTTACATTGATAAGCATATCCTTAACTTCTCAGATAGAATGGCTGCATTTAAGGCTCTAAGTAGTCATAAGGTAACGTCAGAACTGGTTTTAATCTGCCTAAACACGCTCACAAGTTTGGCAGAACAGAACGAAGTTTAATTCATCTGAATGCCGGGTCATATTGGAATAGAGGCAAATCAAAGACCTGATGAACTTGCAAGACAAAGGTCAGCTTCACAATTTATTGGCCTAGAGCCGGCTCTAGAAATATCTCGATGTTTAGTAAGAGAGGCTATTAAGAACTGGTCCAAAGTAGATCATAAATCCTGGCTTAAAATTCCAGGAAACAAACAAGGTAAACTATTTATTAGATAACCATGAAAGAAAAGAGCTGAAAGTTTATTTAAATATTCTCGTAACAGACTTCAACTGAGAACAATTGTATTTCTCGCAGGATATGCTCCTGTAAAAAAAATCATCTTAACATAATGGGAGTGTTTCAGAAACTTAGATTTCTTGCATATTTTGCAAGAGAGAAACTGAAACAGCCCAGCACATTGTGCTCCTGTGAGCGAAAGCCTCACAGGAAATATATTGCTTTTGGAAAAACGCTTTTAGAACCAGTAGAATTTGAAACCATATCTGTTATATGAAACTGCATTCCTTGGTAATGAGTTCAGACATAATGAATTGGCTTTAAAACGATACAGGTACATATACTAACAGATCCATGGTGATATGACCACGTAGTTAAAGCGACGTAAAAGAAATGTAGAGAAAAAAACTAAGGAAGTGGCGGGTCATTTCTTGTACACAAGAAAGCCATGAATCTGAGAATAAGTAATCTTTACCTGTGAATTTGGAATGTTCAAATCTCCGGAGAACTGGTTCGCGGTCTCTCCACTGGTCAGAGTACCGTAAGAGAAGTTGCTGACAATACCAGTGATGAGAATATGGGGTGATGCTTTTGAAGAGTTTTTGCTTCGCAGCTGTTGATTCCAATTAGCAATTATTTCCAGTCGTTTCAGGACGAGAGACAGCAAATGACACAAAACGAGCGCACAAATCTCGTTAATTCCCATGCTCAACGCGAATGCCAGTATTAATTAATGAGAGGAAATGGCAATGGGGTACTGATGTTTTAGAGCACGCTTTTATCTTTGTGAGTTGCTAATTGGATTGAGGATGAAAGATTGTTTAGGGTCTGCTGTAACATTACATTTTACTGAATAGAACCTCAATACTTGAATACGATGCTTACACTAACTGTCCAGTGTAGAATACAATGCTTCACTGTTAGCATAGGGTGGTACAGAAAATTGTGCAGTTTTCTCGTAGATTCAGCCCCAGAATTGTCAATTTTCTTTACAGTGGAGCATTGGAAGGGCATGAAACGGGGCTCTCTGAAGACCTTAACGTTTGACATCCAGCAGCTTTTGTGAATGGCATTTTCATCTGTTTGTTGCATTAGTAACAATTTCTATATATCGGAAATGTCCTTACAAATACCACGTCAACGAGTTGTTTTTGGGGGGAGAGGGGGAAAAAAAACCAAAAGAATCTTCTGTCTTTGGCTCTCTGCCTTATTAAACTACATATAAATCCTGTCAAACTGATCCAGGTCCTAATACGAGTGTCAAAGAACCCTGTTTGAACAGCTTATCGACCTGGGCATTACTCCATGCACCGCTTAAGTTTACAATACCTGTGCCGCGTCATCATCCTAAGATGGTTAAGAAACATATCAGCAAACTGAATGTTCTGTGACGTCAGCGAGCAAGTCTCTTTTTGCTCTTGGCTCTCAGCTAGGAATTCAATGAGAAATTAGGGCAAGTGAGGCAAGGGAAAAGGCGAAGCTATTGTCAGTGAGGACTAGCTCGGCAAGAGGAACGTATCTTGTACTTTGTAACCACGTGATTGTAAGACAAAGTCTGCCCTTCCCTTCCTTCCGTATCCTTTCCCAACAAACGGTGTAATGTGATACATCACACGTAAACAGTCGTCTGTTCCTAGACCAGCTTATACTTTGCTAAGGGGGATTCAAGCGTCCAAGTACCTTTTGGCAGCTTGATTGACTTTCTGAGGGCACATATATATTTTCATCTGCGCTTTATATCCATACTTTCTCAAGTTTTCGCCATATACCGCAAAATCATCATCATGATTTTGACCATTTCACCTGTTCCAGCTCTAGTTTTCAGTCGAGGATTCCATCCATTTACAGGGTCCACTGGCAAGAGGCATACATTTAATACACGGTTTACTCAGTCTACTTATAAACACTATCTTATTGATTGATAGGAAAAGTCAGTTATGAAACAATTGGAAGAAATGGAGCATTAAGGCTAGAATGTAGGTATTATCTATTCATTTTACATATGTTCTACCAATTATCTCCTTTTACTTGGTCGGTTTACTCTCGTCATATATAGGACTTAAACCCCTAAGACTTACAACCGTGCCTAGGGTCAAAGGCCTGTAGAGGAGCAGACAAACATTGAATCAGAGAATGAAGAACTCGGAACGGGGGATCGGCCTGTTGCCAGATATGAGTGTGAGGAAGATGATATGAAATGAAGGCAAAAAGTGGATGAAAGGTGGTAAGGTGCAATTGGTGGATTGAATGGCGGGGGAAACCCACCCAGACACCGCTTCATCCGCCACAAAACCCACATGCGGGCCCCTTAGTGGGAAACGAGTGGTCTAAACACTTGGCCACGGCACCGCCCTATCTGCTTATAAAGAAGAATATGTATTTAGCAAAACTAAATTTAAGCAAGTCCGTAGAAGAGTATCTGTGCTGAAAAAATATAATGTGAAACTGAAATTCTTGCCACTACCATTAAAATCCAGCCCGTAATACTTCACACATCCTTCGAAATAGAAGTCACTACCTTTTAATTTTCTCTACCGCTTATCTAAGCTAGAGGAAGTATTACGTGCCACCAAAAAATATATTATCAAGATTTCATCAGCAATAGACATGTTGATACCCCCTGAATATAAAGACGCTTCAGACAAATGACGATAAGTGAATGTATATGTCTTATCACCCAATCTGTTCAGCGTAATTCAAAAGCCAAATATCATATAATTACCAAATATTATTTTAACAGAAAAATTCTTTAGATAAGATTTCAATGAATGTTCCAATCAAAATCTCTTATATAGAGAGAATATTATTGATACTTTTATTATTTTCTAATAGTTGTTCCAAAATTTCTAAAAGGACCATCATCTGACATACTATCATTGCGCACAAGTAATTTGTGATGTCTCCTTCATTTCTGTTAAATTTTATACCATGTTAACATGCTCCTTAGGATATTGTTATATGCTGGGTAGATGGCCTAAAAGTTCACATGAAAATTAAATTAATTTATAATAACCAGCACGCACACTGAGGGGGTGTATACTTACTTGGCTGCGGAGGACCGAAATGTGGTGTGGAGGTTAGAGGAAGGCGTGGGCTTTTACTACACAAAAGCCATAACACAAATCTACTCGCACATTCCTAGATTTATTTCACAAACGTTTAGGATTCCTACATTATTAAAAATGGAAGGTGAGAAGAGATGTCCACCGATCCAAAGCCCGGCTTACACACGCGATGCGTTTCTCAAGGAATCCTAACTGAAAGTGATGCTATCCTCCCACTATTCGTGGCTAGCAAAGCTACCAGCCAAGAGTGACGTAAGCAACAACGTTTCTGGTAATGACAATGTAGAACAATAATTAACCCCCTAAATTATTAATTAGTCACAATATAGTTAAATACAAAATTTTACTAGTGAGGATTTATCTCGTAAGTCAACGTCGTTGTAGCATTAACCATTTCCGAAATATTTGCTGTTTGTTTATATGTTTCTACTTATTTTCAAATATTAAGTGGCAATTATTTTCTTTCTCATGAGCTCTGCATAGAGTATATAATATCCAACTACTTTCACTGACATGGGTGAACGGTTGAACGGGAGGTCCGCGGTTAAAATCCCTCAGACTGTTCTCCCTAACAGGTTTTTTTATTTCAGGCTTCTCTCCGTACTCATACATGGCAAATGCCGGAGAGGTACCCTAAACTCAGGTTTGGAAGGTCCTTCGTGTAATTCCTTTCCCAAATATTTCATTCCATGTATCATCAATGTCACCCGCCTGTGGTGCTGTATGTAGTAAGAACGGGATTAAAAATTTCTAATGTTATACATTCGCATGACTTTCTCTAGCCTCTATCGTTTATTAGTGGGTATGCAATCTATTCTTACTAAACCTTATTTTTCTATCTACTTAATTTTAATCTAAGTAAACCTTTATAGAAATAGTTACATTACAGATTTCGTTAGAGATACAAAGGGAACAGCAAGTGTCAAATGTTTAGGAACTGGACGCTATATGCTGGCCTTAAAATTCCATGCTGGTTACATAACATCGCGAGAAAAAACCATAAATCGATGAGACTTAAAAGAATGGCTTAGTATTGATCAAATCCAACCATTAATAACGGATATTTCGGAAATGGCTAATGCTACAACAAAATTATCTGTAATAAATTTGTGTTTTACAGAGATCTATATTTTTTTGGTATGTATAATACGTTTTCGTCTATCGCTTAACATTTACCAGATATACAAGACAATACATAATTTCTTCCAAATGATGTGGACTTCACAGGCTATCCCCTGAAAATTCAAGATATACGTTTTATTTGTAATGTAAGTATCTTTAATATACGGTATTTTAACCAAAATACTTAGCCATTTTTAGAAAATAAAGAATTTCGTAAAAGGGTAAAGGATAGTTGGAGGTGGGGAGGTTTTCTTGAAAATCTTCGTGTAGCATCTTTAGAAGTACTGAATCTAAATACCAAGTTTGGTATTTATTCTACTTTTGTTTTTAGTTATTCTGTTCACAGACACACACATATGGACCGTTTTCTAAAAATGCTTTATATTCAGGGGACCTCAAAAAATGCATTTCCGGTGAAATCTCGACATCGAAATTTTGGGTGGAATACAATACTTCCCCTACTTACTATACGTAGTAGAGAAAGTAATATAGCTATTTTCTAATTAACACGTTAGTATATCTCAGCCTATTGTATACACAAAATTACTGCAATAAAATCTGCTTTGCGGTAATATTAATGGAGAACCTTTCTGGTCAACATTTATCATGACAATAAGCAGGTGAAAATGCAAGCTTCTGTGTGAATGATTTATAGAATAGTCATTAAAATATATTATAATGGACGGAGAAACTCGTGCAACCTTTATACATAAGATTTTGCAACAACAAAAAAATATATAAAAATAAAAGAAAAATCTGATGTGTTACTCACATGACTTTCTCTACTCTTGTACAAACTATTTTTACAAACTTATTCTCCGTCTATTTCATATTAATCGAGATAAACATTTCCAGAAACCATCTTTTGACACGCAAAGAGAGATATTTTACACATAGCGAACAGTTCTAAAAATATTTGACTATCGTTCAAGACGTACTATGTTCCCCTTGTTTTGTATTTGCAACGGCAATATAGAAATACAGTAACCTTTAAGCATAGACATATCTCTTAATAGCTGGTTGCTATGTGCAGCACCATTCTCTTTGCCCCAGATTAATACTCTTTGCATATCCAAGACAAAAAAATGAATAACGAATTCCCATTTGAGAAAATAAGTATTGAAAAATTTAAGGGAATAACAAGCAATATCTCGAAAATGGTTCACTCAACAAAAATGTATGACATAATTGTGTATTTTAACGCGATCTATATTTCTTGAGTAGTAAACTTTTGTCTATCTCTTATGGTTTAACAGTTATGTAACGTATCAGAATTTCTTTAATTTGTGATAATATTCTGTTGTTTCTATTCGCTGAAAGTTTAAGACCAGCATATATTGTCCCATTTTTAAAATCTGATGTAAATTCGGTTTCCTCTAGCGCCATGTACCTGCAACGAAATGTATAATGCAACCATTTCTCGGTAAACATAGTACAAATTTCGTAAGAATAGTGTGTAGGGGTTATATAAAAATGACTATAGTGATTAGAGCAAGTCATGCGAATATAACACATCAGCCTTTCATTTTATTTTTTCTCCAAGATTCCCACGTCCCAGTCCAAAAATACTCCTACATTACTAATAGTCGTTCTAAAATAACACTCAATTACGTCCACTACCATTTGCGTATAACCGTAACAATAGGTTACTCTCGGTCCATTTGTTGCTTGCCTGGATTAAGTACTTTCGCAGAAAATCGTGGTTCTTCGTTTTATCGAATGACAAATGCTCCCCATTTATAACAGACATCTACCAATACAGAGGCACTGTCACTGTGTATAGGTTATGTTTGCTTTGTTTACGTTATATCTGTTGCCACAGCTGATCACAGGGTACACCAGGTCCCAATTTGCATATCACCATCGGTGAAGCTCTATACACTGTTTCACTAATGATTTCCCTGCTATGTTCCTTTTGTTGAAGAAATACAAAATATTAAACATTTCTCCTATTTAGGAGTCATGTTTAATATGAGAGGAAAATGGAACAAACATCAATAACTAACTATAAAGCACGAAGGCGGTTAAATGGATTATTACGTCCCCTCGCGCGGATACCTAATGTACCATTAGATACATTAGAAAATACGTATAACTCTACGATAAGGCCGATTTTGTTATACGGGAGTGAAATTTGGGGATGGGAAAGAGCAGAGCATGTAAATAAAATGTAGGTGGCGTTTTGGAAAAGAGTTCTTGGAGTTTCACAAGGCACATCAAATTCGGGGGTATTGAGGGATGTGGGATGTTATGAAGACACAGTACACTGCAAAATAAGAGCACTGAGGAACTGGCTGAGGCTGATGCAGGGAGATGACTGCACACCACGATCCAAATGTTATAAATACCAGCGAGAAAACCTGTATTAAATTTTGGGCAGCTGATTTGGAAAGGGGTTTGAGAAGAATAGGAATGGGGTCAGTGTGGCAAAGAACTGAAACAAATGACAAAAATATATGGAAAGGTGTCAAAAGAAGACTAAGAGACATCAACCAACAGCAAATAGAATCGGATTGTAAAATCAAACCTTTCCTCAGTCTAGCAAATGAAATAAAATTGAATTGGTGTAAAGAGGCATATATTTTTGACTTAGGAAGACAAGAAAGATCAGGAATGGCATGGTTTAGACTCGGGGGCTGGAGGGCACAGAAAATGACTGACGATTCTGGCAGGAGAATCTGCCCATTCTGTGATTTGGATGAGGACTGGGTACATATTTTGGCGGAATGCGCTTAATGGGAGAACCAGCGAACAATTAAATACAAAGAAAAATTCGTAAGTCCTTCTGGAAGGATGCGATCTACTTGCTGACCACAGAAACCTGCAAAACATGGGCAATTTCATGGCTAAAGTGCGCGAAGCTAGGTCAGATTTGTTCAGTTAGTCAAAGGTAATTTATCCCCGTTTTCCTTTTTTTGTTTTGTTTTGTTTTGTTTCTTTTCTGTTTTTTTGTCACCATACCTTGTATCTTAAATATGCATGTACGATCAATGACCCATGCACCAAATACTTGTGTAATAACTTCAATAATTTGAAACTAATGAAGACACCTTATCTATTTTCTCAGTGCTTTCTTATCCCTGTGTGGTTTTTATTTTAACCTTTAAATAAGAAAAGCTCACTTCCTCAATTTCGTTTCCAGATAGAGTGCTTTATCTCTTCTTACAGCGTTCTTGCAACTCATTCCTCCAGAACATTAAACCCCTCCAGAGAATTGGCATCAAACATGAGAATTGCTTCATGGACAGTTTTATATTCTATCCACTTTAGTAATTGAAAGCATACATCAGTTGATTCATTTGTTGGCGACAAGAACAACGCTGTCCAGCTCATCAGAACGAGTGGACGTTGCTTCAAAGTAACATTACTTTGATGGTGCAACATTACGATAACGGGCAGCTGTATCTCAAGAAAACCGCACTACATCGCCACCCATTCGCTACACTGTAGGCTTTGAGAGAGATCGTTAATTGGAACCAGGAAGAAGCCTTTGTGAAATCCGAGCTCACCTTAATTAAATGAAACCTCTTGCAATTGCTGTATCCAAACTATATAGCAAGTCTTTCAGCTTTGCTGGCACACAGCATCAAGTGTTAATTAAAATAGCTTTAGTAATTACTGACTACTTCCTGTAAGGAAATGAGTTGGAAAAACTCGACAAGTGCTTTTGAAGCAGTTGCGTCATATCTTGGAAATGTTAAAGGGCATTATTACGTTCAAAGGCTGGTATTCCATCCTAAGAAACACACAAATAAACGCACATTAATTTTTATCTCTAATTTTACAGTTAAAAATCGCACGTCTTACTCGGCACACAATTCTTTATATTCAAGCTGTAAATTATTCGTAATAAAAGCTTATTTGTCTTTATTTCATTTGGTAATCATGATAAATGTCTTCAGAGATTGTTTAAATAAACATTTTTATCTACATAGAAGCATACAAGGTTTACAAAGCAGCCCTTGACATTGCATATTCTTTACATGAGCACGTCAGAAACAAAAGAACGGACACAACATTTAAAAGTGTTATAACTTTAAATACTGGGAAATCAAAAAAGTAAGAAATATATCTGAAAAGTTCTACAAATTATTCTGTACAAATTTCTGTCTATATCCTAAAGTTTACCAGTTATATGAACTTCTCTAAATTTCATTAAAATTAAGAGAACTTAACAGAACTCAGTTATGTTTTACGAGCATACACACGCCCTTTTTCTAAAACTGCCTTTTTAGGTTTTAGGGAATATAAAAACATGTACTTTATTTATAATGAAGGCTCTGTATCGGAATTTATTTTTGATAATGCAATAATTTCTCTACATGCTACAGGTTAGGGGTAGAGAAAGTATAAATGTTTTCTTTGGCTCCAAGAGACTTCAATGTATATTTCTGATGAAATGTCGACGCCAAATTTTTGCGTGGGGTAAACTATTTGTAGCTGCCATAGAAACACGGTAGAGAACGTAAAGCACGGGTGCTAGTTTAGAACTTAGAGCTATGTATAGTAAGTTATTTAAAAGAAACTAATATTGTGGCGTATTATTAACTTTATTGTCATTACCAGACGCACTATTGTGCTGTATTGTTGCTACCAGACGTAGCATTATTGTGTCTCAATAGTTATATTTTGACTTAACGACCTTTTCGTTCTGCGCGGACCACGCCAAAGGGAAAGATTTGTTTGAAACTGTCTGATATGGCGTCAGCCCCGTCTGGTGGGGGTAAGATAGCGTCACTCAAGTGGAAGTGTTCTTTGGGATCAGACGTGTGTGCGGCATCTCCCTCCATTCTTTTTATTTTGTTCAATATGTGGAGTCGCCAGACGTGTTGTGATTAAATCTCGGTTATGTGAAGGCAATGTGTGTTATGTAATTTTTCAGTGTAATATAAAACACATGCCTTCCCCTGAAATCTACACACCAAGGTCTCGGACTTTTTGCTGCCAGCGAGTTGCGGCCCCCCCCCCATGTGCGTGTTAGGGTGACCCAAATTAATCATTCTGGTAACCTTTTTGGCCTTCACTCCAACATGTAACTATATTACTGCCTAAACTTCGTTAAGTGCAAAAAGAATTTTCAAGAGATAATCTGACGGTTGAATGCAGCTGTAAATTTTCAATCGGTAGTTTTAGGTAATGAAGAAATGCAGCATTAACCTATTAGAATTTGTCACTGTATACTTTTTTATGAAACCCCAGCATTATAAACACACAGTTACTGTATTCAGTGTTGCACGAGTACATAATTGGCTTATTATAATACTCTGGGGAAAAATAACAATGACGTAACACCGGCTTCTGTTGCTTCTAGAGAGGATGAAACCATTTTGTGATATTCTTTTCTCTGAGCAACGAAGATGCAAAAACCTCTATACACTATTAGATTAGAATAATTAAGATCTGAATTTATAGTTACCTACCATGCTGTGCTACTGATAGGCTACAGTCTTAACACCAGCTCAATCTCTCCCAGGAAGGGAATGTCTTGTTTATCGGTTCAACACACAAGTAATAACAAATGAAATGCAGGGAGACAAGCTAATGTCAGCTATTGCATAAAACGTTGTATCCAACTGTGGATAATTTCAATGACAGTCGTAAAAATTAGCGCACTCACTGTCCTTTGTGCGACAAACATTCACTCGTACCATAATCAGCGAGATTATCTACTTGTTGCATAATCTATTATTTGTGTACGCATTCAGTGTAATATACCTATCAACAACCCTCCTCCGAGGTATCAAGAACGAAGCTAATGATGAGATAACCAACTAACACCATTAGCTTGGACACTATCAGATATTGCAATCACATGCCTCATTAAGTTGACAATGGCCTTCTGTATGGAGACGACTCCCTAATAACGTTATTAACAAATCGGGCATCAAGTTATGATCGGAAGATACAAGATCAGGAGAGTATGGTGAATGGCTTAATCTTATTTACAGCGAGGTCTATATGCATACTAATTTTGCTCTCCCCATCTTTTGATATCCTTGAATTCAAGTGACCTAAGCACACTTAAAAAACCGACAATATTTCAACGGCATTGCATGAAATGCTGACTAGCATTTGGATTTCAGTGTAATATAGTATATTATGCAAAAAGACTATAATGGCAGTAATTAAGATGTGAGTGTGCTTATGAAACGAGTGATAGCAAATTTCATAATTTTCATACAAGCATCTTAATTGCCATTATATTAAAGTTGCATACCACTGTTTTTGGTCGATTACACTATAATTTCCAAAGTTTTGAGTTTTTACAAAATGATCTTAACTTGCTAATTGTGTGTGATTAAAAGCTGACTTATGGCAGCATTAATTGTAGAGCCTGAGCATGTTTGCGAGTATGCAACAAATGGCAGCACAATTGAGTCCAGCCGTATTTATTGATTTTTGCAGGTAACGTGAAAGCTACACACATTAATGTAAAGAAAATGAAATTAATTTATTAGAGTATTAAAATTACAACGAATTTATTTTATTTTAAATACAAATATTTTATAGTTTATCTGGGAATTGGATCCCAGTGGGCTCCTACTTTGAAGGTGTTAAAGGTATGGGCGCTGCGTGCGCCGCCGAATAAGGCTATGAGCCCCTGAAGAATTATGGATGCCACTTATCTTGCATATATTCAGCGTATTATAGTGTGCTCGACAAAAAAAGATAAAATGGCATAACTTATTAATAACGTGTTTGATAACTAATGGTACTTTAATCATAGAAAATACTTTAAGAATTCAGAAGGGTTTCTCAAGTTATTCACTGGAAACTTTTCGTCTTGTGTCAAATTAATTTATTTATTCGCATATTTTAAGACAAAATATGAAGCATGATGCTATATACTCATTTCGATAAATACGAGGCGTTCTAAAAATTCTCGGCCTGACCAAGAAAACAAGATTTAAGAAGTGTTTTTTTTATTTATAGTATTTAGTTCAACGGCTTTCCTTCAGCAAAATAAGATTTATCCAACTGTGCAAAATAAGTGTCTTTTTAACATCAAATGAGGAGATTGAAGGTAAGTCTTCTTTCTCCCAGCGATCTCATCTTTGTGCTTTGCGAAGAAAACGTGTGCCTGGGAACCAAATCCGAAGAATATGAAAGTACTTGGATTCGAAGGTCATGCAGTTGTGCACCAACAATCCCAGACGTGTGTGAAAACGCATTATCGTGATGCAAAGAACTTTCTTTTTCGTAAGGCTGGACGTTTAGCCTGAATAACATGCTTAAATTGGTCCAGTATGAAGCATAATACTCCCCGTAATGGCTACCGTTCTTGAGGAATTTTAGTAGCACCATAAGTTAATCTCAGGAAACCGTAGCCACTATTTGGACTACTCCTTCGTCTCTGGCGTGTAGTGAATAGACCATATTTCATATACTGATATGAAAAGTTGCAGAAGCTCGCTGTAATTACTAGGGACGGCTTCTGGGATAGCGCCACCGTCCCGTGGCACATAGGAATTGCGCCTAAAGTATTTCTTTCGAGTACTATTCTCTCATTTGAACGGGCGCGTTAAGCGGCGCACTCTCTGCTGGTAGTTTTCTAAAGCTTGGAGCCAATTCCAGACTGACGCTGTTTACGCCCATAAGGAGTGTATAAGCCTAGGGTGTACGTTTCTATGCGGTTCTTGTGGAAGAGGTGGAGCCAAGATTGCTGTGACGCAGAACTTACTTCCACCCGCTAGACGCAGTAAAGCATAGACCCTAGCGACAATGGTGGAATACATATTCCCGGTCAATCTTCCGTTAATGCAGTGTTACCATCTTGCTAAAAGTTAATGCTGATGCGTTTGGACGCGCAAATTAATGTTTAATTAAATCGAATGCAGAAAAAATACACCAAAATGTCCTTGTAAATAAAAATTTACATTTTTCAATATACTTATGTCGTTAGGTTTTGAAACTAAGGGGCATTACTTCAATATCTGTATATTTATAGCAGCGGGGTTATTGGCTATAATTGAATATGTGATATCTTATGCACCACAGAACAAAATCTAACGTATTCATCATGTGTTGAGCACCCGTTTTCAAAACAATTGTCAAGTATTTCTGTGTATGTTCGTGTAGTAACAGTTCAGTCCAAAGACGTTTTAGTTCACCGTGAAATCTGGTAACTAAGACAGTGTGGAGTATTTCCTTTAAGTGAATATTCAGTTGTGTGTGAAAGCTACAAACATGAACAAAGCAAGTGAAATATAAAAAGCTCCATTTAGCGACAGGACTCTCGGTGAAAAAATTCAGATGAAAACATTGGGTAGGCCACTCCCGAATTTAGTCGTACTCCGTGGTCTAGGGTTACCATGCTAGCCTCTAGTTGAAAATCGCGGGTTCAAACCCGGCTTAGAGCGATGGATTGTTTTTTCGGGCGTAAAAATCCTTAACATGGTTTCCTTCGGAAGGGAAGTAAGTAAAGCCGGTGGTCCCGTGTCTTAGATTTACGGCATGTAAAAGAACCTCAAGCCTGATAAAGAGGCGCCTGAACAAATTTACCGGTCCTTCACGCCCAATATAGAATGGGACGCTAAGGACCATAGTAGTTTAAGAGCGTCCATATATAAAACTAAATTTGTTACTCCCGAATCAGAATCTGCAACAGCAAGCAAAATCGATGTCGTAAATTTAATCCGGACATTTATCAAAAGAACAAATGGATTTTTGGGTGAGGAAAATAGTACTATTATTTTTAGTTTTCCTTGAGTATTATTTGGGGAGATGTCTATTGTATAAGATCGGAATAACTGATGCTGGGCATTTATAGTCTAAAATGAGAGTACATTCGATTCTTGTCAATTGCCTAATACGTTCGATGCTACTGCACGAAGTTGGTAAACATATTATTTGAGGGATTGGTTTTCAAATTTTTTGGCACCACCAATAGAATACTTCAGGGGACGATACTGGTAATTGCATTTAAACAAGTCGAAGCGCTCTTGAGCATTCGAATGCGGTTTTGGTCCATTGTTAGCAAACACAACACGCATCGAACGGAAAGCTTTATCATACCTAAGACTTCGCATAAACTGTAGTGGAGGTCTTTCCAATGTCAACCAACTCCTAAACCATCAGTCAGCGATCATTGAGTACGCCATAGTAAGTGCTCATCATCTTGAATGGATGTACAACCACGCTTAAATTCAGTAACCCGTTTTTTAAACTTCAAAAAACGAAGGAAAGAATCCGTTAAATTGAATCTAACACCTTTTGTATTTCTGTTGGGATTAAACCGTTACAACATAGTGCGTTATCACAGCTCGTTTAGTCCATCTTGTAGAAAATGTGAGCCGTAGTTTGTTTACACTACCGTGTAAATGTGACTAAAATTGCGCGTCTGAAACTTCACAGCGCGACATCTAGCAACTGTCTTCAGTGATACCTGGAGTGCTGATAGCTTTGGTAATTAATTGAGGTTAACGATTGCTTGTAGTCACAACTATTGATTAAACTGGATTCTGATTGGTGAGTAAGGCATCAATGAGGCCTCAGTGTCCGTTAAGTTTGAGCAGTTAAAGTTTTTCAAAGTCCCTTCGAGTGAGCGGGCGGTTTGCAACCGTCAACTTCTGTACGTCGCTTTAGCTAACACTCTAATACAAGCCAAAGGCACTGATCTGGGCGCAGTGCTTGGCGTGCAGCAGTGGTTAAGCTAATTTAACTTCTCAAGCAACTCCAGTTCGATTTTATGTAGTGAATTGTTATCTTTTATTTCTTACAACTTGTTTTACTGTAATGTAGCTAACTGATATTGCTTGTGTTACTTAATTTCACTTACAAACATAATTGCACAATAATTGTGAAATTTGTGGTTATAAAATTTATGAAACCTGCTCCCGACTGATAAATAGTCATGGTTACCATCTATGACAGACTACTGAATAAACGTACTATATAAAAATGAAGAAAGCCTGCTATATTTTCACTTGTGTATTGTCGCGAACATGATTCAGCGTCGTGGGGGATAGATATTTAAGGGTGGTAAAGGGAAGGCAGATGGTAAAGCAATGATAACAATGGGATATAAATTAATCTAATATATTAAGAAAGATTAAGTAATTTGTTGGTTGCACATGCTTGGTTTACAAAGGCGGGGCTTGCAATATATTCCGTTAATCCTGGCCAATGTTATTCTGATTATGGGGTTACTAATACAAAACCTTACCTTAAGAAATGGTGTGTCTAGGCGAGGTAAGAGATGAAGTGTTCGAAGTGGTAGCCGGTTGAGCCCGGAGCGACGCCTCAAGACGCACACAACAATGTAGAGGTTCCCCCGACGGTCAAAGACAAGACGGTCGGGTCTACAGTCCCTTAAATAGATTTAGCGGCGTCCCGGAAGGGCATTCCAACATAGTGGCCGTTCTCCTAATATAAAACGAAATTAACTTTTCTCCATTTTCTACAAAGCAACACACATCTGCTTATTTTAGACGCCTTCAGTATTTTCTAAGAAACAAATGACGAATTTCTGCGACTATACTCGGAATAGATGTAAGACTTGGGTGCAAACAAGAAACTCTGTGATTAAAGCGAACGCTCTCTCTCTCGTCAAAGTCATGGACTTATCAATCCGCCCTCAGTAATTCCGCATGTAAATTATAATACCGAGAAAAGCGCATTTATTTGTTTACTTAATAGTGCAATTTATCGTTGAAGTCAAACTACTTTTTGTAGTAGAATATTTTTTGGTAGTTGGAAGATGCTTCATGTTTATCTGCCCCACGTATGGGAGCCAATTTGTCGCGGTAACTCGTGTTATCTATTTCTGAGCGCCTGTTACTGTTTTACTACTTTGAGTTTGAATTTTGGGTTATTTGTCCTCCGGCTAGCTATTATTACTACTCAGTCGAGCATATCTCTTGAACAGGGTGTGTAAACGGAAAGGATTTGTTACTGAAAGATAACACTTATAAAAGAATTTGTTTTTACACTTTTATTGCCGTCACTTTTATTAATTTCACATATTTACTCTTGATACACGCCCGACTGAAACTGTTATATTTTCGAATGTTACTATAATCACTTATTTGCTGCACATTATTAATTCGCGTATTTCACATTCTTTTAACTAACTTTACAACGCGAGAGATTCTGTAGAATTACGCGATGTGTAACGCGTGAATGATTCTCTTAAACTTTGCGACGTATAACCCGCGAATGCTTCTGTTGAACTGAGCGACGTATAACCTGTGTATGATTCTGTTGGACTGAACGACGTAGGTATTACCCGCGAGTGCTTCTGTTGGACTGAACGTTACCCGTCTCTTGTACGGAATTTATAGTCCCTCACCCCATATGCCTAAAGATTATAACCGAGCTGCTATTGGTTAATAAAACGCGCCAACATTAGCGTCTATATTTATATCCAATCAAAATTACGAACACATATGCTCTAGGGAAGAAATTCCCTCCATTTCTAAAGAAATGCGCGCTACTCTGACGTCATTTGCTTGTCTCTAATAATTAATAAACAACTCACCCCCTCGCTCATTGTTGCCCGCTCCTATTGTCAGTTTCAGTGAGGCCGTGTAAACTTATTTCCTAACAATGCTTATAATTAACAAACATCTCAAATCAATGTCATACAATAATGCTTATTTACACTACAATCACTCTGGCATTTACATTGCTGTGATATAAAATACTGCCACATTTTATTTTAAATATATTTTTAAAATATGTGCAATTTTACACTGTGAATTCTGCGCGCTCCACAGGAATCAAGTCATAACTCCTACACATTTTGGAGCAGAGTGATAAACTTCAGCTCATCTTTTAGGGGAAACGTTTCTCTTTGACACCGTTATTAAACATGGAATCTTCTGTGTGCTTAGGCTATGTGATTTCTTTCTTTACAAATCTATGCGAGGCTTTTTTTCTCATTTTTTCACTGAAACAATTTTTCTATTAATGACATTTTCTGGTATAAATAAACCGCTTTTTTCAAAACAATTAAAGATAGCTGAATCAAATTTTAGGATGATAAAAGTAATCTCTAAGTGTTTTCCAAGGCATACGTTGGTGTTAATAAGATGTTTGATTATTTAAAAAACTTTGCAAATAAATTTAAACCAAAAGATGGTAATTTCCTTAATAAACAAACTTTTGTATACTAGTAGATCAGTGAACTTAGAAGACAAGCTTATAGTTGTATGGTATGTTATAGTTTCTAAGATAATGGTTATCAATTTAGCAGATTTAACTTCGATGGGATAGGGCTTTTAATTGCCCATGAACACTCGTATACTTTCGTGGTATACATATTGTAAACATAAAAGCTACGTTTTTACTTTCTCTATTAGTAAGTAGGGGAAGTATTGCATTCCACCCAAAAATTCGATATCGAGATTTCACCGGAAATACATGTTTTGAGATCCCACGAATCCAAAACTGTATTTTTAGAAAAAGATGTGTGTCTGTGAACAGTAGAACTCAAAAACGAAAGTCGGCTAAATACCACATTTACTATTTAGGATCAGCACCTTCTAAAGATGCGACACGAAGATTTTCAAGAAAATCTCTCCACCCCAGGCTATGCTTTACATGGAACATTTTTCGAAATATTGATTTTCTCAAATGGCTCTAACGATTTTGAATAAAATATCTGAATGTTTAAGATATTTTGATGGCAAATGGAATGTATATCCTGAAGTTTCTTAGAATGTCCCCAAAAGTCCCCTTCATTCTGATTGACTTTCGCATAACTGAACAACCGTAAGAGTTAGGCAAAATTTCACTACGCAAAAAATGTAGATTTTGTTAAAACACACAATTTAGGTCACACACATTTTTATTTTTGGAGTAATCATTCCCGAGATATTCCTTGTTATATGTTTGAGTTCTTTTTTATATCCTGGACGTGCAAAGAGATTGGAATGCTCCACATAGTAATCAGCTCTTAAAAGATCTGACTATCGCTTAAAGCCTACCATATGCACCTACAAGGAAATTAGCAATAAGATAATTTCTGAAAATGTTTATCTAGATTAACATGGGGTAGATGGAGAATAAACGTTTGTAAAAATAGTTTGTACAAAAGTGGAATGTCATGTGAGTGCAACACATCAGATTTTACTTCCTCTATTACGTATAGCAAGTATGGGAAGTATTGCATTACACCCAAAAATTCGATACCGAGATTTCACCGAGTATACATGTTTTGAGTCGAGCTGAATCCAAGTAAAGCATTTTTTGAAACATGTCTGTGTGCTGTGAATAGCATAACTTGAAAACGAAAAGTCACATAAATACCAAACTTGATATTTAGGTCCAATATCTTCCAGAAATGCGACACAAAGATTTTCAACAAATTGCCTCCACTCCAAACTACCCTTTACATCGAACATTTTTCGAAATGTTTTATTTTCTAAAATGGCTCTAACAAATTTGATTGAAATTCCATATATTCAAGATATTTACATGGCAAATAAAATGTATATCTTGGATTTTCGGGGAATAGCCTATGAAGTCCTTTTCATTCGGAGGGAACTTGTATAATCCTGTATAATTGGTAAACGTTAAGCGATAGACGAAAAAATTCTACACAAAAAATGTAGACCTCTTTAAAACACACAACGAATTTCAAATAAGTTTTTTTGTAGTGTAAGCGTTTCTGAGATACGGTATTAAAAGTTCGAATTGTTCATTTCTTGGTCCTTTCAACATAAAGTTGTTTCTCGCGATTCCTGGAAACAGTATGGAATTTTAGGGCCAGTTCTTAAACATTTGAATATCGCTGTTCTTTTTGTATCTATAACGAAATGTGTAATGTAGCTATTTCTGCGTCGTCCTCCATGTTGTAGTGGTTGCCATGCTAGGCTCTAGTTCCCGAGGTCACGGGTTCAAACCCAGAGGAGGGCGATGGATATTTTTCGGGCGTAAAAATCCTTAGCATTACTTCGGAAGGGAAGTAAAGCCGGTAGTCACGTGTTGTAGATTTACGGCACGCAAATAACCTCAAGCTTGATAAAGAGGCCTCTGAGCAAAATTACCGGTCTTTCACGCCCAATATAGAATTGGATGCTAAGGACCACAGCAATTAAAGAGCTTCCATAAATAAAACTCAATTTATTTTTTTATCTATCTCTGTAAATGTTTATTTAGATTAAAATGTAATAGATAGAAAAAATAAGCTTGAATATGAATAATTTGTGTACCCACTAATAATGATGGAGAGTAGAGAAAGTCATGTGAATGTATTACATCAGAGTTTTTTTTTCTTATCAATTTATTATAGATAATACAACAATAGTTATGCATGTTTGCTCTGTAAATATCGCCTTTAATGTAATTCGAAACGTAGGCTTGTTATGTAGGCCTTAGTTATCATTACTGCCCAATGTGATCAAAATTTCACCATCGATATGGATGGGCGAGGTCGTTAAGGCACGGGCTCGTGATCAGCAGGCCTGCAGTTCAAATCCCGTCAGGATCGTCCTCACTGATTGAGGCTGGAAGTTTTCGTTTCTCAATTAACATTTCATTTCATGTAACACCGAGGTCATTACTCGAAGTGCCGTATGAAGTAAGATTGGGTGTTAAACAGTATTAACAAAACAAGAAACAAGAATTTTGCACTGGTCCATTCTTAGAGCACAATATCGAAAATTTCATCTAAACCTCCTTTAATAAATCAATTGGAATAAAATGGCCACCTAATAAAACGAAACGTAACTTGAATTTCAACTAATCGTGTCTCTGCCCCTGTACTTCTATATATTTTTTACGATTATCACTCTCTTAGCTTTTGGTTTATAAACATTTCCATAAGAGAAATGAAGTTTGAGGTGCAATGGCTGGTTATAGTTCTCATTAGAGGTTAGATTTCATTCCTACAACTTTTAGCTATTATTTATATCGTTTGTTACATTTTATTCGTGAAGTAGTGTAATTAAATCCTTCTTGAGTTTTGACCTATTCTATTCAAATTTACTCGTAATTTCTTCACCCGTAAATCTTAATATACGGGGTGTATCATAATTAATAGAGCAAACTGAAACGGTTAAAAGAATAAGATAGTCGAAGCAAAAACGTTCCAGTAAACGTGGTTCCGCAAACGAGCCATGTGCGACATAATTGCAAGCGTATGATTACAAGCCGCCACTGACTTCATTAAGCAACATACTGATTAGTACAAGTGAATTTGAAAAGTAGACTTTTCGTTTAATAATTGCCATTTTAAGTTGCCTCAAAATGCACTCACAGCTTAACAAGGAATACGATTCTACTTTAGCGTGTTACATGTTATCAATAATGTACACTCTCCCCTGTTAAGAGGTGTTCAAAGTGTCGTCTCTGCATCTGGATACAATACTGCACTCGTCTCTGCAGTGAGTTTCTAATTCTTTCAAACACCCCTGATAATCTCGTGAATTCTTGAAAGCGCGCACAATCCTCTGCTCCCATACAGAAAAATCCAAAGCATTGAGATTAGGTGATCGTGGAGGCCAAGGTACAGGCCCTCCTCGACCTATCCACATTGGACTATATCTCCACACGTTAGATGTCTTCTTACGGTAACAGCAAAATGCGGTACATCATGCGTGTACCACATACTCCGACGTTGTTCAAGGGGGACATCCTCAAGCAATTAACGTCAGTGACGACTCATAAGCACACATTCGCAATAATAAATTTCGCACACGACTTCTTTGCGGACCCATGTTTCCTGGAACGTTTCTATTATCGTATACTTTCAACGTTTCAGTTATCATATTAATTATGACACAGCCTGTATATATAACCTTTGACACAAAAATTACTGTCTAGCTTAGAATTTGAAATTCCGCCCCATTTCACACGATTAGGTTTTTAATTTTATGATGTAATGCCTAAAAAAAAGCTCGTAAAACCATCTATATCCTCAACGATAATCGTAAGAGGTCGAATACTGCCAAATAATAATAATAATTACTTAGGCTTTCACGGCCTTACAAAATAACAAAGGAGCAGTGAGTTCACATATTCTTTGATCTCCTCTCTGACATAGATTATGGAGTAATAGCACAGTCAAATAAATAAATAAACTACAATCTATGCCACCTGTGGCTATTATTGCGTAAATGTAAAGCGCTACAATCGCTTGGTAAAAAATTAACAACATTTCGAACTTATATGCTTTACGATAACAGTAACAGCATCAAAGCAGACAAAATGCTATGTATCCTTTACCTTCGTCATTTATTGCGTATTGATATAAAATAACACAAAAGCATTCAATATAATCGCATTGACTACAAAAGTGTCTGTGGTACTCAAACATTGCTGAATAAGAGTAATAAATAAGTCGAAGTTCATATCCATTTATTCTACGATTATATTTCCGATGTTCGGATATTCACTTATAATTTGTAGTTTATATTTTTGGGGAGTGTAAGCAGCGGGTTCCTTTCACTATGGGAAGTATGTGATGCTTTTATAAGCAGAAAAACAAACAGCATCAAACCAGTCGAAGTACTGCTTCTTATCGGTATTCTTCTTTTCTTTATATATTCATTTTGTTCTTCATTTAATTTTGTCTTTCGTGTGTTTTCTTAGTAGGTGAGTGTATGTTGTTTACGGAGAGGGAACAAACTTGGTTATATTGATGTTATTTAAATTGCTATTATTTCTTCCCAACCGAGATTTTCTCTAAATAGCGACGAGGCAGCCCGAATGTGACAGCGTGGAGCGTCACTTAGCTGCATTCAAGGGAAACCATCATTACAAACTGTGGTATTTTTGGTTTAAGCAGTGATTTTGTATAGGATTTTCTCATTATTATTATTACTATTTATTATTATTGTTATTATTATTTTGTTTATAGAGTTGAGAGTTCGAATTAACTCTCTAAGTATCTTGTGTAATACTTTTTAAATGCCTCCAAAGAAATGCAAGGCTATTGGGTAAGTGTAACTTACGGATATATTGTAGGAATAAACTGTCAAACCACGGGCAACGCCAGGTATTTCAGCTAGTACGAGTATATCGATAAAATAATCAAAGTTATATTGCTACCGACCATTCCGTTCAAATGACATGCGTTTGATATTGACTCATTCAGTTTCAAGCAATAATGGCTAGCTTTAACAATCTTGTCGAAGTAAACTTGTCACTCTCGATTGTCAAATTTCTGTGAAACTCTGATACTTGATTTTCAGTTATCGTTCGTAAGTGCTAAAGAAACTTGAGTGCAAGAGTTCCTTTGTGTAACGTTATGAAAGGATACATGTCGCAGAGGTGATAGTGCAGATTAAACGCTAATATCTTTTATGAAATTCTAGTTACGAAATAGTACCAGCAAATTGCATTCTTATGTATTTAAAAAACTGTCCCTCACGCAAGCGCTCGTAAAATCAGTAAAACGTGAAGCTGTTCGTAATAATAAATAGCACGGTGCTCAAAAACAAAGCATACATCTTCATTTCTTTATTCCTAAAATTTCGAAGCAGAGGGACTTCCACTACATGTTTAACTGCTTACAACTAAAAAAACCGCTTGCATTATTGCTTTATTTTCTGAGATTCCTTTTCTCTTGCCAGTACTGGCTATCTCTCCTTCTTCCCCACTCTCTCTTTATGTAACTATTGTCATTATTATTCTTGATTGTACGAATTAGTTTCATAATACTGTAATAAACGCATTTTCATAGATTCTGAAAAAAGTAAGGCATGGTTCAGGTGGTAACGTCTGTGACCTGCATTCGGGAGGTTCCGGGTTCGATTCCCGGCGACCGCCCACTAACGCATGGGTTTTTGGGGGGTTTTCCCGGATCTCAGGCGAATGCTGGGAGGTTTCTTTCATCCCCCGAATTTCCTGTCCCTCCATTTTGTCCCATTAATCATTGCATTCATCCTTCACCCTGTTTGGTTTGTTCCAGCGTTGGGCGTGTGGGCGATGGTGTTTCGGTGCAGCGTGACAGGTGAAAAGGATGCTCTCTATGAAGTTTCTCCGTCCCTCGGCCTTCGGTTGTTTGCCGGGGTATAAGAACCGCCCCTTGGGGGGACGTTGAACCCTGTGTGTGGCGGGGTCTCCGGTCTGCCTGTTCTACTACCGAGGTGTCTCAATCTGGAAACTGTAGGGATCCTATCATTGCTGTGCCGTCACTCCTGTTTCCGGCCCCCGGTGTCCCCTTTGACCTCATTGCTCTTTCCCAGGGCACCCCCTCGTGGGGCGTCGGTACAATATCCTCATTCCTGGATGGTGCTGACTCCCCTCTACTTCACAGTCCAATCCAAGGCATGCCTAAATGGATTTCTGGTCCCCAAAAAGTTATTTCCAGTAAAGTTCATTTAAAACATTAATCTTTTAACTCATTTAATACTATAGGATTTCGTTCAAAATACTGTTCTCCTGAAGCAGACATCTTTATAATGCAAGGGTTCTCTAAGGAAATGTAGGACAGAATTTTAAATATATGGGGAAATGTTGCATTTTCTTTGTAAAGGATGCTACAAGTAACCTTTATGAAACATATTCACCAAATGTAAACACAACTGTTAAGAAATCCTGCAAACTTAATAATAAACACTCCACTATTTCGAAAATGAAATTCCGTTTCTTTATCAGGTAGCTAGCTGAGGTGATATTCTTCTCAGAAATTGTAACTGTGTTGGTCCAAAGTAATATTTAGGACTTTTTTTAACCTTGAAGTTTTGAGCGCTCGCTCCTGTGCTCGGCGCGTGAAAGGCACCTAGGAATAACACCAGATCGGCAACATCGGATGGAAAAAGATGCTAACGTACTGGTGAGTGGCACTATGCAAAGTACAAGACATTCGCTCAAAACTTTAATGCTCGAATACAAAAAGGTCCAAAATCGCTTAAGTTTCTGAGAAACGCAGCATTTCAACTAGACACCCATGAAACTTAAAGCAAAGTTCAGTGGATTGTTCCTTGTTAGTGAAATTTTATACAAATATCTTAACTTCGCATATTTAAAGGTTCTTTCTTAACCAAACCTAGTTTACCATTTGTTGAAATGGCAACAACAAAATTAAAGATTACTGGGATACAAAATATTTTCTTGTGTGCAGGAGTGATGACCTGGTAAAAGATTTAGTTTCAATTATTTCCATTTTATGTAAAATTTTAAGTAAGTATACCTTGAAGGAAGAAACAAAATAATATTGATAAAATCTGTAACTTAATCAGAAATGTTTCACTGGTCCTGTAGCTCAGTTGGTAGATCGCTTCTTGCTCTGCGAGGTGTCCCGGGTCCGATTTCCGGCTAGGCTCAATAATTTTTTCTTTAAACAAGATGATTTCTTGGTATGCCCAGAGTCTGGAGAAAAAATATGAGTGTATTATTGGTGATTTAATAACCAGTTTGCCCATTAATAACATTTCAAAATTGTCGCTGGGCAAAAGCCTGATTATGCGTGCCAATTATGATAATTATGTAATTATATTCAGCGCAACTATGGGACACAATATGCGGCGCAAAGTTAGCAAGTGTTAGAAAATAAAAAGATCCATAGATTTTATCGGTTTTCAAAATTTAATGGAGACCCTTCTGTCTAGAATTACAAGAAAAAGTGAAATATCTGTTTTCCGCGACCAAAGTTCAGCCCATTCACTTGTTTTCATGCATTTGTGAGCGTTGAGCGCCAAATACTTCGTCTGTAATATATAAGCAAGCGTGTCGAGGAAATGTGGGCGACGCTTTGCATGTCTAAGGTCCCACTAGAGTTCATTTCCTAAACAGGTACCGCATCTTGAAGTACCTACGCCGGTGATGAGTAAGGCCAGTATCGATCCTGACACTGTGGCTTTGTGTCTCACCCGCATATCCATAGTTCATGCCCCTCCCTCATCATAAAGTTGAAAGATTCTCCCAACCATTTATGGCGCCACGTTGTTTGTGGATATTCTTTCAAAGAACCGGTATCTCAGGAGCTGCAAAGCATGGCTTTTATAGCAAAATAATGACGAAGTAATGCGATCTTACTCCCTTCCTTTCGAAAAAATGGCGATATCGGTAAAACTCTCCATGTGTCCCATGTAAAGCGTTAAGCCCCATTCACAATGAATACGTAACGTAACATAACGCAGCAACAGACAGACGTGAGGTAAGGCAATTCGCAATGCAGCCATTGGGGTAAAGCAAGAAATTGACACGCGTTTTTAGTTCCGACATTTGTATAACCAATAATATCCAATTTGAAACTTCACCCAGTCTTTATAACTAAGTAGTACCTAAAATAGAAGATTATGATACAAGGTGTAAAAGTAGGGTTTCATTTCACAATCCTACAAGCAAAATAAAAGCATTTTAACACGTGTAGCATATACTATATTTTACACAGTGCTCGAATTTGTAAAAATATCAATAATACTATATTGACTCCTGAACGTAAGAGAGATCACGTTTACAACGCGGTTCTCGAAACAAGAAAAATGACGTTAAAAAGCGAGATGTCAGATGTTTTGTTGATTCTCTAGCAGTCATTTTCAGTAAAGTTACTCGGGGACAAACGAGAGGACCAGGAACTTAGCTGCACAAGTGTTAAAGTAGGCGTGGGATATTCATAACAAAATACACATCTAACACATTACTTGTGGTTTATTAAGATTGACATGGTGCCGCTACATCGTATACAAAAGGTTACAGACAAACATTGGAGGGAGATGCTACACACACACGGACCACGCACGCTACATACACAAACCACTCACTCAAAAGACACACACGCACAAGACTGACGCTACTAGTGACGCCACCAGACTGAGAAGGTGGGGAGGGAAATGCCATGTCGGACGGAAATTCAAACTCCCAATCAAAATGATTGGTTCAACAATGTCATTGCTACACAGCAATAATGTATCCGACGCGACAATGCGCACATACACACGCTACACAATGAAGGCATTAAATGCTATATCATATTGCTTACTGGATTTTTTG
This sequence comes from Deroplatys truncata, assembly GCA_030765065.1. Classification (NCBI taxonomy): domain Eukaryota; kingdom Metazoa; phylum Arthropoda; class Insecta; order Mantodea; family Mantidae; genus Deroplatys; species Deroplatys truncata. Next base: position 173,288,700 of record CM060984.1, read on the forward strand.
AGTAAGTACTTCTAGTGTTATTTTTTCTGGTGCTTCTGTAATTTCACCTGGCTCTTCCATTTCAGTTTCTTCTGAATTCATAATTGTTGTCATTTAATCTTTAACTAGGTTATACTAGATAAAAGAATAACATTTTAGATCAAAGAAAACAGAAGGTTACCACTCTAACGTATAGGTTAACTCTATAACGAATTGTATAAATTGAAGTATGATAGTTTGTATTGTGAACAGTTAATGCGAGCGTCATGAGAAATTAATCATGTAAAAAGACCTGATGAAAAGCAAAACCTAAGCAAACCAAGTCGAGTTATTAAAGATACGCAAAAACAAAGGGTAATTGCCATGTGATTGGACTTGAAACCAAAGTTGGTCACAGTGCAGATAATAGCACTAGTGCGGTAATCCAAGGCCGTTAGCTCGTGTACACTGTGTTAGAAGTTCTACTTTTAGGCCATGCTGTTTAACAATGTATTATACCAAGCAAGTGACAGAGCAGCGTCTGTCGTGAGCATTTAAAATTGCATGGCACGACAAATGGAAGAGCATCATGATTGTCTTCGGTAGATGATGTAAAATCTCATATCACGATCATGTTCACTGCCGTGCACAGAAAGTGGCCCATTCCCCTAGCTAATCAGTGTTTTTCTCTCCGTAAGTTTTCCACCTTCAGGTAATCTACTTTGGACTCCATGCAGTCGGTATCCGTTCTCTATGTGACTGGCCTGAAAAACAATTCATTGCCATACAAACTAACCACTGAACGATGTTTATAATCTATGTGGAATAAAGGGGGCTTCTTTGAAAGAATTTCGCTGTGATTGGTACACAAGGAAAAACTAAACCAATTACAAATAATTTGGCCTCCTAGAGGAAGGAAAGGCGAAATATTGGTATGTGTGGCTAAACCGGACGACAGTTACATATACAGGACGCATCTTTATTGGTGTCATATATTTGGGGGACGTTGAAGTAGATATTATCTTTACGTTATTTGCACCACGCTTTGGGCATCAATTTGAAGTAGGTTGTATTGAAGGGGTTGTATTATAGTTCAACTGTTGGGGAGCCGAACTTGAAGTAGTTGCAAACGCAGGTATGGTAAAACGTTTCCGGTAGCCTTCGACCCAAATGTACTTTCCGGTGGCCTTTGGCCCAAATGTTTAAAAATTTCTTTAAATATGATATATTTATGTTTGCCTCGGCTGCGTCAGTATTATTTTTAGAGACGTGGATTTCTTAAGAGGGCGTGATGCGGCTGAAGAATGTAGGCTTACACAAATTATAATTTTTAATTCACTCCTTTTTATTAATTCTTGACATGATTTTAATAACACTTCGCTGATATAGAGAGCTGTGAGATTCTTTTGTTAATTACTTGCACTTTTTAACACGTAAACTATTTTTCTCACACAAAATATATATTAAATTTCTCGAGGACACATCTCGCGTCAGGAACACTGTCTTCAACCAACGCGTCCAGTTATGAGCACTGTCTACAAGCAACTGACTTGGTTTCTACCGCCTAAATTTGTAATTTTCTGTATTTTAAGTCTCTGATTGGCTATTCCTAATCCAATAGAATACCTTCATTTAACTGAAGCTTTTTCTGGTTGTTTATTGGTTATTTTATAAACTGTCACAAAAATTACATTGTTGTTACTCCAAGAATCACAAGTAGTATTGTTAAACTTTCTTCTCATTATTGACTCAAGGTTACCTCATTGATAGCAACTTTTAACCTATTATTCTCGCAGCTCTTACATTACTAAATTACGTAATACATTCAGATAACATTATTACCTGTACATAATAATACAAACATATACAATGACTGTAATGTACAGTTATTGTATTGTTACATACACATATTGCTTTAAGGCGGGCTGTTATTGAATTTATACTATATAATTTGACTGAAATCATTTAAGTGTTAAAAATACTGCCTCAACGTGTTCCTGACATCAAAATAGTAAAAAAGGTCCATATGTACATGGGTCTGAAAATCAACCGTTTCGTTGTTATAGGTCAAAGATGAGGTATTCCATGAGTGAACACACGAATATGCACTACACGTATGGCGTGCAGACGGCAATGCAGCACGAGCACATGAACTTTATGCAGAAAGGTACCGTTGACAGGCCGTTACCGTGTGCAAGAACATTCACACGAATTCACCAACGCTTTGGAGAGAATGGCGCATTTGAGCGGATTACTAGGGATGTTGGGAGACCAAGAGCGGTACGAGGCATTGAGCTTGAACGGTTCTTTGTGCTGTGGATGCAGACCCATCACAAAGCACAAGACGTATGGCTGTAAGGGAAAGGGTTAGTCATATGACTATCTGGAGAATTCTGCATGAAAATCTTCTGTATTCGTATCACCTTCAACGTGTGCAAGTATTAAATGAGGCGGACATTGAGCCAAGGTGACTTTTCTGTCAACGCATGTTACAGCACTGCGCTGTATTCATCAATTTCCTAGCCTGAATCTTATTCACGGATGAGGCTGGTTTTACTCTCGACGGCATCTTCAATTTTCATAACACTCGTAACTAGGTGTATGAAAATCCTAATGAAGTACTTCAGCACAACCATCAACAGAGGTTCTCTTTCAACGTTTGGGTGGAATCATTTATGGTCACTTTATTGGTCCCTACTTCTTCCCTCCGCGTCTGAATGAATAAACCTGTCCCCAGTTTCTCAGAAATGAGTCGCATCACTTAACTGATAATGTGCCTCTAGACATCATCCAACGAATGTGGTTTTACAGGAAGGTGCTCCAGCTCATTTGAGTATGATACTTCGTAAGTTTTTGAAGGATCGATTTCTGTAAAGATGGATTGGTCGAGGGGGAACCCATTGCATGGCCTGCTCGATCGCCTGATTTGAATTCAATGGATTTCTTCGTCTGGGGACATTTGAAGTCCTTGGTTTATGCGACTCCTGTACCTGATGTTGACATTTTGAGAGGACGTATTCAAACTGTATTTGACCAAATACGAAACACACCAGGAATTTTCAACAGAGTACGCCAGAGCATGGAAAGCAGGCTTATTGCATGCATCGAAGCAATAGGAAGCCACTTCGAGCAACTTTTGTAACTTTCGATTTTGTGTTGTAACTCTGAAATAAATGATTTTCAGACCAATGTTCATATGAAGTTTGTTTTTTTACTGTTTTGATGTCAGGAACATCCTTGACATCATAAACATGTTGTTGAACGTAGGTCTACCAGGGCAAGAGCCTTAGCCCAAACCCCTTCCTTTGCCCAGGGTTAGCGCCAGCCAAGTGACTCCAACCGGGGGGTTTTCCATGAGGCCAATACCTGGAGTCCAAAAAGGCCCCCCCCCCGCTTACGCGAGGATGGAAGTGGATACGCCACTTACGCGCGTCATCCCAAAACGGGGCGACTACCGTTAACCAAGATGGGGACAACGGCAATCTAGCATACCGTTTACCAACTCTCACTCATGGTTGGTGCCGGAGAACATCGAAGCGTCTCAACACCACTGGGCGGATAGACAGCCAGGCGTATACCCAATCTCCCATGGGTATCGGGAACCGCTGCCCCGCCGAGTCCAACCCAATCCAAACACGGACTCGAATGTTCGGCCCACCGTACTTCTAGTAACGTCAGAAGTACCGCGAGTGCTCAGGGTTCGCAGCGCACGCACCTTGGCAGCTGAAGTGGTCGGAACCCCCCCCCCCACCATTACGGAGTGAAGAAAGGTGGTCAACACTTTAAAAAACAAAAGTATTGAAAATTGAAATAAATAGCAATGAATATCTCGGAAATCAGTGATGCCTTAAAATGTGCATAAAAATGTAGATCTAGTTAATTTATATCACATAACATATGTTTAGTCTCAGATAAGAAGTTTAGGAGAATTTCTGTGAAATGTGAGAAGGAAATGGAAGGTTAAATCTTTGATATTCACGGAAATGAGTATGCTATAACTGATGTATTTCAGGTTGTCTTAACCCCCCCCCGACAGCCCTCCGAGTATTTTCAGTGATGAAAGACTTAACAAATTAATCCAGTAATTTTAGTAAATCAAGGTAGATTAAATTAAAGCTATCTTCTTTTTGGAACTCTTAATTATTTGATAACAAAGGCTCGACGGTTTTTGTATAATACAGAAACCCCTGACATTAATATTCAACGAAATAAAGATGAAAGATGATAATGAAAGATCCCTATCTACAGGCCAGCAGTTAAATCATTTTGGAACTTGCATACCTAACAAGAAACACAATCTTCTCAGTCACTACTTATAAATATCGGTTGAGTAGCGTGAACACAATTTTCTTTTTATACAATGATTTAGCACACATTGGTAATGAACTTGAATACAACTGGCAGAAGAAATATAACAAAACTTTCTTACTAGGTATTGAAAGGTTTTGAAATCCAGAAAATTCATTACGTAATTTGTAATGGCACATAAAGGAAAATATCCAGTGAAAACAAAAAGATATATTGGAAATAATATCCTGCAACAAGTCGTAACTTTTATTTACTGGGGTTGTGACGTCAGTTTCGATGTCAACAGAGGTATAGAAAATAATATAAATAAATTTCAACAAGTATGTGGAGTCATAATAAGGACTCTGCAAAATAAAACAAATTAAACTGAAGTTCTACAAGACCATGGCAGCGAGTCATGAATAATAAAAGAAAAGGACAAAAGTACAAATCAGAGAGCGGAAATTAGATTTTTACGGAGAACTAAAGGATGTACTAGACTAGACTAAATAAGAAATGAAACAATTAGAGAAGAAATAATATTTATAACTTATGTGATAAAATTGAAGAAAATAAACATAACTGGAAAGAGAACATGAACCGCATGAGTGAACGAGGGTTCCATTTTTAATTAACAAATATAAAGAAATTAATTGTTTTTCCAAACAAGCCGTCTGTAGGACAAGGTTAGAAGGACGACTGAAAAACTGAGCTAGCACGGTTAGTTAGAGCAACCGGATGGAAACCGGAAGGTCCCTGGTTCAAATCCCAGCTATCTCATTGAATTTTTCAGTCCTCTGATTCTACCTTTCCAACAAATATAAACCTTCAGAAACAGACATCGGACGCCCCAGAAAAATATAGTAACCAGGTGAAATGCCTAATCTTTGAAGTGAAGAAAAAGAAGAATCTGTATAAATATAATAAAATTTACTCAGATGTTTTAATGATACATCCTGCACACATTTACAGAATATTTGTCTTTATAATACGGGTATAAATATTAGCTCTGTGTGTGCAGGGTTGGTTTGTTAGATCACATGCATACAGACATATAGGCAGTCGGAAGTACCGACTCTAATAACATATATCCGCAGTAACGAGTGTTCCCAAAAACGTTCATGTTCATTCATATTATTACAACTATTTCAGAAAATATGAAAATTCTCTTTCAGAAATAAAGCAGGTAATGTGCTCGGTTTAAAAGCTTCAGGTGAGGTTCGTCTCGTGGGTAATAGTGTCAGCGCACCCAGGAAGTATTACCCATCATTGATACAACGGCTTATAATATCAATAATGAATGGCAGATGCGTTTCTGCTATCCTATAAACTCTCTACTGTCCATTTCAAACCAGAGTGCCTTTCACTGTAAACAAACTCTGTGTATTATCCGCGCGAAAGTAGTTCGCAATCCCCGCCCCTAATGGCTGCTTCGTCCTCTCTCACGTGCTTGCTATATATTTCACTTACAGGTGAACCTTGTTTCAATTCATAAAAAGACGCCTTGCGTGAGAATCATAGTTCAAAATGCAAGCTGAAGTAACAATAGATTTTATAAGCATGCGGGAATGAACATTTTATTTACGTTTATCACAATCCTCAGGCAAAAGGCAACATCCAAATCCGAATCCTCCGAAAATGACTCAGCTGCCATGTTGATATCAGAACTATTCTCCAAGTTAATGACAAGCTTATCCACAGCACTGTCGCACACAAAACAAGTTCCCATATTTGATTCTCCTCTTCTATTATGTCTGTTTATATTCCTTGCGCGCTTTGGTTACACTTCTCACTGAAATACCTGTAAAATCGGATATAGTTTCGTAATATGCACTAATGCAAGTGTCGGGTATTTTTCTAATAGTGAGTTAATACATTAAGATTGTTTGCTTTTCGCCACTTTTTAACGGTTTCCCGCTTTTGTGTTTGAGCAGTTTATTCGCACTACACGCACCTTCCTCTGCCATGAGAACTCAAATACCAACTGACTAAATCACAAGATTTGACCTGAGCTCAGCATCTGCTTTGTGCCTGCGTATTATGAATGACTTTTCGCTTATATTTCCTGTGTTACGCAACGTGTTTATTTGGTACTCCGATAGCATCTCTGGGAATTCATTGCTGCATTTCTTGTATATGTAAGAGAATAGCAGTCGCGCATACAGTTGGTATTAACAAGCAAGATGCTCTAGGTGTTAGCGCAACAGCAGACGAAAATCATATTTAGTAATCTCTTTACAGTTAATATATATCCATTACCTTTAGCAGCGAGTTCTTATGATAAACGCATTATAATATGCAGTTCTATACCTATTCTGTCCCAATATTTCATGATGTAACACATTTTTACTTTCTCTACTACGTATAGTAAGTAGGGGAAGTATTGCATTCCACCCAAAAATTCGATACCGAGATTTCACCGAAAATACATGTTTTGAGACCTCCTGAGTCCAAAAAAAGCATTTTTGGAAACATGTCCGTGTGTGTGTGTGTGTGTGTGTGTGTGTGTGTGTGTGTCTTTGTGTGTGTCTGTGAACAGCATAACTCAAAAAGGAACAGTCGGACAAACACCAAACTTGGTATTTAGGTTCAGTATCTTCCAGAGATGCGACACGAAGGTTTTCAAGAAAATCCCCCCACATCAGACTACCCTTTACATGGAACATTTTTCGAAAATTTTAATTTTCTCAAAAATGGCTCTAACGATTTTGATGAAAATATCATATGTTTAAGATAATGTCATGAGAAATGAAATGTATATCTCGAATTTTCTGGGAATGTCTCCAAAAGTATTCTTCATTGTGAACGACTTTTGCATAACTGGTAAACCGTAAGAGATAGACAGCATTTTACTACACAAAAAATGTAGATCGCTTTAAAATACACATCTTATGTCATATACATTTCTTTTGTTGAGTGAACCGTTTTCGAGATATTGCTTGTTATTTCCTTAAATTTTTCAATACTTATACTTTTTCTCAAATTCGTTATTCATTTTTTTTATGTCCTGGACATGCAAAGAGAATGAAATGCACCACATAGCAACCAGCGTTAAAATATTTGACTAACGCTTATAACCTACCATATTCCCCTTGCATCTACAAGAAAATTACCAATAAGATTGACATCTCGATATCTCGATTAACATGAAGCATATGGAGAATAGGCGTTTGTAAAAATAGATTGTACAAGAGTAGAGAAAGTCATGTGAGTGTAACACATCAGATTTTTTTTGTCCTGGACATGCAAAGAGAATGGAATGCGCCACATAGCAACCAGCGCTTAAAATATTTGACTATCGCTTAAAACCTACCATATTCCCCTTGCATCTACAAGAAAATTAGCAAGAAGATTGACATCTCGATATCTCGATTAATATGAAGCATATGGAGAATAGGCGTTTGTAAAAATAGATTGTACAAGAGAGTAGAGAAAGTCATGTGAGTGTAACACATCAGATTTTTTACTTTCTCTACTACGTACCTATAGTAAGTAGGGGAAGTATTGTATTCCACCCAAAAGTTGGATACCGAGATTTCATTGGAAATACATGTTTTGAGACCCCCTGAATCCAAAAAAAGCATTTTTGGAAACGTGTGTGTGTGTGTGTGTGTGTGTGTGTGTGTGAACAGCATAACTCAGAAACGAACAGTCGGATAAACACCAAACTTGGTATTTAGGTTCAGTATCTTCCAGAGATGCGACACCCCAGAATACCCTTTACATGGAACATTTTTCGAAAATTTTAATTTTCTCAAAAATGGCTCTAACGATTTTGATTAAAATATCATATGTTTAAGATATTGTCATGGCAAATGAAATGTATATCTCGAATTTTCTGGGAATGTCTCCAAAAGTATTCTTCATTGTGAACGACGTTTGCATAACTGGTAAACCATAAGAGATAGACAAAATGTTACTACACAAAAAATGTTGATCGCGTTAAAATACACAATTTATGTCATATACATTTTTTTGTGAGTGAACCGTTTTCGAGATATTGCTTGCTATTCCCTTAAATTTTTCAATACTTATAATTTTTCTCAAATTCGTTATTCATTTTTTTTTTGTCCTGGACATGCAAAGAGAATGGAATGCGCCACATAGCAACCAGCGCTTAAAATATTTGACTATCGCTTAAAACCTACCATATTCCCCTTGCATCTACAAGAAAATTAGCAATAAGATTGACATCTCGATATCTCGATTAATATGAAGCATATGGAGAATAAGCGTTTGCAAAAATAGTTAGTACAAGAGTAGAGAAAGTCATGTGAGTGTAACACATCAGATTTTTTAAGGAACTATTTACGTTGCCGTAAGAGCGTATTCTTATGTTCGTGACAAGCAGAAGCACGTGTTTTTGTTTACATCTGAGGGAACTCGGTTTGGAATGGACAGTAGGTCTTATCATTCTTTAATCCGGGGTCCCTGATTGTTGCCAGTGTCTCCGGTTGTGGTGCAGGTCAAAAAGTTTTGAAGATGGGAAAAGCACTCTCCCGGAAGCATAAAAATTCGAATAGAATCCGCGATTCTGAATTGTATGGAGTAATAAAAAAAGGAAGATATACTCGGGGGGAAGTGTTCTGCAGAGGGACAGACCTACAGCAGTGCGGTAGGAGGACAACCTTGCCAAGAATTACCACCGCGCCGTCCCAGATTTCAAAATCTTCAATGTGCCACTGCGACAAGGCATCCCGTTGCCAACTTCGTGCTACCGTTCCGTTTTACTAAGCGAATTAACAGTGAACTATGGTTGTGAGCGAGCATTCATGATTTACAAGCTGGTTTCACTCCAAGAAAGAGGCATACCTTACTGTCGGATAATAAGCCCATGCATTTAACGTTTAACTTTATAACATTTACTGAACAGAGCAAGGAAACATTGAATTTACACTAGCATACACTAGACACATACTACATTTCCATGAGGAATTGAAATCGATTTGAATATACATTTCATAGTGAGCACCACCCACGCTTTCATGATAAACTCAACACTATTGACATTGATTTGGATACGCAAATTTGAAGAATGTTTGTTGCTGCTACGTATGGAAAGCCAGTTTGAAGAAGATGTATTATATTTCGACTCTTTCTTCAAATATTATACATTTATGTTTGCCTCGGCTGCGTCAGTATTTATTTTTAGAGACATGAATGTCTTAACAGGGCGTTATGCGGCTGAAGAATGTAGGCTTACACAGATTGTAATTTTTACTTCACTACATTTATTAATCCTTGACACAATTTAAATAACACTTCATTGATATAGAGAGCTGTGAGATTATTTTATTAAATACTTGCACTTTTTAAGCACGTAAACTATTTTCGTCTCTCACGAATACGTATTAAATTTCTCGAGTACGCATCTCGTGTCCGGTTAGGAACACTGTCTACAACCAACGCGTCCAGTTATGAGCGCTGTTTACAAGCAACTGACTTGATTTCTACTGCCTAAATGTTTAAATTTCTGTATTTCGAGTCTTTGGCTATTCCTAATCCAATAGAATACTTTTACTTAACTTAAGATTTTTTCTGGTTGTTGATTGGCTATTTTATGAACTGTCATAAAATTACATTATTGCTTCGAAGAATTACCAGTAATTCATTATTGCCTCAAGCCTACCCCATTGTTACCTCATTGTTAACAACTTTTAACCTATTATTCTTACAGCCCCTACATTATTAAATTACGTAATACATTCACATAACATTATTGAACATGTGTACAATAATATAAACATTTACAATGACTGCAATATACACTTTTTATATATTGTTACATACACACATTGCTTTAAGGCGGGCTGTTATTATATTTTATATTATATAATTTGACTAAAATCATTTATTAAAAATAATGCCTCAAACTGGACTTACTTTGGCGAAGGGCATACCTATTAAACGCACATGTTAAATTGTTGTTCTGTGTTCTAAGCGAAGCTTTCGAGGTTAAGAGTACCTACCATGAATTTGTAAAGAATTTGATGATAATAAAAAGATGGTAAAAGCGGCCCTGTTGTGCCTATTATTGCATCATTTATGGCAGGTTTTTTGTTAATTTTTCTTTCACACAGGCCATGCAGGCCAAGCTTGGAAAGTAGAATCAGACCGAAAAATGCAATTCCATAGCCGGATTCTACCTTTCCAGGTTTATTGTTACTTCACGAAAAATTGTAGCATGAAACAGCGGGCCTAACAAAAGAAAACCGCCATTTTCCGCGAAAGTTAGACCCAACACTTGTATTTCATAAAACTGCTACAGAAGAATTGGGGAAATGCAAGCTGTGTGTTGATTTGGAGAAAGAAGCAAAGGTTGATGGAAACATATAGTTCGCTTTCATTTTAAGGAGAAAGATTAGCTAGAACGTTTTTATAGAGCTTACTTTTTATATTTCTAAAAGCTTTTTAATGCTTTATAGACAGCAAAACCTAAAAGTAGAAATTCTAATACAGTGGACACGAGCTAGAAGCATTATATTATCGCACCATCATTATATTGACAGCTTTCTTTGATCTAAAATGTTACTTTTTTATCTAACCTACATAAAGATTAAATGGCGGAAATTATTAATTCAGAAGAAATTGATATGGAAGTAAAATTACAGAAGCAACAGAAAGAATAACACTAGAAGTACTTATCAAAAAAATTCCAGAAAGCAATATGATATAGCATTTAATCGCTCCAATGCCTGGTGTAAGGCCAAACATGTTGAAAATAATTCATCGCTATGATTGATAGCGAATCAACAAAGCTCAATACATCTGACATCTCGCTTTTAACGTCATTTATTTTGATTCAAGAACCGCGTTCTAAACGTGATCTGTTAGTTTTAGCAATCAATATAATAATATTGATATTTTACAAATTGGAGCGCTGTCTAAACAATGGTATATGTCACACGTGTTAAAAGTGGTTTGATTTTGCTCGTAGGATGCCTACGGCCTTTGTTTCGCAAACGTTTCTACTCGAAAAATAAAACTTTACTTTTACACCTGGAATCATAATCTACCAATGCGAGTTTCAATGTTTGTAGAAATAAATAAAAGACGAGCATTCAGCAAATTGCATATAATGAGAACAATGGAAGTTAGTACTCTTTGTGCTATTCAATACGATGTCAATACGTTAGGTGTTTCCATGCAATACAAATTCGATCCGCTCGTGCATTCTAAAAGTATCGGATCTAACACTTAGTTCGATCTGAGTCCGCGTTTCTATGCAGTATTCGATACGGAAAGTATACTCGAATCGATTTCAGCATGGAAACATGGCAATAGTGTGGAACGGTTCAGTATCTCCTAAAATACCGTTATATAGGGTGAAAAATATAATCCTCTTATGAGGTATACTGTGCACCACCTGGCCTCCTTTAGCTATTTTATGTAATTTTAATTAAGTTATTTTGAAACATATAATACATGCCAAGGATAATGTATGCCAGAAGTCCGTAAAACATTAAACGCTCGGATACATTTATTTCAATGTGTTTTCTGTAAAGGCACTGCATATAACATTAAGAATTACTTTTTCTTGATAAATTCTGATGCCTGACAAAAGTTAATTTGATGTATTGCCGTTCTAACACGTGACTATAATATACTCACAATGATTCAAGGGGTTCGGAAACATGACTGGGTATATTTAACTTTGAAATATTAAAATAGCAAATATAATACATTAATCAGCTCAAGTCCTATGGAGCCGAGTTTAATTACACAATTTATGAGAACGAGCGCCGTTTACTATTAACATGGTACGTATAAAACTTGATAGATGAACAATACCTCCGAAGAGGAGAGTCCTAAAATAAATCCGGAAAATGCTCACACCAGTCGGAATAATGATCAAGTCTGCATAGTTAGAATGCCGACATGTAAAATCGAAATGAAACGGCGTAGCACTCGCCGAAAGTCAAGCCAAAGTCATCTCGAGCAATTCCCTGACACAACTCACTTCCTCAAAGCTCGAGTTCTCGAACCCAACCGGTCAGCGAGGTAGCGCCTCCAACAAATAAAACCAAAACGAGGCAAGAGAGAGTGGAAAGCTAAACTAACACGGTATTTAGAACGAGGAATCAAATTGAGCTGACAGAAAATAATCGGCACATCTGAGAAATTAGAAAATAATAACACTATTTCAGCACTAAAAGTGTTTCTATTTTGAGTTTTATTTATAGGCGCTCTTTAACTACTGTGGTTCTTAGCGTCCCATTCTATATTCGGCGTCAAATACCGAGAATTTTGCTCAGAAGCATCTTTATCAGGCTTGAGGTTATTTTACGTGCCGTAAATATACGACACGGGACCACCGGCTTGACTTCCCTTCCGAAGGAAGATATGCTCAGAATTTTTATGCCCGTAAAAGTCTATCGTCCTCCGCCGGGTTTGAGCCCGCGACCTCGGGAACTAGAGGCTAGCATGGTGTCACTAGACCAAGGACGACATTTACTTTATTGTGGCCCACATTACGCAACAAGTTAATAACAGTATCATTACCAAATTAGTTGCGTAATAAAAGTACCATTACCTAATTCATTATATAAGTGCATACTACAGTTTTATTAGATTTGTAAAGTTTCACATTGCGAACAAAGACGATAAGGACTTATGGAATAGAGATTTAAATAATATTTTAATATTGAGTGAAAAATTTAACGTCCGAGGCTTTCGAGACTAAAATATTATAAATATATGTATTTTAATTTGGTGTGGTATACAATATTTTATCACTACTAAAACGTATTTCAGAGTAATTATTTAATTAAGTATGTAAAGTTATCGGTGTTGTATGAGAACATGGCGACACCAATGCTGGCTGTCTTCAAGAGAATGTATATGAACAAATTGAAATTATGGAAAATAGTATAATGTAAATTGAAAGAAGTACGCAAAGAGAGAAATATTTCTTGAAGACTTTCTAATGGTTGCTCAGAGTACAGTGATTGTATTGGTCCCTAAAAGGTCTTAGTTTTCTTTGATAAAGGTACAGGTTATTTTCTGAGTGGAGAAAACCAGGAGCTTGAAGGGAACTAACACAGGTATTCTTCTAGCATATCTTTCAGATAAAGATAACTAAATGCAAACTATCGTCATTGTGGTCTTCTTCTATAGTAAAGAAGACATCGTGGAATATGAATCTATTATTTAATTGTTGAGAATATAGAACGGTAATATTAGACGATTGAAAAATTCAATGACATATTCGGGATTTGAACCACGGGGCTTCCGGTTTCCATCCGTTTGCTGACTCGGATTCAGTTGGAGAACTTAATGTCGTACCTGTATGTTGTCATTGGTAGCTCAGTGATTAGTAGGGCTGCGACATCGGAGTCGTTACGTTTGTTTAGAAGCGTCCTGTAGTCGACTGTTTACAGCAGAGTTTACTGTATCACCGCACAGTGTTCACGTTGCCAAAAGAAAGGATATGAAAGTCCACAACGTTTTAAAACTATATAGTAGAATATGGAGAAAATGTTTTTCTATCATTAATGAAAACCTTTATTGTAAACTGTGCAATAGCACAATTGCTTCTGGGCATAGTAGATCGAGTAATTACGAAGACATGTCAACAAAGAAGCACGCAAGCGTTGTATTGCAAAATATGAGGTAAGCTACAGCAAGGGTCGCCTCCAAATCAAATGTTTAATGAAGAACTATGCATTTGTTTCTGCGGGCTTGTTTCATTACAATAAACTGATATAAAATCTTATCCATGTGCACATTGTGACGTAGCGTTTTGCATTAATGATTTAATAAAGACATGTCAGTTATGTAAGTCAGTTGTATGTATTATAAATACTCGTAATATTGCAGAAATGGAGTAAATGTTCGCGAGACAGGCGTAATTCTTCTTGTATAGAATGTATCGCGCGGGTGAAATGTAAGTCTTTACCACTACACGCTTACCTTTCTATTCTACACACCTTCCTCCATGTAGCGACTCCGATGTCGCAGCTTTAGTGATTAAAGTAATCGGACGGAAACCGGAAGATCCGTGGTTCAAATCCCGGCTATGGCATTGAATTTTTCAGTCGTCTGATTCTACCTTTCCAACCTTGTTCTACACACGCTTGTTTGGAGGAACAATTAATTCCGTTGAGAACTTATTTCTATTAATTAGTATTACTTGAACTTTAGTTTCAGAAATGAAATAAAAAGATTATAGAAATTAACTAAAACTTGTTAATTCACTACTGTGACTAAAATTAGTATTTAGTTGCTAGAAATGAGGAAACGAGCGCTGTTTATATGAGAATAGCGGATGAAAGAATATAAAATGTTTGGGTTTGCCATTTCCTTCACTACACAAACTTTGTGTAATTGCACATTGTCCCTGAATTACAGATCTTGTGCCCTAAAATGTGACCTCTTTGCCTGGGTTACATTTGGGGCCAGCCCGCTTTAGATGTGCCCACTGTATCTGAAAGCAACGGTATAACTGTATCGGTATGTTTCGATTTTCCGTCAGACTGGCTTTGTTTACATCTTCCGGCCATTGATTTCGTTGATTGCACAGTATACAAGGGAGAATATGCAGCCAAACAGAGAAAGGGATAGAAACATCAAACGAAACAGAGATACAAGGGGGAATATTGTCCGTTTAGCTACTGTTTTCCGGTTTTTGCACATAACGTGGTCCATCACGTTCGGAGAGTGGAAATTGTTTTGTAATTTCTAATTACTTTCCGCATAAATACGCCACGCAGTACGGGTATTGCCGATAAAGAGCCTAACGTTTCGATTGTATATAGTTCTTTAAAACAGACTAGTGGCCTGAGTGAATAAAGTTCACTTATAGCTGAAATTGATATTGTTCTGACTGGTTTTCAAAATAATGAAACATTAACGCATCACATATTAAACATTTAATCACCATAAGTATGGATTAGGAACCCTAGCGGAATGGCTCGGGTGGTAGCCCCCGTCCTGGGTTCGATTCCCGGCGACCGCCGCTCAGATCCAGGTATGTTTTCGGGGGTTTTACCGGGTCGTCAGGAATGTTGGAGTGGTTTGTTTCATCCCCCAAGTTTCCTGTCCCTTCAATTTCATTCCATTCGACATTTCATTCATCCTTTGCCTCGATTGATCTATTTCAGGGTTTGAAGGGTCGGCGATGGTGTTTCGGTGCAGCGTGGTGGGAAAAATGCTCTAAGTTCTCCGTCCCTCGGCCTTCGGCTAGTTGTGGGATATGGGACCGCTCCTTGGGGGTGGGGCGTCTATACCCGGAAACTGCATGGATCCTGTGATTGCTGTATCGTCACTCCAGCTTCCGACCGCCTGGTGCCTCCCTTCACCTCATCCCTCCCTCCCGGAGGCGCCTCCTCGCGAGGTGTCAGTACAATATTCTCA
This sequence comes from Deroplatys truncata, assembly GCA_030765065.1. Lineage (NCBI taxonomy): Eukaryota > Metazoa > Arthropoda > Insecta > Mantodea > Mantidae > Deroplatys > Deroplatys truncata. The sequence continues at coordinate 173,304,300 of CM060984.1, forward strand.
TTCCTGGATCGGTGCCGAATCCCCTCCGCCTCGCAATCCAATCTAATGTATACAAATAATTTGAATACTACGCAGATGTAATAAAATAAATATATTGAAGAATAGTTTTTCTTAACTAAACCATCTTAAATAGAATTTCTCTTCTTCACTGTTATAATAAATTTTTACTTTATCTATACTTATCTGTAGTAATGAAAGGAAGTATTGTATTCCACTCAAAAATTCCATATCGAGATTTCACCGGAAGTGAATGTTTTGAGGCTGGCTGAATACAAAGAATATTTTTTACAAAAAGGAGGTATGTGGGTGTGGATCGGGGAGTGTGTGTGTATGTGTGTGTGTGTGTGTGTGTGTGCAGCAAACTTCAACGAAAAGTCGATTAAATACCAAACTTGGTATCTTAAGTTCAGTGAATCCCAGGGATGCGACATTAAGATTTACCAGAAAATCCTCCCACCGAAAGCTATATTTTACATGCAACACGTTCCGTAATTTTTTTATTTCCTCAAAATGTGTACTGAGAACAGAATTTCAAAGCCATCACATATCGACTCGCTTTTAAAAGAATTGACTCGCTTTAGTATACTGCACTCTTCTTATAGCTATAACAAAACTCTGATGTGTTACACTCACATGAATTTCTCTACTCTTGTACAAACTATTTTTACAAACACTTATTCTCCATATGCTTCATGTTAATCGAGATATCGAGATGTTAATCTTATTGCTAATTTTCTTGTAGATGCAAGGGGAATTGGTAGGCTTTAAGCGATAGTCAAATATTTTAAAAGATGGCTGCTATGTGGAGTATTCCATTCTCTTTGCATTACCAGGACAAAAAAATGAATAACGAATTTGAGAAAAAGAATAAGTGTTGGAAAATTTAGTGTAGTAAAATTTTGTCTATCTCTTATAGTTTACCAGTTATGCAAAAATCGTTCACAATGAAGAATACTTTTGGAGACATTCCCAGAAAATTCGAGATATACATTTCATTTGTCATGAAAATGTCTTAAACATATGATATTTTAATCAAAATCGTTAGAGCCATTTTTGAGAAAATTTAAAACTTTTGAAAAATGTTCCATGTAAAGGCTAATCTGGGGTGGAGGGATTTTCTTGAAAACCTTCCTGTCGCATCTCTGGAAGATACTGAACCTAAATATATTAGTTTGGTGTTTAGCCGACTGTTCGTTTCTGAGTTATGCTGTTCACAGACAGACAGACAGACACACACACAGAAGCACACCGGACATGTTTCCAAAAATGTTTTTTTTTGGATTCAGGGGGGTCTCAAAACATGTATTTCCGGTGAAATCTCGGTATCGAAATTTTGGGTTGAATACACTACTTCCCCTATTTACTATAGGTAGTAGAGAAAGTAAAAAGGTTTCCCTCTGCGAGATCTATCGTTCCTCATAGTTTGTCGCAGAGATCCTCAACCGTCCCGTATAGCAAGATACGCAGTGGGTACGTTTAGGTCTCTCTGTAGGTTATCATTGCTGACGTATGTACCACAGCGTGTCCGCTATAAGTCAGAGTGCTCCATTCCGTGTAGTTTTAGCTCTTTATTTAAGAGTTGAATACAGATCCCCATATTGTATAGTCATTAGTTCATATATCTAATCAAAGATAGGTACATTATTCCTTTTAGGTGAAATGCGAAAGGAGAAGAACCCATGATGTGGTGTTTTACTCTATTCAGTCTGTTAGTCTTTAAATTAATTTATTTATGAGGCACTCTACAGTTAAGTTTGGCGTCAAAATGTAATCCCAGGTATCTCAGTATGCAAGATATTCTCACCTTACAGTGCGAGAGATTGATACTGAGCGTTCTTTTCGTGGGTGAAATCTACAGCATAAGATTTCTTGGGATTCATCTCAATCCCATTTATTACACCATTCATTCACCGCGATTAGAAGCTGCTAGATATTTGCTGAGCTGGTGACAAATATGAGTACAAAGACCTGCAACACCATCTGGAAATTTTGCAATCGTTAGGCTGTCATATTTAGGAAAATCTGAGACAAAAATTTGGTAGAGAAACGGTCCAAGATTTAAAGCGTTTTAACTTGGGAAGTAGAAGAATTTTTGAAAACAGTTTTCACAATTTATAAGTACAGAAAAGCAAAGTTTTGTAAGAATAGTTTGTAGAGCAGTGGTTAGGGAAGGTCATATGAATATAGCGCACCAGAGTAATGAGTTTATGGCTTCCACCCCCCAAAAGTCGAAATTTTGAAGCTGAAACACAAATGGCCATCAGAGTAAGCTTCAAATAAAGAAAACTTAACATGTAATATGGAATATTTCTGAAACAATTATTTCGTATAAATTGCATAGTTTACTGTAACCAGCCTTTCTCTATCTCTCTCTCTCTCTCTCTCTCTCTCTCTCTCTCATGATTTCCCGGTTACGTATGTAAAATCGAACACTCAAAAAGACTTCATTATCTATTTACTAAAAATTCAAGATATAAGTTTCGTTTTACTCTATTCTATACCTGAATAAAATTGTAAGAGACCATTTTAGAAAATAAAAGAGAAACGAAAATTGTTCCACGTATAGGTTTGAAAATAATATTCACATTGTATGCTTAAGGGAAAGCTACAGTGAAAATCTTTCAAAACTATATTTTTCGTTTTAAAATGAAAAACAAGTTTAATTTTCTTCTTTTATCTGTTTTTCTAACAGTATAATACACGTGGAGCATCTGTGGATTTGTAGTGCATATATAGGGAAGTACTTTGACTCTTGTACATACTTTTTGTATTTGATATCCCTGTTTTACACTTTTAATAGTGAAGTTACTCAGGTTTTATATTTTTTCTACTGCAATAGTATATCTATCCCTAACATGCCTGTTATACCCATAATTTGTAGCGGTTCCTTTGGTAAGACCCTACTACGTTGATGATGATAGTGTTGCGTTACGTACCTGTAGGTCGTCTTGATGCCCGTACTCTTGTAACGTATCTTGAGGTTCTCGTAGACCGGAATCCGATGATCGTGCATCTGTATTCTTGTGTGTGTTAGTATGTTGTAGTTATTATTTTATAATTGAGCCACGGGTGCTGTATTTGTGTCGGAAAGCAATTGTGTCTTGTCAGGCTTGGGTATGGAGAATTTTAAAATATTTTGCACACACGTATTCTGTTAATTATTTCAGTTGTATTTTAAAAAAGCCACATACGATATTCACAATGCACTATTACCTTTGTCATGTTAAAATATGTATAACTGGTAGGCTTTAAATACGTAGCTTTAGCGTCTATTTAGAGATGAGCTTATACACTACCTTCCTGCTCGAACACTGACAAGCTTCTGTTAGCGTTCCTTCCAACCGTTCTTGTTAACGTACCTATTTGAATTATATAAAGAGTGTGTGTGTGTGTGTGTGTGTGTGTGTGTGCGCGCGTGCGTACGTGTGTGTGTGTGTGTGTTTTTTTTTTATAGACTTCCGTCGTCTTAATTATGAATCCAAAGTTTGTTACATGCTTACGTAGATACTACTACATTTCTCGTAATTTTATATTACTGGTTATGTAGCTAACAATGGCCTTTCCCCCTCATATTATATTTTATATGTTATATACGTATTCTCTACCATGTGTAAATTATGGATATATGTATTTTAATATCCTCTTAATTATTATACGTACAATATTAGCAAAGAAAATACATAAGACGTAAAACTTAGAACAAAAATATTAAAGAAAGAAATTGTTAATATGTTGATGCTGAGAAGCTGTGAGTTAAATATCTTATTACATTAATGAGTTATTGTAATAGTTTGTTCGTGGCTAGTACTGTATGTTGCTTCAAATTCTACCAAAACCCCTTGAAGGTTCATGTTATGCATACGAACTCCTTGTCTTCGACCGCCTGTAATTATTGCTATGGGAAGGAAGTTAAGTAATATTCTTTGCTATTGATCCAGGTTTCGAGTTGCCGTTTATCCACCTTAATTTTAGATGAAGGAGGTCATGACCTCTAATGGCCGAGTAGTAATTAGTTTTGTTGAGGTTTTATTGCTAGCTATCCAGATGCTGCCTTTTAATTAATTCTTCCCATGCTGCATAACTAAACGAGACGGGCTTTCAATTGAGTCAGCGCTGATTGGTATCGGTACAGAATTATGGGAGAATTTCATTCGCAAATGCACTCTCTAACGATGAGAAGTGAAGTTTCACGATATATCCGATCACGCTGGATAATATTTAACAGGAAAGAATATAGATTTGCTGAAGCTACAGTAATGAAAACAAAACCATAAAATTTACGTACCTTTTTCTTTTAATTTTACGTTATCCCCCTATTTTATATAACAGTACTTAGTTTTAATTTTTACTTTCTTTACTACGTATAGTAAGTAGGGGAAGTATTGTATTCCACCCAAAAATTCGATACCGATATTTCACCGGAAATACATGCTTTGAGACTCCCTGAATCCCCCAAAAAAAGCATTTTTGGCAACATGTCCGTGTGTGCGTATGTGTGTTTGTCTGTGAACAACATAACTCAGAAATGAACAGTCGAATAAACCCCAAGCTTGGTATTTAGGTACAGTATCTTCCAGAGATGCGACACCAAGGTTTTCAAGAAAATCCCCCCACCCCAGATTACACTTACATCGAACATTTTTCGAAAATTTTAATTTTCTCAAAAATGGCTCCAACGATTTCGATTAAAATATTATATGTTTAAGATATTTTCATGACAAATGGAAATGTATATCTCGACGAATTTTCTGGGAATGTCTCCAAAAGTATTCTTCAGTGTGAAGGACTTTTGCATAACTTGTAAACCATAAGAGACAGACAAACTTTTACTACGCAGAAAATGTAGATCACGTTAAAATACACAATTTATGTCACATACATTTTTTTGTTGAGTGAACCATTTTCGAGATATTGCTTGTTATTCTCTTAAATTTTTCAATACTTATTTTCTCAAATGGGAATTCGTTATTCCTTTTTTTGTCTTAGATGTGCAAAGAGTATTAATCTGTGGCAAAGAGAATGGTGCTGCACATAGCAACCAGCTATTAGGAGTAATGTCTGCTTAAAGGCTACTGTATTTCTATATTGCCCTTGTAAATATATATTCCCCTTACATCTACAAGAAAATTAGCAATAAGATAGAGTCTGCAAATGTTTATCTCGATTAACATGAAGCAGATGTAGAATAAGCGTTTGTAAAAATAGTTTGTACAAGAGTAGAGAAAGTCATGTGAGTGTAACACATCAGATTTTGTTTTGTCCTGGTAATGCAAAGAAAATGGAATACTGCACATAGCAACCAGCTCTTAAAATATTTGCCTGTCGCTTAAAACTACCAATACCCCTTGCACCTACAAGAAAATTAGCAATAAGATTAACATCTCGATATCTTGATTTACATGAAGAATATGGAGAATAAGCGTTTGTAAAAATAGCTTGTACAAGAGTAGAGAAAGTCATGTGAGTGTAACACATCAGATTTTTAACAATAAAACTGGCAAACATATAATTTGTGTACTATGAGTTAAGTCAGCTAGCGAGCAATAATAACTTTCATGTTTTCCAGCTTTATATATTATCGCATACAAAGACATTTTCAGGATGCAATATTACGACGCTGAGCTAGGAAAAAAATCTTACTGTATATTTTAATTTAAAAGGTTTATATTGTAGCGCCCTGGGCTACAAGATTTTTAATTCTGTTGGTTCTATAATTGTTGTAGTTCTCTTGTCAAGTCGTAGACGCTCTAGTGCGTGTCTGGATCTACCACGCCAGAGGAGAACAGGATGCCTTTGGCTCAGTTGGCCGCATATCTGCAATGAGACATGCTGTCAGGAGTTACCCTAATAAGCTCGGAGATGCAGAACGGGATCGTCGGCGTAGGACCGGGTCACCCTATGCTCGAAGGAGAATGAATAACTCGAGTTTACACTTTCATTTGAGAGGCATAACCTTGCGATATAGCAGGAGAGGTGTTGCCTGCTTGAGTTCGGTGCATTGACTTGCTCACGGATGGTTCCCTCTCCCTTTTGTACCTGAGCTGTAGCGCTCTAGTCCACTGCCATTAGCATGGTGGCATCATCTCTGCTTTGTTGACTTAACCAATTACACAAGCGCCTCTGCGTGGCAGCCTGAGGCAGGTTTTTTTTTTTGACACTTAAATGATTTCAATCAAATTATATACTATACAACTTCAATAACAGCCCGCCTTAAAGCAATATGTGTATGTAACAATATATAAAAAGTGTATATTACAGTCATTGTAAATGTTTATATTATTGTATACATGTGTAACAATGTTATGTGAATGTATTACGTAATTTAATAATGTAGGAGCTGTGAGAAGAATAGGTTAAAAGTTGCTAACAATGAGGTAATAATGATGTAGCCTTGAGGCAATAATGAATTAGAAGGTTTAATAATACTACTAGTCATTCTTGGAGCAACAATAATGTAATTTTTGTGACAGTTTATAAAATAGCCAATCAACAACCAGAAAAAAGTTAAATGAAGGTATTCTATTAGATTAGGATTAGCCAATCAGAAACTGACATATAGCAAAATTTACAAATCTAGAAGTCAGTTGCTAGCAGACAGTGTTACTAATCAGACGCGAGATGCGTCCTCGAGAAATTTAATACGTATTCGTATGAGACGAAGATAGTTTACTGTTAAAAAGTGCATGTAATTAATAAAAAAATCTCACAGCTCTCTCTATCAGTGAAATGTTATTTTATTAATGCGTGACACGATTTAAATGAGTGAAGTAAAAAATTATAATCTGTGTAAGCCTATATTCTTCAGTTGCACCACAACCCTGCAAAGAGAAACATGTCTCTAACAATAATACTGATGCAGCCGAGGCAAACATAAATATAATATTTAAAGAAACAGTCAAATTACAAAGTTAATATTTTTAAATTTTGGGCGAAGGCTACCGGGTACCATACGTGCGGTTGCAACTACTTCAAGTTCGGCTCCCCAACATAAGAAGTATAATACAACTCATTCAATACAAATCATCTTCTCAAATTGGCTCCCAAAGCGTGGGGCAAATAACAATACAACAAACATCTACTTCAAACCTTAGCAACTGAATATAATGTGGCCCATTAGGTCTTATTCAAAGGTTTGTTGATGGTTCACAACAATAATTTTGTTTAAAAATTGTTCCGATTTTTCAATTTTTTCTTGTATGGAGCCTACAAAGTTTTGTTTGCATTTAGAAGGTCAAACGTTTAATATACCACTTGACAATGTCAGCGATATATGATTTAAACTGACCGAAAAATAAATTTGTAAGTCTTAAAAATGAAGGGTAATGAGTAAGTTCATCAAAAACGTTGATAATTTCTGTGTATTAAAAATGAAAATTTTCTCTCAGTTAATTTAGCTGTTAGAAATTCTCATAGTGGTGACGTAAGTTTTATGAATTCACTGTGGGACTAATTCACACAATCTCTGGTATTTGAAAATTGTTCAAATTCATGAAAGAGCTCCACATGTAGAATATAATAGTGGTGGTGGTAGTGGTGGTAGTGTTCACGAATGCACATTTCATTTTTTTACTTTCTCTAATAATCTATAGTAAGTAGAGGAAGTGTTGTCATCCACCCAAAATTTCCTTACCTAGATATCTCTGGAAATAAATGTTTTGAGGTCCCCCTGAATTCAAAAGTTTGTTTTAAAAAAAGCTCGCGTGTTTGTGTATCTCTCTAACTGTGAAGAGTGTAACTAAAAAAACCTCGGTTAAATTCAAGTTAGTATCTTCTATGGATGCGACACCAAAATCTTCAGTGAAATTCCCCACTCCAAACTGCCCTTTACATGGAAAATGTTGAGGCAGTATGCCAGAGTGATTGTAGTGTAAATTAGCATTATTGTATGACAATGATTTGAGATGTTTGTTAATTATAAGCATTGTTAGGAAAAAAGTTTACACGACTCACTGAAACTGACAATAGGAGCGGGTAACAATGTAGCGAGGGGGTGAGTTATTTATTAATTATAAGAGACAAGCAAATGACGTCAGAGTAGCGCGCTTTTCTTTAGAAATGGAGGGAATATCTTCCCTAGAGCATATGTGTTCGTAATTTTTGATTGGATATAGAAATAGACGCCAATGTTGGCGCGCTTTATTAACCAATAGCAGCTCTGTTATAATCTTTAGGCATATCGGGGTGAGGGAGTATAAATTATGAAGCCAGAGACAAGTATCGCAGGACTTCGCTTCGAGCTCTCGTCGAGTCAAGATGGGTAGGAAGAAGACCGCTGCAGCCTCCAAGCCTCCTCCTCGTGAGGAAGCCACTACTAGCTCCGCCGCCAACGATGAAAAGCTTCCAGCCTCTCCGCCGCCGCCGCCGCCAATCGAAGCGCCCAGCGCCATCTCTCCAGCCAGCACAGCCGACCACACACCGCTGACCAGCGTGCCCGCACGCTACTCCGCAGTCGTCCGGGGAGTCCACCGACAGCTCCCTGACGTGCTACTACTCACCGCCGCTCAACGCTTCTGGCCGTCTGCGGCCAAGGCGTCTCGCATTCGCAATGACAGGGGTCCTACACCGCTAGTCTGACTCACCTTCTTGGACGAGGGCGAATACTCACTGGCCCTCGGCGCAGGACTGCCCTTGTTAGGGCAAACACTGTCGCTCGAGGCCAGTCGCAGTGTGCGTCCAACTCCGTGCCGACGCTGCTGCCTGTACGGGCATACCGCCGCGTCATGTGACGCCGCACCCCGTTGCCACTACTGTGGCAATGGAACACTCACCTCCGACTGCAGGGCACACGACCTGACACACCGCCGCCGCTTCTGCGCCTCCTGTGGAGACAAGGGGCACTACACTGGCCAGGCCGTCTGCCCACTCTATCCTCGTAGAGCCACGCCGCACCTCTCAGAGACACCGCAGAGCTACACACCTACGACGCAGACCATCACTTCATCATGCGACTCATCACAGATCCAAGCACAGATAACAGCTTCGAACCAACCCATCCTCGATGCCATCCAGGACCTCCATGCTGAGGTGTTAAACCTAGCTGGCAGGATCAGCTCTCTGGAAGAGCATCTCAGTGTGCAGTTTAATGGAGACACCGAACGCACTGACAAATCCCTCGACGTAACGAAGAACCACATCCTCAGCAACATCAACAGCCACTTCAAGGAACAGCAAGAGTGCCTACAGCAAATAAACGCCAAATGCGCACTCTTGAACGACATCGAGCACCATCTCGAAGACGAATACGGCTCCGATGATAACCGGCTTACCCTCCTGAATCGGCTTCGCCTTAGCAGACTGCTTCGGCATGCCGTGCAGCGTCAACCACCTCATCCAGAATATCATCCTCAACAAAGTGCCAATTCCCGGAGGTAACAGGCCCGGGATTGGAGCCTGCATCTCCTGTTAATTCGCCACCGTTACAGGTCCCTGTCAGGGCTATCGCAATGGCAGATACCTGACCTCCACAGCGGAGAAATCCGCCAACTTAGTAGTCACCCACAAACAGCGGGTTTGCTTCGGCGGTACCAGCCATCATGTTCACCACGATGCCCCAAATAAATTGTGCCATCACAGCATCACATCCTTCTTTTCCTCCTCCTTTTTCCTTTCTACGCCTATATACATACTCTTGTTTTTCCTTCAATCCTTTACTCCTGTTTTCCAACAAAAAAAAAAAAAAAGTATCGCATAGTTCAACAGAATCATTCACGAAGTACACGTTACGCAATTCTACAGAATCTCTCGAATCGTAAAGTTTGTTAAAAAAATGTGAAATACGTGAATTAATAATGTGCGGCAAATAAGTGATTATAATTACATTCGAAAATATAACAGTTTCAGTCGGGCGTGTATCAAGAGTAAATATGTGAAATTAATGAAGTGTGACGGCAATAAAAGTGTAAAAACAAATTCCTATATCAGTGTTATCTTTTAGTAACAACTCCTTTCCGTTTACACACCCTGTTCAAGAGATTTGCTCGACTGAGTAATAATAGCTAGCCGGAGGACAAAGAACCCAAAATTAAAAATAGTAAAACAATAACAGGCGCTCAGCAAATAAGATAACACGAAAGTTACCGCGACAATGTTTCATTATTTTTTATTTTCTAAAAAATGGACTAACGATTTTGATTAAAATGCCATATTTTTAAGATATTTACATGGCAAATAAAACGCATATCGCGATTTTTCTGGAAATAGCCTTTGCAGTCCTCTTCATTTGAGTGGAATGTTGTAGAATCTTTCTAAACAGGTAAACCATAAGAGAGAGACAAAAAGTTCCTGCACAAAAAATGCATACAATATATTTCAAATAGGTTTCTTTTTTGTGGCAGCCATTTCCGAGATGTCCGTTTATATTGGTTAATTTTTCAGTACCTTGTAATTTTCTTTAAATAGCAGCCGCTTTTCACTTGTTTCTGCTAGGTCATGGAAAGAGTGTGGATTTTAAGCCCAGCATAGAGCCGCTTTTAAGTTATGTAAAAATAAACAATAGTGGGTAGAGAAAGTCGTGTAAATGAACTCATCAGTTTTTTGTCTCTTTTTTTTTTGTGCTGAGTGCAAGCCGCAGATAGAATGTCCACCGCTGTAACTGAGATTGCAGCTTGATGTTAAAATATAAATGCACACGGTGTGTGTGTCCAATGCTGTCATGTTGGGCAGCTGGAAGTAATGGAAAGATTATGTTTGGACTGCGGGCGCCTAGCAACAAGCTTTCACAGTCTGTGCTGCGCGATGTTGGTGTCATTTTCAGCACAGTTTGTTGGATGCTAATAGAGGCATTATCTGTTAATCTACATAGTGCCTGTCCAATCTTCTCTCTCATTGAAAATTTACCCATTACTGTGGATATGGGAGTTTCAAATTCTCGCCCAGTAGTTACAAATAGAAATCGCTAGTACTCCATTACGCTGCTTTTGAAATTGGAAGACAATTATTCTCAGAGGCGAAAAGAAACGCAATTCTCTACAAAGCTGTTTAATGGATCTTTTTAAATGGCCGCAGTTAATAATAAGATTACATAATGGAGTTAAAATTCAGTACGTCTGTTGCACTCGATTCTATTTTAGATACAGGATAGACTGGATGTTATATATTCATTCAAAGCAATTATACTGTATATCTGCCTTTTATTAGTGTTTACATAGAAAACATCTTATATGAACCCTTAAAGAACTTTCACTACCCATGACAAATTTACATATAAACATAATATTATAATTCATGCAAAAAAACTAATTTTTTTTCCATATTACATTATTCACGATATGTGCTTACTTGTATCATTTCCAACTAAGCAATGAATACTTTTTTACATGCAGTACGAGAAAACAGCATTCAAATGTTTTGCTTTTGCAATGGAAGGGGGGGGGGGAAAGAATCGCAAACATGCCCATCAGATGACTGACTCGGAATGTGTAAGCATACAACAATGAATATTTCGAAAACGACTGACTCTACTAAATATTATTTGACACAAATTGTGTATTTTAAAAAGTTCTACATTTTTCCTCTTGCAAGTTTTCCTGTTTATTATGAGTTATACAAAATACACGGGCTATTCATAGAAAGTTAAAGGTATTCATTTAATTTGTCACATTAATATACAAAATTTATTGCATATTAATCAAAATATTCAGAACAATTTTTTGGGAAAATAACCAAAATGTAAAGATTAGTTTGGGGTGGGGACTCCTTGAAAATCTTCACCTGTCGTGCTTAAAACAGTATCTTAGGTTTGAAATGTTATAACCCATAGACATTTTGTTTTTGATTTATGTTGTCTACAGACAAATAAAGAAACGGAGATATACAGACGAACGGATAGACACACAATTATGAATCTTTCTGCTGGTCCTCCAAGCATGTATTTCGGGTGAAATCTCGCATCGAATTTTTGGGTGGAATACAGTACGTCCGCTAACTATTTTACGTAGGTGTAAAAAAAGTATAAATGTATGTAACTCCGTTCATGAAAATTCCGGATAATTTTTTTCCCAACAGTTAATATGCAAGGACAAAAGCAAATGGAGGAATGGAAAATGGAAGAGGCTGGACTATAGTGAAGTGTCTGCCCTAGAAAGCTTTTATTGAATCTCGTGGGCAAATTCCATGGAATCTTGTAGTCTATGTTGCCTACTGATCTTAATTATTAATACAATTAAAACATCATACAGCAATGAAATGTTACGAAAACACAGTATTTAGTGCGCATTTAACCGTCAAGAATGTAAATCCCTTTAACATACCTAATATGAATAAGATTTTTAGAACATTTACTGAGTTATACAGCATCTTGGCCAAAAGTCTAATGTTTCTATTTGGAAATGTTTGTCGAAATGTTGACTGTACACAACCTCTGTATATAAAACACGATTAGACTAATATAGCAAGTATTTCCGGTAATTTGATGCAGAGGTCGACGTGTCTTGGCGGGTACCGCGCAACGTCGGGTAGACTACCTTGCAAGAATAAACACTGCTAAAATTCCTCGAGTGTATGGCATTTGGTCTTTAAATACGCGAAAGTAGTTACACTACTTCCGCTTACGTATTCCGGCGCGCTTTATTAAATTATGGTTATGTTATCTGTCGTTACTTCTTTAATGTCTGTCCTCTCCTCCAGAACTGCATCTTTCTTCTACATAGTCTTCCAGAACTCTTATCTTCCTTTGTTTTTAATATGCATTGATGCAAAACAGCCATTACTAAGATTAACAATTGCATCACGAAATAGGGATTGTGACTTTGGGCATAATAACAGAAGCATTTGTTAACTACTTCGCGGTAATTATTTTGTTGTATTACATTTGTTAACTATTTCAGAGTAGGTAATTATTTAGTTTTATTTCATTTGTTTTCTACTTCACGGTAATCATTTACTTTTATTACATTTACTGCTTCGCGCTTTTCTACATTACCGCAGCGTACAACATTTCGCTGTTCTACCAACTATTTCAGTCTTTCGAAGAGGGTGGCATTTTCTTTGCTTTACAGTTGGTATCTGACAACGCATTAACATCGTCCGCCAGACACGTCGACCTCTGCAGCAATAATACCATATTTCCATGGTATCAACCGTTCTGAAGTAAGTTGAGGATTACTAAATCTTCTGTTATATGGGATGCTATTTAAAAATGCTAATGGCCTTAGAAATTGTGCGCCCTAAACCCCTACAGTTCAGAGTATTTTCTGGTTGTTACTACGCTCGCATTACAGAAAATGGTCACAGATTAAGTCTTAACAACCTGAATGCATCAACCACAACTAGATTTTCTCCTAAAATGTTAACTTAAAGGAAAACGTAGATGTTTACCATGTTTACTCTAAAATTTGACCACTTCTGCAATATTAAAAAATTATTCTTAAATATTCTTGAATGTAATCTTACTATTTTAGCGTCTGGCCATAAAGTATTTTGATTAGGGAGTTATGTGAAGATATGAATTTTATTTTGTTGCGTCATTTTTACTCAATATCATTGCAGCATCCATATCATTTAAAGTGTCCAAAGATTAATTTAAAACATTTTGAAAGCAATAGCACTATGCCTACTTGCAAAGTGGAAAAGTTATAAAACTAACACTTGGAGATTATTGCAGTAAATGGAGTTCAAAATCCATCATTTTATGCAAGATTTACTGAGAAAGAGTTAATGATAGGCACTTTACTTATTAATGTATTGGAAATATAATGATGCAAGTTTATACAACTATCTGTAATAATATGGCAGTTAAATTATCTGTCTCTGTATAAACTTTTCAAGAATTTTTGTATAATATACTGGCAAAAGAAAGTAATTCAAAACTACTGCTTTAGATTTGCAGCATTATCTTACTTTGCCGAATAACTTGTCAACATAATTTTAGTATCAAGAGTTTTTAAAGAAGCGGGGCATATTTTGGTGAGAATTATAGTTTTTTGGAACATCCAAATTAAAAATATTAATTAATGTTTAAAAAAAATCTGTTGTGTTGCACTCACATGACTTTCTCTACTCTTGTACAAACTATTTTTACAAACGCTTATTCTCCATATGCTTCATGTTAATCGAGATGTTAATCTTATTGCTAATTTTCTTGTAGATGCAAGGGGAAATTGGTAGGCTTTAAGCTATAGTCAAATATTTTAAGAGCTGGTTGCTATGTGCAGTATTGCATTCTCTTTGCATTACCGGGACAAAAAAATGAATAACGAACTCTCATTTGAGAAAAAGTATAAGTATTGGAAAATTTAAGGGAATAACAAGCAATAACTCGAAAATGGTTCACTCAACAACAAAAATGTATATGACATAAATTGTGTATTTTAACGCGATCTACATTTTTGTGTAGTAAAATTTTGTCTATCTCTTATGGTTTACCAGTTATGCAAAAGTCGTTCACAATGAAGAATGCTTTTGGAGACATTCCCAGAAAATTCGAAATATACATTTCATTTGTCATAAAAATATCTGAAACATATTATACTTTAATCAAATTCGTTAGAGCCAGTTTTGAGAAAATTAAAATTTTCGAAAAATGTTCCATGTAAAGGGTAATCTGGGGTGGGGGGATTTTCTTGAAAACCTTCGTGTCGCATCTCTGGAAGATACTGAACCTAAATACCAAGTTTGGTGTTGATCCGATTGTTAGTTTCTGAGTTATGCTGTTCACAGACACACACACACACGCACACACACACACGGGTATGCTTCCAAAAATGCCTTTTTTGGATTCAGGGGATCTCAAAACATATATTTCCGGTGAAATCTCTATCGAATTTTTGGGTGGAATACAATACTTCCCCTGCTTACTGTACGTAGTAGAGAAAGTAGAAATTAACGGTATACGAAACGCAGGTCTAAAAGTGCCCTGCGCCTCGTTCCATTCCTCTTCAGCATTACCGAAATCCAATATTGTTCTTCGTTGTTCTTCTATATTATATTGCTCGTTTGGTCACTGTTATTCACTGTTATGACTTTCAGAGTTCCACATTTTTATTTTAGATGCACTTGGTGGCCAAACAGGTTTAACTCCATTAGATTATCCGTTGTTGGTACTGAAGAATATTTTAACACATTTAGGGTTCCGTAAAATCTATTGCTTTTGTTCACTCTCTTTTAAAACTACCTGATAGTACACTCATTATAATAAAAGCAAATCAAAATTATGAATACACGCAATACGTTAAATGCGAAATATAATCACAAACGAAAGTTTAGTCATATGTAAATAGAATGGGATACACACAATGTGAGAAAATAATTTGCATTCACAAATTTAGCTACAAAATCAACAAAAACCACATATTTCTAGCAAGAGGCAGTTTTTTTAGCACTTAAATAATTTCAGTCAAGTTATAAAATATATAAATTCAATAACAGCCTGCCTTAAAGCAATATGTGTATGTAACAATATATAAGAAGTGTATATTACAGTCATTGTATATGTTTATATTATTGTATACATGTGTAATAATGTTATGTGAATGTATTACGTAATTTAATAATGTAGGAGCTGTGAGAATAATAGGTTTAAAGTTGCTAACAATGAGGTAACCTTGAGGCAATAATGAATTTGAAAGTTTAATAATGCTTCTTCTGATTCTTGGAAGCAATAATGTAATTTTTGTGACCGTTTATAAAATAGCTAATCAACAACCAGAAAAAGCTTTAGTTAAATGAAAATATTCTATTGGACTAGGATTAGCCAATCAGAAACTAAAATGGAGCCAAATTTACAAATTCAGAAGTCAGTTGCTTTTAGACAGTGTTCCTAACCGGACGCTTGATGCGTTCTTGAGAAATTGAATACGTATTTTGTGTGAGACAAAAATAGTTTACGTGTTAAAAAAGTGCAAGTAATTAATAAAAAAATATCACAGCTCTCTCTCTCTATATCAGTGAAGTGTTACTTAAATCGTGTTGAGCACTAATAAAATGAGTGAAGTAAAATTATAATCTGTGTAAGCCTACATTCTTCAGTCGCACCACTCCCTGCTAAGACATTCATGTCTCTAACAATAATACTGACGCAGCCGAGGCAAACATAAATATATAATACTTAAAGAAACAGTCAAATTACAAAGTTAATATTTTTAACCTTGGGGCGAAGGCTACCGGAAACTTTTTACATACGTGCGGTTGCTACTACTTCAAGTTCGGCTCCCCAAAAGTCGAAAAATAATACATCATCTCAAACTAACTTTCCATACGTAGCAGCAATACAACTCCTACTTTAAATTAGGCCACGAAAGCATAAACGCGTATGGTAGAAATCAGAAACGTTTACGATGTTGGAGTAATCTGACCATCATCAATTACCATTTACCTGGGGCCTTGCCATGGAAATTGATTTGGGTTTGATCATATTACTTACGCAGTATCAGTTGCTACACTCTCCAGATAACCTGAGGCTACGTTCTCCAATTATCGTTTCGATTTTCCTTTAGGCATTTTTAATAATTACATAATAATCAATAATTTCTTGGAGCGAAGGCAACAGTGAGATGAACTTTATGAATTTAAGATGACATCTTTAAAACTATGGAAATTATTAAGTATTTCGGAATTATTACTGGATGCCAATACCCAAATTTCAGTCAGTTATCTTATGAAGTAGGTTGGTGCTTCACGTATGGGAGCCAATTTGAAGTAGATTTGTAGCCCCAACGTTCACTTTCCGGTGGCCTTCGCCACAAGTTTAAAAAATTAACTTTGCAATTTTAATGTTTCTTTAAATATTATACATATTTATGTTTGCCTCGGCTGCGTCAGTATTAAATTTGTAGAAACATGTATTTCTTAACAAGGTGTGATGCAGCTAAAGAATGTAGGCTTACACAGATTATAATTTTTACTTCACCCCTTTTATTAATTCTTCACACGATTAAATAACACTTCACTTATACAGAGAGCTGTGAGATTCTTTTATTAATTACTTGCATTTTTTTAACACGTAAACCTTATAATATTCTCGCCGTTATGAATTTTATATGTCTCACACTGAATGCGTATTTAAATGCTCGAGAACGCGTCTCGCGGCCGGTTAGAAACACTGTACACAAGCAACTGACGCCTGAATTTGTACAATTTGCTCTATTTCAGTTTCTAATTGGCTAATCCTACTTCAATAGAATACTTTTATTTAACTTAAGATTTTTTTGGTTGTTGATTAGCTATTTATAAACTGTCTCAAAAATTACATTATTGTTGCTCCAAGAATTACTAGTATCATTATTAAACTTTCCAATTCATTATTACCTCAAGGTTACCTCATTGTTACCTCTTTGTTAGGCACTTTTGACCCATATTATCATAGCTCCTATATTGTTAAATTATCTAATACATTCACATAACATTATTAAACATTTACACAATAATATAAACATTAATACAACGACTGTTACATACATTTTATGTTATTTTATACACATATTGCTTTAAGGCGGGCTGTTATTATATTTTATATTATATAATTAGACTGAAATCATTTAAGTGTTAAAAATACTGCCTTACTTATACGGTTCAAAAATTAAAAACAAATGTAGTTTTATATATTAATGTGACACAATAAAATGCTCCTAGCAGAAAACGTCGTTTGAATTTATCCAATTTTCACTTTTTAATTGAACTGGGAAAGCTTTTTGAGAACAAATTGACGCATTGTTTTGTAAGTATAAATAAAATTAGTATATTGAAAAATAGAAAAATGTAAATTTAAATGTGAATTTGAAAATAGGTTAATTTTGTTTAGTTTTAATTTTATAAGATTAGTGACATAAAAGCAGCAGGATTAGTATTAACGTAAACATCCGTCATTTTGTTCACATACATATTGAACATAGGGTGGGACATTTAAGTTCAGACTGTACAGTAAGCGTTGTAGAAAGAAATATCTTGAATAAAAGTTGCTTGATATTATGGAGGGGAAAGTAAATGTATTAGTCGTGTTTTATTTGGAGAACGTTGTGATTGTCATTTTAGGGGAATTTAAGTTGACCTTAATTGTAGGTTCCCATTTAAAAAAATTACATTGACCCTAAAATGACCACCATAACCTCTTCCAAACAAAATACGACTAATGGCATTTACTTTCCCCGATAATATCAAGCACCTTTTATTCAACACATTTATTCCTACAATGGTTAGCTTTGCAGATATTGTACAGTCTCAACTTAAATGGTTCACCCTGTATATGGTTAAAAATTCATATAGGAAGTTTCCTGCAGGGAGCATTTTATAGGTGAAAAGTGCTGAAAAAAAACCATGAGAAAACCAGTGTTAAAGTTTTGGCGAAGGTTTCACTACCTTATGGCCATCTAAAATCTTCTGCTCCATAGGATTAACCCTCTGCTCTGTTTCAGTATCGTCAGCAGCACTTTTGGACATCTTCAGCTTCTTTCCAGAAGTTTTTACTTTTGCAGTAGTGATTAATGGGCATTCTTGCAGTCGTCCACTCATTTGTTATGGGCACTGTCCAGTTTCTCAGCTGATGGTGATACCCTGAATCCATAGCAGCTTTCTTTCATTTTGTTGCCTTCTAGATATCCCACATTAAATTCACTGACTTTAGATACCATGCCAGTGCTCATCTTATTTGTATATAAATGTTTCCTTTGAACACTTGTCCCAAATCATGCTATACATATAGGCAACGAATGGTGTTTTGTGTTTTAGGAGCTCATCTAAAGCTAGTCTCAAGTAAACTGCACTACAGAGAGAGCCAAAAAACTACGAACCGGCTGCGCGGTGTATTTCCTGTTCGCATCCTCGGCGCCCGTTGCCGTCTGCCGCTATCACAGAAAGGCGCGGATGAAACCATACAGCATTTTTAAAACTGCTTTCAAATGCCTAATTTGCAACTTTTTGAAAGGGGATGCCGTAGTTCACGTTGAGAAATTCTGGCAATTTCCTGGCCGATATTTTCTTTTAATTCTTCCAGGGTGTGCGAGTTTGTTTGGTACACTTCCTTTTAAGTTACCCCAGAGATAGGGCCAATTTTTTCGAGTCAATAGTTGAAACCCGTGCATGCGTGAATGCAATTTTCCTCCCTGTTTTTAGAGAATTAACAACAGGGAGCATGATTTTGCCTTTTTTCAGCAAGAGACTGTAACAGTTCATACGGCCAATATTTCGGTGAGAACAATTGAAAGTGTTTCGAGGAGAGAATTATTAGTAGATATTTGTGGCCCCTCGGTCCCCCGACCTAACCCCCTGCGATTTCTGTCTCTAGGGTAACTTAAAACAAAGTGTACAAGACAAACCCACACACCCTGGAAGAGTTAAAACAGAATATCCGCCAGGAAACTGCCAGCATTTCTCAACGTGAACTAAGGCGTGATGGATAGTTTTCTAAAGAGATGCCAAAATTGTGTGGATAACGACGGTAGCCAGTTGGTAAGTAAAGCCTTTAAAAGTGGTTTTAAAAATGCTGTATGGTTTCATCCGCGCCTTTCTATGATAGCGGCAGACGGCAACAAGCGCCGAGGACGCGAACAGGAAAAACACCACGCAGCCGGTTCGTAGTTTTTTAGCTCTCCCTCTACTTCATTGTTCAGTATTGTTTTCATTTATTATACTTTCATGATTTAGGCACTTCACCTCTGACTATTGCTCTGTTTTAGAAGCATCAGGATGTTTCTCCAACATGGCAATGAGCAAGGTAGGGCTTGGCTTGTCTGTGCATATGCAATGCTAGAGGGTTACATTTATTGCTCTCTTCATGTTCTGGACATTAGAGAAGTTGTTTTCTGCTGCATTCCGATAATAGTTGTATAGCTATGTACCTGAAGCCAAGTTGATTGGATCATTTCCATAACATTGTTCCAATTATTGCCCCCATAGCATTTAAAGCTACATGCCCGCCTGCACATATTGACCGTCACTTATTGGCCTTTAAATGCCAAAATGACATTTATGAGATACTAAGACAAGGTCCAAAATATAACAAATCTGCAAAAGAAGTCTGTTTTGGATATTTTGTTACATTTTTGACCATATTTCGCCTTATAGTTGACTAAAATAAAGCCTACAACGCTAAACAGCTGAAGTCAATATGGTATTGAATATAAACGTCCAAGAATATATGTACACCTGGCTATCAGTAAAGTAGATTAGATTAGATTAGATAACGGGAGGGGGGTTGAATGGAGTTTTATCGACCTTCCGTATGTCGGCTTCCTAAAAGGCTTATTATGCAACCCCATTACTCTGTCAATAAAATATCATTTAGTTTCACACTGCGACAAAATCGATTCTTTTGCTTTACATTTCGGTTGTTATTTTCCACACTACGTAGGTACGAGCATATACCAGGAAAGATCTGAACACTAGAATAGTTCATATTACAAAGAGATAATACTTCGCAATAACAAAAAAAATACACATTACAGAACAATATTTGTTTTATATTAGCAGTACTTGAGCGTTTTTCGTATCTTAAATCACTGAAGAAATTTGCGATAGACGTTTTCGTTTAGTGCAATCTAAATTCCAAAGCTTTCTAAACGAGTTATAAAAAATAACAGAACATTCAGGTGTTTATATTAATGTGTAATGAACTATGTTTACTCACATCTTCAACATTCAAATATTTGTCGAAAATGTTATTACTACATAGTGCTAAACAATGTATATTACAGAATTAATGGGCTTACAAAAAATATCTTTACCACACCTACGGAGTATTTCGTCTCGGTTAAGGCCGGCTGCCCTCCTCACTCAAGGCCACCTGCCTGTTCGGAATTTGATGTTCTATTAGTGTAAGAAGCATAATCGGTCCGATTTTTACGATCAAGATTTTTACGGAAGAAAGGGTATGTTGTGAGTGATTTCAATAATATCCCCCCACTACTCATACAGCAGAGGAGTTTGTGGACAAAATTAGTTAAGTGCTTGAAGAGAGAATTATTAGTGCTGGTGAATATCCCCATTTTTCCCTGGTCTAAAATCTTGTGATTTTTATTTTTAAGTAGTGAAAGACAACGTGTACAAAACTAACCCTCGCATACCGGAAGTTAAAGGTAACATACGACTAAATTGATCAAAGTGGGTTTACCGGGCATTATGCCCGTTTAGCCAAGGGTAGACACTAATTCCGGCTTTAGCTCCATGGCAAGATTTTATACAAAGTTTTAAATGTCGAAGTCAGAGTAAAAGCGTGGCCAATTATTGCATGTCCAGCTGCTGAGACGACAAACTCGTGCGAGCGACACCAAAGACCTGTATTAAGAAAGTACGTATAATTTCGTCACTCAATAGTCAATATTAAAAAAAAGTATAAGCTATGAGGTGTGGCAGTAAATAAACTGGATTCAAGCTCTAACACTATTGAAAAAGATCAGTCAGTGGCAATGTTATCTCCCTGGTTCCTACACCTCCAAGCGAATTTTCCACTGTTGGAATTAGTGCTGCAGGTAATCTTGTGTTATGCTGTTCAAAAGTTGCGTCGCTTTTGCTCTCATTGCATCCACGGACTCAAACCTTGAAGTTATTTAGCTCCACGTTTGGGAACCAACTTGAAGTATAATAGTTGCTTTAAGTTTAACTGCCCCACGTACGGGAGCCAACTTGAAGTATTGTTCTTCAACTGTTGTAGTTTATTGTTGTTGAAGTTTTACTGTTGTTAGCCACACGTTTGGGAAGCCAACTTGAAGTTATTGTCTTTAGGAGTTTGTTGATGTTTTTGTACCACGCTTTGGTAAGCTAATTTGAAATATATTGTTTCTGTTACGTAATATGCTGCTACGTATGTAAAGTCGATTTGAAGATGTATTTTTTGTTGTTACGCTCCAAGTTTTAAAAAAAATATATTAACTTTGTTATTAAACTGCTTCTATAGATAGTATTTATGTTTGTTTGCCTCGGCTGCGTCAGTCTTACTTTAGATACACGTTTCTCTTAATCAGGGCGTGGTGCGACAAGAATGTAGGCTTATACAGGTGACTCGCGGAAGGAAGGCGTTTTCGCCACCCTTGTATTAGACCATGCGTCGGCTGTTTAGCAGCGCGCCGAATAGCAAACAGCTCGCTAGGACGTAATTCTAGTGAATGGTCGTAAACTACGCCAACATGGCAGTGTATTACTCCTCAAAGTTCAGCTTGTAGGCAAAGGGAAAGGGGGGTGAGCAACAGCAAAGGGGACGTTGCCATGGAAACATACCCCTCCAAGTAATATCAGAAGTCTCATGTTAGTTAAATTCTACCGTAACAATGATCAAGACCACACTAATTGCTGCGCGTGATTTGAAACTTTGTGTAACGGTCAATGCTCTGTCCCCTCTCTTCGTCCTCGAGGTAGCAGGAAATTAGTAAAAAAATATTAGGTCCGGGTACTTTATTGCCGCACCTCGTATTCACAGTTGGAAACAGAGATCTGAGAGGTAGCTTCCAAAAGAACCTCGAATAAAAGTGACATTTCATGTCCTGTTTACATAGGACACTAGCAAATATTTCAATTACCATATTCAGGTTGCTACGCTTAGCTTAGTATGTCTAGATGGATAATTAGAACATTTTCATTTTTACTTTCTGTAATACTAGTAGGGGAAGTATTGCATTCCACCCAAATTCGATACCAAGATTTCATCGGAAATACATGTTTTGAGGCCTCTGAATTAAAAAAACAATTTAGTAAAAGGTCCGTGTATGTGTCTGCGAACAGCATAACTCAAAAACGAAAAGCCGGATAAATACCAAACTTGGTATTTAGGTCTAGTATGTTTCAAAGATGCAACACGAAGATTTTCAAGAAAATTCCCCACCCCTGACTACCCTTTACATGGAACGTTTTTTTTCGAAAATATTGATTTTATCAGAAATGCCTCTAACGATTTTGATTAAAATATCATGTATTTAAGATATTTTTGCGATAAATGAAGAGTATATCTTGAATTTTCTGGGAATGTCCCCAAAAGTCCGCTTCATTCTGAATGACTTTTGCATAACTGGTAAACCGCAAGAGATGGAAAAAATTTTATAACAAAACATGTGGATCTCGTTAAAACACAATATGTCATATACATTTTTTGTGGAGTGAGCCATTTCCGAGATATTCCTCGTTATTTGTTTAAATTTTCTAATGCTTTTTCTTAAATAGGAATTCGTTATTCGTTTTTTATGTCCTGGACATACAAAGAGATTGGAATGCTCCACATAGCAACCAGCAATTAAAAGATTTGACTATCGCTTAAATCTACCATTTTCCCCTTGCACCTACAAGAAAATTATCAATAAGATTACTAACATGAAATATATGGAGAACAAACGTTTGTAAAAATAGTTTGTACAAGAGTAGAGAAAGTCAGTAAGTGTAACACACAGATATTTTTACATGTCCGACAATAACCTAAAAGAATCAAACTTTTGTGTTTGAATAGAACAAAGCTCTAATATTCCTTAGATGTGCAAACGAAGTGCCTTCAAATGGATAAAAGAAGTCTTGTAGGCAGCAAAAGGTAATTAGCACGATTCTACGTACAGCGTACAAGGCATTATCTAATCAATGTCAATCAACCTGAAACCAAGTACCTTGCAATATACATGCTAATGTAGATGACTGCTAATGTAGCTACAGGCAAAGCGCCCATTAGTGTTTTATCTGTCATCTCAAAACTAAATTCCATTCGCTTCACTTTATTCTCCTTTATTCTGTACTTGGATGATCTTTGTTTCCTTTACATTACCTGTAGTGGTAGAGAAATTATTGTATTCCACACAATTATTGTATTACGATGTAAATTCATACTTTGTGTTCTCCTGAATGCAAAAACAGTATTCTTAGAAAAGGTCCATGTTTTGTGTGTGTTTGTATCTGTGAACAGCATAACTCAAAAACGAAAAGTTGGATAAATACCAAACTTTCAGTTTGGTATCTTCCAAAAATGCGACACGAATGTTTTGAATAAAATCTACCTATCCCCAACTAAACTTTACATTGAACATTTTACGAAAATTTTAATTTTCTAAAAATGACTAACGATTTTGATTAAAATACTATATATGAAGGATATTTACATGACATATAAAATTTATATTTTGAATTTTCTGGGAAAAGCTTAGGAAATCCTCTTCATTCCGAAGGAATTTTGTATAATCTTGTATAACTTGTAAACGTTAAACGATAGACGAAACCCTAACACACAAACAACGTAGATGTCTTTAAAACACACAATATACTTAAAACAATTTGTTTGCGACATAAGCTGTTTGAGATATCCGTTATTAAAGTTTCGAATTGTTCAATACTTGTCATCTTTTATGGATACTAAGACCAAATAAATTTTTGCAGGAATAGCCACATTACACATTTGTTATAGTTTATAGATTCAAAGGGTGATGTTTATTACTGGGCGCTATATGCTGGCCTTAATTCTCTATTCTGTTTCCACAATCGCAAGAAACAACTGAATGTTGGCAGAACTTTAAACGAATGACCAAGCAATGAACAATTCGAGCCATTAATAACGGATATCTCAGAAATGGCTTATTTCACAAAAAACGTTATTTGAAATAAATTGTGTGTTTTAAACATACCTACATTTTTTGTGTATAACGTTTTTGTCTATCACTTAACGTTTACCAGTTATACAAGTTATACAAAATTCCTTCCGAATGAAGGGAACTTCAAAGGCTATTCCCAGACAATTCAAGATTTACATTTTATTTGTTATGTAAATATTATTAATATATGGTACGAGTGTTTAATCAAATTCGTTATAGCCAATTTATTAGGAAATAAAAAATTTCGAAAACATTTTCATGAAAAGGGTAGTTTCGGGTGGGAAGATTTTCTTGTCAATCCTCGTGGTATCACCAAGTTTGGTGCTTATCCCACTTTTCGTTTTTAGATTACGCTGTTAAAAGACACGTACACACACACACACACACACACATAGAGGACTTTTTCTAAAATGTTTGTTATTCAGGGGGCCTCAAAGCATTATTTCCAATAAAATCTCGGTATTGAATTTTTGAGTGGAATGTATGACCCTCTCCACCTACTATGCATGTAGTAAAGAAAGCTAGTAATAATATTTTCTAATAATTTGTAGAATAGATGTAAAAAAAATCTGATGTGTTACACTCACATGACTTTCTTTACTCTTGTACAAAATATTTTTACAAACACTTATTCTCCATATGCTTTATGTTAATCGAGATTTTAATCTTATTGCTAATTTTCTTGTACGCGCAATGGAATATGGAAGGCTTTAAGCGATAGTCAAATATTTTAAGCGCTGGTTGCTATGTGGAGCATTACATCCTCTTTGCATGTCCAGAACATAAAAAAATGAAGAATGAATTCCCATTTGAGAAAAAGTATAAGTATTTCAAAATTTAAGGGAATAACAAGCCATATCTCGAAAATGGTTCACCCAAAAAAAAAAATGTATATGACATAAATTGTGTATTTTAACGCGATCTATATTTTTGTGCAGTAAAATATTGTCTATCTCTTATGGTTTACCAGTTATGCAAAAGTCGTTCACAATGAAGAATACTTTTGGAGACATTCCCAGAAAATACAAGATATACATTTTATTTGTCATTAAAGTATCTTAAATATATGATGTTTTAATCAAACTCGTTAGAGCCATTTCTGAGAAAATTAAAATTTTCGAAAAATTTTCCATGTAAAGGGTAATCTGGGGTGGGGGGATTTTCTTGAAAACCTTCTTGTGGCATCTCTGGAAGATACTGAACCTAAATACCAAGTTTGGTGTTTTTCCGATTGTTCGTTTCTGAGTTATGCTGTTCAGACACACACACGCACACACGTACATGTTTTAAAATGCTATTTTGGATTCAGGGGGTCTCAAAACATATATTTCCGGTGAAATCTCAGTATCAAATTTTTGGGTGGAATACAATACTTCCCCTACTTACTATACGTAGTAGAGAAAGTAAAAAGGCTGATGTGTTACATTTACAACCTT
Organism: Deroplatys truncata; assembly: GCA_030765065.1. Classification (NCBI taxonomy): domain Eukaryota; kingdom Metazoa; phylum Arthropoda; class Insecta; order Mantodea; family Mantidae; genus Deroplatys; species Deroplatys truncata. The sequence continues at coordinate 173,330,215 of CM060984.1, forward strand.
CTCTACGCTCTAATACTTATTAGTGGGTATAAAAATTATTCTTAGAAAGCTTACTTTGTTATCTTCTTCATTTTAATCGAGTTAAAACTTTCCAGAAATAGCTATATCACACATTTCATTACAGATATAAATAGAATAGCGGTAGTCAAATCCTTAAGATTTGAATGTTATGTACTGGCCTTAAAATTCGAAAAGCAACTGAGCATCGAAAGTACTTGAAAATAATGACAAAAGTAATGAACAATTCGATCCATTAATACGCATATCTCGTAAATGGCTGATGCCACAAAAAGGCTTTTTGAAATATGTATTTTAAAGAGATCTACATTTTTGTGCAGTACGTTTTTGTTCATCGGTTAACGTTTACCAGTTATACAAAATTCCTTCCGAATACACAAGACCAGAAAATTCAAAATATACATGTTATTTGTAATGTAAATATCATTAATATATGGTATTTTAAACAAAATTGTTACCAATCTTTTAGAAAATAATTGATTTCGAAAATGGTTCTATGTAAAGGATAGTGTGGGTCGGGGGATTCTCTTGAAAACCTTCGTGTGGCATCTGTGGAAGCTACGGTGTTCACGGATATACACGTACAGACATTTTTCTAAAAATGCTTTTTTACTTTCTCTACTACGTATAGTAAGTAGGGGAAGTATTGCATTCCACCCAAAAATTCGATACCGAGATTTCACCGGAAATACATGTTTTGAGACCTCCTGAATCCAAAAAAAGCATTTTTGGAAACATGTCCGTGTGTGTGTCTGTGTGTGTGTCTGTGTCTGTGAACAGCATAACTCAGAAACGAACAGTCGGATAAACACCAAACTTGATATTTAGGTTCAGTATGTTCCAGAGATGCGACACGAAGGTTTTCAAGAAAATCCCCCCACCCCAGACTACCCTTTACATGGAACATTTTTGGAAAATTTTAATTTTCTCAAAAATGGCTCTAACGATTTTGATTAAAATATCAAATGTTTAAGATAATGTAATGAGAAATGAAATGTATATCTCGAATTTTCTGGGAATGTCTCCAAAAGTATTCTTCATTGTGAACGACTTTTGCATAACTGGTAAACCATAAGAGAGAGACAAAATTTTACTACACAAAAAATGTAGATAGCGTTAAAATACACAACTTATGTCATATACATTTCTTTTGTTGAGTGAACCGTTTTCGAGATATTGCTTGTTATTTCCTTAAATTTTCCAATACTTATACTTTTTCTCAAATTCGTTATTCATTTTTTTTTTTGTCCTGGACATGCAAAGAGAATGGAATGCGCCACATAGCAACCAGCGTTAAAACATTTGACTGTCGCTTAAAAGCTACCATATTTTCCTTGCATCTACTAGAAAATTACCAATAAGATTGACATCTCGATATCTCGATTAACATGAAGCATATGGAGAATAGGTGTTTGTAAAAATAGATTGTACAAGAGTAGAGAAAGTCATGTGAGTGTAACACATCAGATTTTTTTCTATTCAGGGGTCTCAAAACATGTATTTCCGTTTGGATCTCTGTATAAAATTTTGGGATGAAATGTAATACCTTCTCTACTAACTATATGTGTGCTAGAAAAAGTAATGAATTATAGTGAGTGGGATAAATACCACACCAAGTTCTTTATTATTTTATGTATGTAATAAAACTAAGTTCACTGACTCGATTAGCTCATTTAAAACATGAATACTAGTTTAAAATACTGCACAAAGACTTTATACCGTAAATAGTTTACTTGAAAGACATTCCAGGAAATTCATAAGTAAGAAAAAAGTTTCAGTAATGCTTTCTTATTTGCAAGATATGCAAATAGTCATTCGTTTTATATTACAAGTCTTATGTTTAAGAGGTCCCGAGTTCAAATCTCGATTGAAGTGAACTTTTCTTCCCAGGTTTCTCTTTATGAGAAGAGGAATCGAGTAACTCTAAGCTTTGAGCTTCGTCTCAAACGTTCCATTCATTCTTTCGACAAGGAGGTAATCTTACTTCTGTTTTCCACCTTTCGATGCGTAGGATATTGCTTTCTTGCTTTCTTACCTGCTTCTATAGTAAATACAGAAGGTATTGCATTGCACCTAAATACTCGATAACGAGATTTTACCCGAAATAAACGTTTAGAGGCTGCTTTAATTAAAAAAAATCTGATGTGTTACATTCACATGACTTTCTCTACTCTTGTACAAACTATTCTTACAAACGCTTATTCTCCATATGGTTCATGTTAATCGAGATGTTAATCTTATTGCTAATTTTCTTGTAGATGCAAGGGGAATTGCTAGGCTTTAAGTGATAGTAAAATATTTTAAGAACTGGTTGCTATGTGGAGTATTCCATTCTCTTTCCATTACCAGGACAAAAAAAATGAATAACGAATTTGAGAAAAAGTATAAGTATTGAAAATTTAAGGGAATAACAAGCAATATCTCGAAAATGGTTCACTCAAAAAAAGTATATGACATAAATTGTGTATTTTAACGCGATTTTCATTTTTTGTGTAGTAAAATTTTGTCTATCTCTTATGGTTTACCAGTTATGCAAAAGACGTTCACAATGAAGAATACTTTTGGAGACATTCCCAGAAAATTCGAAATATACATTTCATTCGTCATAAAATATCTTAAACATATGATATTTTATTCAAAATCGTTAGAGCGATTTTTGAGAAAATTAAAATTTTCGATAAATGTTCCATGTAAAGGGTAATCTGGGGTGGGGGATTTTCTTGAAAACCTTCGTGTCGCATCTCTGGAAGATACTGAACCTAAATACCAAGTTTGGTGTTTATCGGACTGTTCGTTTCTGAGTTATGCTGTTCACACACACACACACACACACACACACACACACACACACACACACACACACACGCACGCACATACACACATACTGACAGGTTTCCAAAAATGCTTTTTTATGGATTCAGTGGGTCTCAAAACATGTATTTCCTGTGAAATCTCGATATCGAATTTTTGGGTGGAATACAATACTTAACCTGCTTACTATACGTAGTAGAGAAATTAAAAATTAGTAAAATGTCCATATTTCTTTTTATTTATTCATTTTTTTTTGTTAACGATGCTGTCAATTGCCAGGATCAAATCAGCACCGTCGGTGTGCTGGAATATCGTCCCGTAGGAATGCTTTTACATGCTAATAATTCTACTAACATGGGGCTGTCGCTTTTAAGCATACTTAAAAACCATTGGTTTGAACCCGCCAAAGCCAGCGCCTAACCTACTGAACTACCCAGACCGACAAAAGGTCCGTGTGTATGTCTATGAATAGCCAAATTCAAAAACGAAAGGTCAGTTGTATACCAAACTTTATACTTAAGTTCGACATATTCCAAGGGTGCAAAACAAGGATTTTCAAGAAAATTCTGCCACCCCAAACTATCACTCATATGGAAAATTTTTCGAATTATCAAAAACTGTATCTCAAAAAAAGCCTCTAAATTTTTATAAATATACATATGTTTAAGATATCTGCATGACAAATAAAATGTACACTACCTGATCAAAAGTATCCGGACACCTGGCTGAAAATGACGTACAAGTTCGTAGCGCCCCGCATCGGTAATGTTGGAAGTCAATATGGTGTTGACGCACCCTTAGCCTTGATGACAGCGTTCACTCTCGCAGGCATACTTTCAATCAGGTGCTGGCAGGCTTCTTGGGGAATGGCAGCCATTCTTCACGCAGTGCGGAACTGAGGAGAGGTATCGATGTAGGTCGGTGAAGCCTGGCACGAAGTCGGCGTTCCAAAACATCCCAAAGGTGTTCTATAGGATTCAAGTTAGGACTCTGTGCAGGCCAGTCCATTACAGGGATCTTATTGTCGTGTAACCACTCCGCCACAGCCCGTGCAGTATCAACAGGTGCTCGATCGTGTTGAAAGATGCAATCGCCATCCCTGAATTGCTCTTCAACAGTGGGAAGCAAGAAGGTGCTTAAAATATCAATGTAGGTCTGCGCTGTGACCGTGCCACGCAAAACAACAAGGGGTGCAAGCCCCCTCCAGGAAAAACACGACCACACCATAACACCACCACCTCCGAGTTTCACTGTTGGCACTACACAAGCTGGCGGATGACGTTCACCGGGCATTCGCCATACCCACACCCTCCCATCGGATCGCCTCATTGCGTACCGTGATTCATCACTCTACACAACGTTTTGCCACTGTTCAATCGCATAATGTTGACGCTCCTTACACCAAGCGAGGCGTTGTTTGGCATTTTCCTGCGTGATGTGTGGCTTATGAGCAGCCGCTCGAACATGGAATCTAAGGTTTCTCACCTCACGCCTAACTGTCATAGTACTTGGAGTGGATCCTGATGCAGTTTGGAATTCCTGTGTGATGGTCTGGATGGATGTCTGCTTATTACTCTTTACGACCCTCTTCAAATGTCGGCGGTCTGCATCAGTCAACAGACGAGGTCGGCCTGTACGCTTTTGTGCTGTACATATCCCTTCACGTTTCCACTTCACTATCACATCAGAAACAGTGGACCTAGGGATGTTTAGGAGTGTGGAAATCTCGTGTACAGACTTCTGACACAAGTGACACCCAATCACCTGACCACGTTCGAAGTCCGTGAGTTCCACGGAGCGTACCATTCTGCTGTTTCACGATGTCTAATGACTACTGAGGTCGCGGATAATGAGTACCAGGCAGTAGGTGGCAGCACAATGCACCTAAGATGAAAAACGTATGTTTGTGGAGGTGTCCGGATACTTTTGATCACATAGTGTATATCTTGAATTTTCTGGGAATAGCCTGTGAAGTCTTCTTTATTCTGAATGACTTTTATATAATTGGTCAATTGTAAGAGAGACGAAATCTTACACGAAAAATGTAAATCTCTATAAAGCAGACAATTTGTTCGATTTCTGGTGGCCACCCACTCTGACCAGGCTTTTCGTGGTTTTCCTCTGGTCGCCTAGGCGAACGCTGGGATGGTGTATTCCACCACGCTTTCTCCTTTCCCTCATTTCCTATCATTTCATGTCTCTCGTTTTCATCTTTTAAGCAGAGTCCCCGGTTGGTACGTATGATGGTAGGTAGAGTGCATGGTTGCTGCATTTTGGAAATATTTCTCTCCGCCAAGACAGGGCGCATTGGCCTGCCTGCAAGGGACTCCACGTCTACTGGCCGAGAGCGGATGTTTCGATAGGAGCTTCCGTACGTCTCAGTAATCCCGTCTGCCTGCGGACCTGCGGCTTCTTCACTTCATCCCTGCCTCACGGGGTGTAGCCACAACAGACCTTGTTGGTGAGATGTCCCCCTCCGGTAAATACCTCGTACCTCAAGCACGCAATTTATGTTAAATAACATTTCTGTAGCATTAACCATTTCAGAGATATTCAAATACTTATAACTTTTCAAGTGTTAAGTTACTATTCGTTTTTTTCTCGTGGTCATGCAAAGAGCAGGAATTTTGAAGCGATCACATAGCGAATCGCGGTTTAAAAATCTGACTATCGCATTAGTCTATTTTATCCTTCTCATACCTATAACGAATTGCGTAAGTGTGTAATGGAAGTTTGTTACAATTGAGAAGTAGAAAGAAGTTTTGTAAAGTATTTTATAGAAGAGGGAGTAGAGAAAGTTGTGTGAATGCAACACAATTTTTTCTTGTGCATTATAATGCGTATCGCATATTTTTACTTATTGTTTTCAGCTCCGGTCTCAGACATACTATGAAACGTTTAGGATTAGGAATAATTGCAGAGAGGGACTTAGTACCTCGACCTGAAAGATCTTTTGTGCCTAAGCTCCTGACGATGTGCACCCGGGAGGGAGGGGTGAGGTGAGAGGAGACATTATGAACACAGGAAAGAGGGCAGGGTCCCTACCTTTTACAAATTAACTCCCCGGATGGCAGTTGGTGCAACGGCTTCCCTGCTTACACACAACCTGGGGGGGGGGGGCGGACTTAGAGACCGCTTCCATTCCGGGGGCGAATGGTTACACAAAGCCTCCTTTTCCCTTGCCATGCAATGCCGAGGCTCGCGCCGACACCGACACCGACACCGACACTTTCAACCCTGAAGCAGATCAAGCAGATGAAAGGTGAAGTGAAATGAGAATGTGGGTGAAATTGAGGGACAGGAAATTTGGGAGATGTAATGAACCTTCTCAACATTCGCCTAGCGACTCGGGGAAACCCTGAAAAAAAAACCAATGTCTCAGAATGGTGGCCGCGAGAATCGAACACACGACCTCTCGAATGCGGTTACCGCTTGAGCCATCCCATTCGGTATGAAAGGTTTAGGTGTGTTTTTGGCTCGTCTTGACTAGTATACCAAAGAGAACTCTCACTCGTAGGTTTTTCTAAACTTCTTTCGTTAATGGCAGTTTCAGAAGGACTACAGAGATAAGACGAGAAATGAGGTCAGAGTTCCTATTTTGTTGTTTGTTTTTTCTTTATTCTTTTTGTTTTATTTCACTTTCCTGGATCAAATATAAATTATTAAGTATTCGTTTTGCTACTGTTGGTAGCAGTCTCCCAGTTTCTCTAAAGTGGATGCAGAAAAAAGTTGGAGCTGTCGTATTGAGTGCAGTTCTCCTTAGGCACTGCATACACATAGCCATGCGCTAACTCCGTTTGAAGGGTCCGATTCCCAGAGCTGTTGACCTCGGAATGGAGCAAAGTAACCAGCAATTTATTGGGATTTGTGTCTCGAGACACTAACAGCAGACGATACGTCCCGATCCACATGTGCGCAGTAAGCCACGTGCCACAAAGGCGATGACATCGAGTATCCACACATCCTCGTTCCGGACTCTTTTTTTAGCTTCCTTTAAATCGTCCCCATAAACGTACACGAAAAGATAAAGAAAAATCTGATGTGTTACGCTCACATGACTTTCCCTACTCTTATATATTTTTACAAACGCTTATTCTCCATCTACTGAATGTTAATCGAGATAAACGTTTGAAGAAACTACCTTATTGCTAATTCTCTTGTAGGTGCAAAGGGAATAAGGTAGTCTTTAAGCGATAGTCAAATCTTTTAAGAGCTGGTTGCTATGTGGTGCATTCCATTCTCATTGCATGTCCAAGACATAACAAAAAACGAATAACGAATTCCCATTTGAGAAAAAGGATAAATATTGTAAAATTCAGACAAATAACGAGGAATATCTCGGAAATGATTTATTCGACAAAAAAGGTATATGACATAAATTGTGTGTTTTAATGAGATCTACATTCTTTTGTGTAATAAACCTTTGTCTATCTCTTATGGTTTACCATTATGCGAAAGATATTCTGAAAATGAAGAGGACTTTGGGGACATTCCCAGAGAATTCAAGATATGCATTTCATTTGCCATAAAAAATCTTAAACATACGATATTTTAATCAAAATTGTTAGCCATTTTTGATAAAATCAAAATTTTTGAAATATGTTCATGTAAAGGGTAGCCTGAGATGGGGTATTTTCTTAAAAATCTTCGTGTCTCATCTTTGAAGGATACCAAACCTAAATACCAAGTTTGGTATTTATCCGACTTTTCCTTTTGGAGTTATGCTGTTCACAGACAAAAACGCACACACGGACCTTATTTTAAAAGTGCTTTTTTTGGATTCAGAGGGCCACAAAAGATGTATTTCCGGTGAAATCTCAGTATCGAATTTTTGGGTGGAATACAATACTTCCCCTGCTTACTATATGCAGCAGAGAAAGTAAAAGTTATAATAATATTCAAAAGAATGTCACGTTCTTAACAGGTTAACCGCTCAGGAGATTCTGTAAGGAAAAATTTAATCGTGCATCAGCGGATATTTGGGAAACGAATAATACTGTGAAAACAGTCCCGCATCATTATTTTATACTTTAATGACTTCTATATTATATCCCTATACTAACCTCTCGTCTATTTCTTGTGGCTTTTGTGGCAGTAATTTGTATCACAATAATGTAAATGCCAGAGTGATGCTGAGAAATATTGGTGAGAAATTAGAAAAGAAAATAGATCAAAACAGGGAAGATATGCAAAAGAATCATAGGGAATTAAGGGAAGCTATGGAAAAAGTCATAGGGAATTGAGGGAAGATATTAGTAAGTATAACGAGAACTTAGAAAAACTAAATCAGAACATGGAAAAGGGTAATGAGAAATTAGAGTATAATTAGATCAAAGCAGGGAAGAAATTGAAAAGAAAGCTATGAAGCTAGATAGTAGTATACCAAGAATTAGAAATGAGAATCAGGAAATAATAGCAAGTGAGATAGGAAATGTTTCAAAGAAAATGTCAGACATGAGCAGGGAAATATCTAACGAAAAAAGTGAGGTTAATACTAAAATTGAACATGTTGATGTAGAATGTACAGGGTTAGGTAGTAGAATGATTAGCATTTCAAGTGAGCTAAGAGAGATGAAGGAGGCTACGAATGAAGATTTAATGCAGGTGCAAGTCAATTTCAGAGGTGAGATATCTGAAATTCAGAAGGAATCGGAAACGCAAAGAAATAAGTTGTCCGAAGAATAAGTTAAAGTTTTGTCTATAAATAATCAAAAACTAACTTCTGAAATTAACAAGTACCAAGCTGTTCAAAATGAAAACTTCAATCCAGTACAGTTTATTACAGACTTGTCAGAGTACTCTCAAATTAAAAGGATACCGAAAGAATTGAAAATGATAGTTGTTAAAAGATGTGTAGTTCAGAAAACTTTAGATTGTTTTCAAATGTTATCAGGGGAGGAAATTTCATATGAATCCTTTAAGAGGTTATTCATGAACAAATTTTAGAAGGTTACGATACAGCTACGCGTAATGCTTAGCCATAGACAATTTGATCCAGGAAAGGGAATAGAAATGACCGCCAAAAAAGAAAGAGAGAGAGATATGAAAACTAGATTCTGGATAGTTAAAGCTGAACTGTAGAACAAAAGTATTGTAATGTAAGAGGGTTAACTATGCATATGTGTCATATGAAAGGAGAAATAAATTCAGGACAAAAATAAATGTTTAAAGGGGTAAACATAATTAAAGGAATACACTTATATAGCACAAAGATAATGTGAAATTATCTAGAATTAAGTGTTATAAATATATTTGTGTAAAGGATGAATATTTTGGTAAATATGTTCAATAATTACAAGATGAACCAGTTTAAACATCTTGAATGTATAAATTTTTATGTCAACAACCTAAGAAAGTAAACCATTTTGTAACAGTAACTAAATAATTCAGCGGTACAGTATTTGCTATAAAAAAATTGTAATGTCAGATGTATGTATATAAACACATTAAACCAGAGCCAGTAAATAGTGGCGAGATAAAGGCAAATATATGTCGTGTGTTAATTGCGTGTGCAGTGTTAAGTGCAAGTGATAAATACCGTGTGTTACAAGATTCAGGAGACTAAAAACCCAATTATATAATTTCCAAACAATTTGTAAATATTTATAATTATGTTTCTAGTGGGGCATATGTGGCAGTAATTTGTATCACAATAATGTAAATGCCAGAGTGATTGTAGTGTAAATAAGCATTATTGTATGACATTGATTTGAGATGTTTGTTAATTATAAACATTGTTTGGAAATAAGTTTACACGGCCTCACTGAAACTGACAATAAGAGCGGGTAACAATGAGCGAGGGGGTGAGTTGTTTATCAATTATTAGAGACAAGCAAATGACGTCAGATTGGCGCGCTTTTCTTAGAAATGGCGGGAATATTTTCCCTAGAGCATATGTGTTTATAATTTTGATTGTATATAAAAATAGACGCTAATGTTGGCGCGTTTCATTAACCAATAGCAGCTCGGTTATAATCTTTAGGCATATCGGGTGAGGGAGTATAAATTCCGTGCCAGAGAGAGGTAACGCGTAGTTCATCATGATCGTTCGCGGGTTACACGTCGCACAGTTCTACAAAATCTCTCGCGTCGTAAAGTTGAAGTACGCGAATTAATAATGTGCAGTAAATAAGTTATTATAGTAACAGAAAATATAACAGTTTCAGTCTGGCGTGTATCAAAAGTCAATATGTGAAATTGAATAATGTGTGACGACAATAAAAGTGTAAAAACAAATTCGTTTATAAGTGTTATCTATCAGTAACAAATCCTTTCCGTTTACACACCCTGATTAAGAGATATGCTCGACCGAGAAATAATAGCTAGCCGGAGGACATTGAACCCAAATTTAAAAATAGTAATACAATAACAGGCGCTCAACAAAAAGATAACATGAAGTGACCGCGACAAATTGGCTCCCATACGTGGTGCAGATAAACATGAAGCATCTTCCAACTACCGACAAATATATGCCACTTCACTTCGCAGTTATACCACATTAAAAGAATGAAAATCACTTCATTACACAAAATAAGGATATGCCTTATTTGTGATGCAGGAATTTTAAACATAATATTTTATTTAATACTGTTGAATTGAACTGAACATTTATTTTAACCCTTGATACAGTTTCATAAATATACAAATACAAGCAAATCAACAAACATTTTTATAATTGCAACTGAAGTGCTGAATCTAAAATTTACAATCTAATAAGTCTAATATCCATGCGTGTGTGCGTGTTCTTTTTCCTTATGCACAACCCCAGGTTCATCTGTGTAATGAAGCCTCCCTCCTCCAATTTTTGCATTCCACTATTTAACTACTTTGTTCATTTATATCTCAAATGTGTCATCTTTCTTAACTAATCCATTTCTCCCTTACTTTTCCCAAGTATTCTCCCATTAATTATTCCTATTTTTCCCATACCAGTTAACATTTTAAGTGATGTAATTTGTTTCTGCAATTTTTCCCATTTTATTTCCCATGTGCCCTCTCTCTTCCTCTTGCTCCCTTAACATACTATTAAACAATGAAGTATCTCTTCAAGCTCCCCACACATAATGAACCCTTACCCATTATACCCTCTCAAGCTCTTCATAAACAGTGCTTCTGATCGTATTCATTCATATCCTTCCCTGACAAATTTATCACAATTTCTCCCTCCCCCAATCGTTTTAATTACTCTACATAATCTTAAAGAACGCTTCGCTAAATTTAACCCAAATATCTTGCCTATCTATATATTCAATTCCTTGTCTAACTTCCTTAAAAAGTAAAAAGCCTACCCTACTTTATTCTCCAAATTTTCATGGATCCCGCATCCCCAAATTCCCATCCTTTACCCATCTAGGATTATTTTTCATTGATTCAATTTGGAATTTCATGCATTCGTAATACTGTTAGATATAATTTGGAGTCATTTTTACTTTTTCCACTACATTCCGACCAACATGGGCAGTCAAGGTCATTAAGGCATGGATTTGTGAACGGGAGGTCCGCGGTTCAAATTCCGCCAGGATCGAACTCCCTGACTTGGTTTTTTCCCAGGTTTTCCTCGGTCCTAAGTGGCAAATGCCTGTGAGATACCCTACACTTGAACATGAAAAATTTCCTTTCAAAATTATCATTTCATTTCCTGTATCATCAGTATCCATCACCTGTGGTACCATATCCATTAAGAACGGACGTTAAACACCACCAAAAGAAAATCTACATACCGGAACACAGTGCGATCTGAATGCAGTCTGCCTGGATATTGCATGCATAAAGTGTAGCCTCTTGTTGGTCAATAGATGGTACTCTGCATATATAAGCAGTATATCTACAAGTTCATTAATCGTATAATGTTCCGTTGTATTACTGTGCATTTGCTAGAAGGAATGATCAGTAGTTCTTAATGTACCCCGTGCAGTATGCTGGTCCTCGCGCGGCAATACAACATATTCAGTTTTTTTGTAATAGTAGTAGTGGTATTTATTAAGTACTTGGTATTACATTAATTGCATAACACAGTCGCATGGGTCATAAGACCGTACATGCTCTCTAGAAAAATACCTGGTCTGTATACGTGACTTGCAGAATCGACCAGAAACAATTATGTTTATTATCACCACATTATATACATACATATAAAATTGAAAAACACTCTGAATCACACACACGCACGCACACACACAAGTGCTCAAGCACCACATATATTTAAAGAAAATTTACATAAACACCTTATCTCTTAGTACACGTACTTCCATTAAGTATGTGCCCAAGCTTGGCCAGTTTTGACTGTTTAGAATCAAGTCCCAGCATGCTGTCCTCCGTCTGTTGGAACCCAAAAATACTTCCGGTAATAATTTTTTCCTAATACTCTCCGTCTGCACGTATGCTGCCAAAATATGCGTCCAGTCTTCTTGTTCCCCGCATAATGGGCAAATCCTCCTGCCATCATATCAGCAATCTTGCGAGCTTTCCACCCTCCCAACCTAAGCCATGCTATTCCCGTCCTCTGTTTTATACCTAATTCAAAAATATATGTTTCCTTACCCCACCTAGTTTTTATTTCCTTTTGTAGCTCCAATGTTAATCTTTGTCTACATTCAGACTTCATTTTCTGCCTGTTTATATCACATAGTCGTCTTTTGACTTTTTTCACGGCACTGTGAGTATTTTCATTACCCCTTTGCCGGATATAGTTTAAGCCTATTTTTGATAATTCCCGTTGTAACCCCGCCGTCCACCATTTTGGATGCTCTATGTTGTTCATTTGATGACGATAACATATTGCTCTCAGATTTGTTTGATCACCTTTAATTATTCACAGCCAGTACCTAACTACATTTAGTTTAGCAAAGACACATCTTCCCAGCATCCTACTTCACGAAGAAATCCGTAGTTTGAAGTACCCCTCCCCAACCCTAGAATGCGCTTCCAAAAATTACATTGTACTTTATTTACATTATCCACCCTCTCCCAACCCCATACTTCACTGCCGTATAGTAATGAGGACCTAACCATTGCTTCATACATGGTCTGCAATGTTTACTGGAATTCTGGTACCCGGGTCAATATCCTTAATACTTCAGAAAGTTGTCCAATCCCTTTGTGTTTTATAAACTCCATCACTCAATAGCCCCTTCGACGTTCGGCAACTTCTCCGACACTGCGTTGTTGAGTGTAGTCTAACTTATATCAAAATGAAAGCTCCCACAGTGGAATAGGTTAAACTCTGATCATACTGTAAGACTTCATAGGTCAATTAAACATTTCATTCTCGTCAATTATTCACAATGGATGATTATTAACAGCAATAATTATAGGACGCAACCTGTGGTCAATGTACCATATCCACACCTTCTACTACGGAGTTTCTCTCGTAAACCCCTTGTACTGTAGATACATAGGGTCTCTTTCTGTTTATATACGTATCACAGTACTACACGACAAAATCGGATGTGTTGCATTCAAATGCGTTTCTCTACTCCTCTTCTACAAATTATCTTACAAGATCTACTTATTGTTAATTGAGATAAACCTTCATTACACATTTATAACTTCATTGTAGGAATTAGCATACAGAAAGCTAAAGCGACAATAAAAATTTAAAAAAACCGATCATTAAGTGATGGCTTTGAAATTTCATTGTCTTTGCACGACCACAAGAAAAACCGAATAGTAGTTTACCACACGAAAAAGGTTTTAAGTATTTTAAAATGCAAATCAATAACAAAAAATAGCTTGAAAACGATTAACACCACAACAAATTTTATTTTACATAAACTGTGTGATTTAACGAGATCTGTATTTTTTGTGGAGCAAGATTTCCTTTCTCTTACTGTTTACCAGTTATACAAAAGTTATTCAGAAAGAGACTTTACAGGCTATTCCCATAAAATTAAGTATATAAATTCTATTTTTTTCACGCAGATATCTTAAACATATGGTATATTAATCAAATCGAAAGAGCCATTTGTGAGAAAATCAAATTTATCGTGAAAGTTTCCATGTAAGAGGTATTTTGGGGTGGGGGACTTTTTTAAAAACCTTTTTGTCGCATTCTTGGAAGGTGATGAACTTAAGGTTGATATTTAACGGAGTTTTCGTTTTTGAGTTATGCTGTTCAGACGCACACATACAACCATGGACCTTCTGTTTTGATTCAGGCTGTCTCAAATCGTGTATTTTCAGTGAAATCTCGGTAGAATTTTTGGGTGAAATGCAATACTTCCTCTATTTACTTTAGGTGATAGTGGAGGTGGTGGTTCCTATTAATCCTGTTAGAAGCATAGGGCCTTCATTAAAATTAAATTGAGTTTTATTTATGGACAATCTTTAACTAATATGATTCTTAGCGACCGGAAATTTTGCTCAGAGGTCTCCTCAGGCTTGTTCTTTTACGTGCCGTAAATCTATAACACGGGACCACTGGCTTTACTTCCCTTCCGAAGGAAGCCATGTTAAGTATTTTTACGCCCGAAAAAATCAATCGCCCTCCGCCAGGTTTGACCCCGCTACCTCAGGAACTAGATGCCAGGATGGTAACCACTACACCACGGAGGAGGACATAGGGCCTTAATGAAAGCATGCCGTCGGACTCCAGTTTTTTGCCAAGTTTTACGCAGGCTTGCTTTACTTTTGACTTGTTTACTAAGATTTGAGAATTGTTGATTACTAGCCCACAGCTTCTGATTCCGGTGATGGGAATGTCATTTAGATAGTCGGACCTGTTCTCCTCTGTACTTGAGGCGGAGTTTGAGCATTTCCTCCCAAACTCAATAAGCAGCAGAGAAAGCAAACATTATAAATCACAGAAAGCTTATGCTGAATGAAGAGGATTGTGGATTGCGAATCGGAGAGGATTCGGCACGGATCCATAAGGATAATGTACCTACGTCCTCCAGGGACGTCCTTGAGAGAAAGGGATGAGGTGAAGGTAGACAACGAGCGGCCAGAACCAGGAGTGACGGCACAGAAATGACAGGGTCACTACAGTTTTCCAGACATAGTCGGATAGGCAGATCCCGCTCCACATTGGGCCCAACGCCTCCAAAGGGACTATCCTTATACCACGGTAACCAGTCAAAGGTCGAGGGACGGCGAAAGTTCATAGACAGCATCCTCTTTCCCTGCCACGCTGCACCGAAACACCATCGCCGACACTTCCGCCCTAAAATAGACCAAACGGGATGAAGGGTGAATGAAATGTAGGGACAGAAAATTTGGAGGATGAAAGAAATCACTCCAGCATTTACCCGAAGACCAGGAAAGCCCCGAAAAAGCCCATGCGCCAGATAGGCGATCGCCGAGACCTACCGAATGTGGACCACAGACGTTTCCGCCTGAGCTATCCCGCTCGGTGAAGGAAGACTTTATAAACTACTCAAAGAAATTTAAAGGTATATGCTTTATTTATGGTACAAATGTCTTAAACATATGACATTTTAATAAACGTTTTTGAGAAAATGAAAGTGGAAAAAGTCATTATGTAAAGGTAGTTTGGAATGGGAGATTATCTTGAAAAGCTTCACCTGACAAGTTAAGCAGCAATTATCTGACTCAAACATGAACTTTTGAACTTTTTTATTTTTCGTTTTTTGAGTTATGTTTTTAACAGGTAGGCAGACACAAACACGCAAATGTTGTTCTAAAAATTATTTTCTTCGGTGGATCTCAAAACCGTGTTTGCGATGAAATCTTTATTTCGAATATTTGGGTAGGATACAATACTTTCTGTACCTATACCATGCAACTGTTAAGAAAATCACGGAATTTCGAAATCGCTTACAGTTCAGTCGTAAACACTTCATCCTAGGAAATATATAACTTTCTTTAGCAGTTGGGTACTAGTCGGCCATGATACGAGTGCGTTCGGTGGGAAGAGGAATAAACCGTTACAGAATTTACTAGCGAGGCTGAGGCCTGTACATGTACTGTTTACCTTGTGTGATCTTAGGCATGTCAACAAAAATAGTGATGCTCTTCTCCAGGCGCACTCTTATCGTGGCCGACTATTCCACAACTATTACGGCTGTGATTTTTAAACCATGTTCCTTGTCTCTAAATACGAAGTAATAATATCCACCTTTCTCTCTTGTTTCAGGTTTATGCCAACTAGCCTCAAAAAGTCATCCCTCCACACAACGGGATCCGAGCTCTAGCGCCGTAAGATGTTTGCCTTTAATGCCTGATTTCTGCTGCACAAATAGTTCAACTGGCTCACCTGCACTGCTAAGATATCAGTCACGCCTTGAAAGTATTCTTAGTTCAATCATTTTCAAGAACCTAGTTATAGTCCTTTATGAATATATTTTTTTAAAAGTTTAATCGTTCAAATGCATGTTGATATGAATATTACTCGAATCTCATAAAATATTTATTGTTATTTGCACTTTAGAGAAATTATAATACAATCCAATGATTTTTGTAACCAATAAATCTAACTTCATAAACTTATTGTTTAAGATAAATAGAAAAAATATAAAAGAAAATGCGCTACCAGCAAAAATTCTTAGCATTGAGGTACAACCGCATTAATAAGACATTTAAATTTTCACTTAAAACGTTCGATATACGTTTCTTAGAAAAAAATCAGACAAATTTTATATTCACTTCAAAGCTATAGCAATGCTTTTTATTTCATCATAATTTAGGATATATATTAATGTCCGAAGTCCAAACCTATATTGTTACATGTTGGGGTGAAGGCCAAAAAGGTTAACAGAAAATGATTAATTTAGGTCACCCCAACACGCACATGGGGGGCGCAACTCGCTGGCAGCAAAAAGTCCGGGACCTTGGCGTGTAGATTTGAGAAGGCGTGGGTTTTATATTATATTGAAAGGTTACTTAATACACATTACCTTTATATACCTGGGATTTATTCACAAACGTTTGGCGACTCTACGTTATGTCCAAAAGAGGATGGAGGGAGATGCCACAGTACCGTATACCGGCAACACACGACTGGCTCCAACGACCACTTTCACTGGATCTTACCCCCACCAACCGTGTCTAGCCAAAGCCAGACAGGGCTGACGCCATACCAGACAGTTGCAAACAGATCTTTGCCTTTGGCGGGTCCTCACCGAAAGGAAAGACCTTTAAGCCGAAATATAACTAAAAAGACACGATAATGTTACGTTTGGTAGCAACAATACAGCACAACAGTGCGTCTGGTAATGACAATAAAATTAATAATACGCCACATCATTGCAGAGAAAATGAAGTAAACAGCGAGCAGGAGTTGATTCACTTCTCCAAAGATTTCACGATGTGGAAAGTGTCTTAAGGTCATTTCACAATGAAAATTAAGCATTAACATAACGATGTAAAACTTAAGCATACTCGTACTTAACATGCATAATGTTGTCATTTTGAGGCAGTATTTGTGAATGCCAGAGTGATTGTAGTGTAAATTAACATTATTGTATGACAATGATTTGAGATGTTTGTTAATTATAAGCATTGTTAGGAAATAAGTTTACACGGCCTCACTGAAACTGACAATAGGAGCGGGTAACAATGAAACGAGGGGGTGAGTCGTTTATCAACTATAAGAGACAAACAAATGACGTCAGAGTAGCGCGCTTTTCTTTAGAAATGGAGGGAATATCTTCCCTAGAGCATATGTGTTCGTAATTTTGATTGGATATAAAAATAGACGCTAATGTTGGCGCGTTTTATTAACCAATAGCAGCTCTGTTATAATGTTTAGGCATATCGGGGTGAGGGAGTATAAATTGTGAAGCCAGAGACAAGTATCGCTCAGTTCAACAGAATCATTCTCGGGTTACACGTCGCACAGTTTAATAGAATCATCCACGGGTTACACGTCGCTCAATTCTGCAGAATCTCTCGCGTCGTAAAGCTAGTTACAAAATGTGAAATACTCAAATTAATAATGTGCGGCAAATAAGTGATTATAGCAGTTTCAGTCGGGCGTGTATCAAGAGATAAATATGTGAAATTAATGAAGTGTGACGGCAATAAAAGTGTAAAAACAAATTCTTTTATCAGTGTTATCTTTTAGTAACAACTCCTTTCCGTTTACACACCCTGTTTAAGAGATTTGCTCGACTGAGTAATAATAGCTACACGGAGGACAAAGAACTCAAAATTCAAAAATAGCAAAACAATAACATGCGCCTCAGCAAACAAGATAACACGAACGATACCGCGACAATTCACATTAAAAAACGAAAACATAAATAGCAGCCAATCGCAAGAGAACTGAAACACCCGAGCTAATATGGCGGCTTGCAGTGCTTAAACCATCCAGCAGTAATCTAATCTAAATTTAAAACTTCCGCATTAGCTTAGTTTCCCATCCTCCCGTGTAGTGTTGGTCATGACTTCTTTTGCTTTTGGTTTTTCTGGAGGCATTACCAGTTTGGTTCGAGAACTCGTGTAAACACGACAAAAGAGGTTATGCACATGCATAAAAATGAACAAGAGCTAGTTATCCGGTTAAACGACGTTACACTCTTGCAAGGGCACCATATACATTCACAATTTGCTTTGCTGCAATTTGTGTAGATATCCCTGTAATTCCTGGCCTGTGATCTTACACGGAAGGGTAGTTAGCGAGTCAACACATGGCGACGGAAAAGGTGATGTGAGATGGCAGAATGATCACGTGATGAGTTGTATGGAGAATCGCTCTCATTGGCTAGTTTCTTATTTGACTTAGGCATAAACGTGAAAGCTTGGAGCTTACAAGCTTCTATGTTAACGTTATAAGCAGGCAGAGGGTTTTAGTAAGTGAACAGAGCAACCATGTTACCACACGGAGTATAGGTGACGTCAGGTACGACGGACACACACCTCTCCTCCCCTAACAGACGGTTTCGTTGCGACTGTTTCATATATTCGCTGCATACACACCAGTGGAGAACTGTGGTAATATGCCTAAAGCAAAGAAGAGTTTATAAATCAAAATTAGCATCATTTGTGGTGGAATGTGGCAGGGAACACTTCAGCACAAATGGCGAAACCTTCAGGTGTAACATAGAGCTTAAAAGACGTTTAAATTATCGTATTAAACAGCACTGTAATTCAGAGAAACTCAAGGAACATGTGACATAATTAGAAAAGGAAAAATTAGAAAAGTAAACCTATAAACCCTAGACCCAAATTACAAATCATAATTTTTCGAGAATCTGTTTTATATACTAATAAGAACGTATATTGTCATTAAAATTTAAGTTTTCGAAATGCTTGTGCAATACTTTCATAAACAAATTTCACACCTACAGTAGCATTGTTTCCTCCTTCTAATACTCCTTAAACTGGTCTGCCTTTGAAGTAGGGTGTACTGTCTACAACTGTACGTCATATTTTGTTTGCAGAAAGCAATGCAAGGTCACAAGCGCTTCCACCTTCCCTCGCCATCAACCCTCGGTGGGTTCCTAACTTGATGGTTTATTTACTAAAATCCCTTTACCTGGTTAAAAGTTAGGGCCATGTTTATTTCAACGCCAGGCAATGTAAACACAATGTAATTAAAATAGCATGAAACAAGCTTCTATGCTTAAGTTATGCTTATTGTGAATGGCCCCTTAAAGTAGTTATATCGTTGCATTTACCCTAAAATTATATATACGTACCGGATAGATGGATAACTGAGAAATGTTATCGCCGTAGTGGAAGTTGAATCTTTTTGCATAAGAAGGCAGCTTACAATGTTTTATATCTTAGATATGATTGCTTGTACTGTAACAAAACAACCATGATTGCCTCTATGGTCTGATGGTTAGCATGAATTTTTCCTTAGTCAGAATTATTTCCCTTCCTCCTAGAGTCTGGAAGTATGAGTGAGAGTGTAAATGTGCGTGTGAAAGTAATGTTTAAACAGAAAATCCAAAGTAAACAAACCCAATGGTTAACACCATAGAAGAACGAGTTACCATCATTGCCGATGAGCAATTGTTTCAAACGCAAAGCCACCGATATGATCTTGGATGTTAAAGGTGGCTTATAAACGGAGCAAATAAAATTTAAAAAATCTGATGTGTTTCACTCGCATGACCTTTTCTACTTTTATACAAACTATTTTTGCAAACACTTATCCCTATCTACTTCATGTTAATCGAGATAAAGTTTTGCAGAAACTATCGTATTGCTAATTTTCTTATAAGTGCAAGGGTAATATGGTAGGCTTTAAGCGATAGTCAAATATTTTAAGTGCTGGTTGCTAAGTAGAGCATTCCATTCTCTTTGTATGTCCAGGACATATGAAAACGAATAACACATTCCCATTTGAAGAAAAGTGTAAGTATTAGAAAATTCAAACAAATAACGACTAAAAAACTACAAAAATGTATATGACATAAACTGTGCATTTTAACGCGATCTGCATATTTTTGTGGTAAGATTTTGTCTATCTCTTACGATTTACCGGTCATACAAAATTCATTCAGAATGAAGAGGACTTTTGGGGTCATTCTCAGAAAATTCAGGACATACATTTCATTTGCCATAAAAATATCCTAAACATATGATATTTTAATCAAAATCCTTAGAGCCATTTTTGAGAAAATCAACATTTCCGAAAAATGTTCCATGTAAAGGGTAGTCTGGGGTGGGGAATTTTCTTTAAAATCCTCGTGTCGTATCATTGAGAGATACTAAACCTAAATACCAATTTTGGTATTTGTCAGACTTCTCGTTTTTGAGTTATGCTGTTCAGTCACACACACTCGGAACTTTTTCTAAAAATGTTTTTTTGGATTCAAGAGGCCTCAAAACATGTATTTCCAGTGAAATCTCGATATCGAATTTTTGGGTAGAATGCAATACTTCCCCTACTTACTATAAGTAGTAGAGAAAGTAATAAAAAAGCCAACCATGGAATGACTTTCATTCCAACTGTTACTCTAGCAGTCTTCCATTTCCTGTATCTCTTCTCTCTGGCAACCGTATTTCGGGAACGTTCTTGTCTGAGATAGATTATACAAAATGCATGAGAATCCGGTCTTAAAGCCCAAAGTTTCGTATTCTTACGTATACGGGAAACTGCATATACAGCTAAATTTCACCAATAAATACAGATATTTATGATGCAACAGCACATTTGCCGGCAGTGTAAAAGCAAGTGGAGTGAAATGAAATTGTTTACGTGAATTTGAAGTCCTGCACAGTTAGAGAAAACGCCCAATCAAAATAATTTCTGTGTAAATATGCCTTCATCGTGTTGTTTAACTTCCTTATGTTCACAAAGGCGATGAAAAGTTTATGAAATGAATACGTAAATGAGCCGACATTTGGAAACACGAAGTTAGCTGTTCTCAACAACGGTAAATGGAAACTTCGGAAAAATCGTTACTTAATTAACCGAAGCACACATATTCGATAGGGGAATCCGAACTCAATGCCTGGCACACTGACCAGAGAATGTCCTAGACACAAAGGTATTCACGCGTATGAAAGGGAACATGCCACACACACAAACACATATATTTTACATAGACATATAAATCAATATTAAACAAGAATTGTACATAACATAATTCACCACGAAATATGTTAGAATATTTAACAACCAAGAATTGTACAAAAGCAGATTGTAACTTAGACAAGTAAGGAACAGGCGAGCTAGCTAATTCCAACTTTCACCAAGCTAATGGAGCAGGGAACTGGTAGCAGTAAGGAGAAATAGAAAGAGACAGATATAGAAAGGAAAGAGACAGATATTGAAAGTGCGTCACTGGGACGTGTATGCGAAATCTTTTGGAGCAGAATATTCTCATACATAATAAGGTAACGCGGTCTGAGGACCAATTAGAAGTGTCGTTGCATTTTGAGGCGCGAAGGCGAGCGACACTAGGCTTAGGTACAAAAAGGGGAAGAAAGCCCCAGATTTTCACTCTCTTATAGAATCTCGTCGACACACAGTGTGACTCTCTGGACGACAAACGCACGTGTGTGCATATGGGTGGGAAGACTTGTGCAGTTAGACTATCTTGTAATTTATTATAAATGGTGGGAATTGTTATAATGGGAAAAGCTAGCCGCCCATAAATATTTATTTGATAATAAACTACATCTTTAAGGAAAATACAGTGTATTTTAATTTGCCTCGCCTACGAAAACCCTGAGAACCGTGAAATTAGTTGGATACTTAATTATTAGGAATGGAGAAAACAGCAGCCGACGAGCAGTAATAGACGAGACAAGAATACTGCGGCGGAGGGTATCAACCAGAGGAAAAACGCTTTCCGCTACACGTACTTGTAAAACTTTCTTACACGATATGCATATCCTCTCCGTCTACCTTTAATACTGTGAGGAAATTCCAATAATTATTAAAAATAAGTTAGGATAGCGGTGTCTCGTTCCCGTTCTCGATTAATTGTGATGGCCTGTTCACCACTCCCGTCACCAGGTAACCGTGGAACAGGCTTTATTAGCGTCACTTTGTCCATCTGTCCTCCTATACTCAGAAATAACTTGTGAATTGCTGCACGAATGGAGTTGAAATTGTGTAGGTATATAATAATCTGAAGTGGCTTTATTTACACGTTTAAAATCTGGTTGAAATAGGTACAAAATTAGAAGACGTCATATAAGGGACTCCTAATAATTTACTATTTTAGACGAATTTTTGCATGTACAGAGTTGAAATTTAATATACGAACGTTAAAAGAGAACATTAATTCGCGCATATACAAATGGCCTGATATCTGCACAAAATTAAAGTTAGTTTATAAGGAGAGCCTCTAAAAAAATGACACTTAGAATTTTTGCATGTACAGAGTTAATAGAGAACAGTTTTGAAGAACGCTTGTGTTTATTTTTATAAGTTTGTTGCAAATTGGCACAAAAGCGTTCCTTTTTATAAAATCATTGTATTCCAGCATTTAGCACCGAATTTCACTGTTTTGTTTTTGTTTTTTACTTTCTCTACTACGTATAGTAAGTAGGGGAAGTATTGTATTCCACCCAAAATTTCGATACCGAGATTTCACCGGAAATATATGTTTTGAGGCCCCCTGAATTCAAAAGAAACATTTTTGGAAGCATGTCCGTGTGTATGTCTGTGAACACCATACCTCAGAAACGAACAGTCGGATAAACACCAAAATTAGTATTTAGGTTCAGTATCTTCCAGAGATGCGACACGAAGGTTTTCAAGAAAATCCCCCACCCCAGATTACCCTTTACATGGAACATTTTTCGAAAATTTTGTTTTCTCAAAAATGGCTCTAACGATTTTGATTAAAATATCATATGTTTAACATATTTTCATGACAAATAAAATGTATATCTTGAATTTTCTGGGAATGTCTCCAAAAGTATTCTTCATTGTAAACGACTTTTGCATAACTGGTAAACCATAAGAGATAGACAAAATTTTACTACACAAAAAATGTAGATCGCGTTAAAATGCACAATGTATGTCATATACATTTTTTTTTGTTGAGTGAACCATTTTCGAGATATTGCTTGTTATTCCCTTAAACTTTTCAATACTTTTCTCAAATGGGAATTCGTTATTCATTTTTTTGTCTTGGATATGCAAAGAGTATTAATCTGTGGCAAAGAGAATGGTGCTGCACATAGCAACCAGCTATTGAGAGATATGTCTTATGCTTAAAGGCTACTGCATTTCTATATTGTCCTTGCAAATACAAAACAAGGGGAACATAACACGCCTTAAGCGATAGTCACATAGTTTTAGAACTGGTCGCTATGTGCAAGATGTAAATATCTTTGCATGTCAAAAGATCGATTCTGCAAATGTTTATCTCGATTAATACGAAATAGATGGAGAATAAGAGTTTGTAAAAATAGTTTGTACAAGAGTAGAGAAAGTCATGCGAGTGTAACACATCAGATTTTTTTAAATGGCTCTAACGATTTTGATAAAAATACCATATGTTTAAGATATTTGCATGACATAAATGTCGTCCTCCGTGGTGTAGTGGTTATCATGCTAGCCCGGCGGAGGGCGATAAATTTTTTCGGGTATAAAAATCCTTAGCATGGCTTCCATCGGAAGCGAAGTAAAGCCTGTGGTCCCGTGTCGTAGATTTACGCACGTAAAAGAACCTCAGGCCTCATAAAGAGGCCTCTGATCAAAATTACCGGTCTTCCCAATATTGAACGGAACACTAAGGACCACAGCAGTTAAAGAGCGTCGATAAATAATACTCCATTTAATGACATGAAATGCATATTTTTCATTTTGTGGCAAGAGCCTGTGAAGTCGTGTTCATTTTGAATGGCTTTTTACAGTCTCTATCACTTATATAGTAGGTAGAGAAGGTATTGCATTCCAGCCAAGAATTCGATATCAAGATTTCACCGGAAATGCATGGTTTCCAGGCTCCCTGAATCCAAAAAAGACATTTTTATAAACCTTCCCATGTGTGTGTCTGTGTGTCATTCTGACTGTGTGCAGTTTAACTAAAAATGAAAATATGCGACACGAAGATTTTCAACAAAATCTCCCAGCCCCAAACTATCCTTTACATGAAACATTTTTCGAAATTCTTTATTTTCTAAAAAATAACCCTAACGAGTTTGATTAAAATACTACATATTAAAGATATTTACATGACAAATAAAATGGTTATTCTTATACATTTCTATTTATTGGTGAGGAAGATACATATATAGTTTGTTTAGTATAAAAAGTACGATTGATTTCCAATCAAAAAGCCTATATATCTTGAATTTTCTAGGAATAGCCTATGAAATCCACTTCATCCGGAAGGAATATTGTATATTCTTATATAACTGGTGCACGTTAAACGATAGACAAAAACGTACTACAAAAAATGTAGATCTCTTTAAAACGCATAATTTATTTAATATAAGTTTTTGTGCCATAAGCCCTTTCTGAGATATCCGCTATTAATGGTTCTAATTGTTCAATACTTGGTCATTCTCTTGAAGTCTTGTCAACATTCATTTGTTTCTCGCGATTGCATTGAAGCAGTATGGAATTTTAAGGCTGACATATACCGTCCAGTTATAAAACATTTGACTATTGCTGCTCTCTTTGTATCTATAACGAAATCTGTAATGTAGCTATTTTTGCAAAGGCTTATTTGGACTAAGACATAGTAAACAGAAAAACATCTGATGTGTTACACTCACATGACTTTCTCTACTCTTGTACAAACTAGTTTTACAAACACTTATTCTCCATATGCTTCATGTTAATCGAGATGTTAATCTTATTGCTACTTTTCTTGTAGGTGCAAGGGGAATATGGTAGTATTTAAGCGATAGTCAAATATTTTAAGAGCTGGTTGCTATGTGGCGCATTACATTCTCTTTGCAAGTCCAGGACAAAAAAATCTGATGTGTTACACTCACATGACTTTCTCTACTCTTGTACAATTTAATTTTACAAACGCCTATTCTCCATATGCTTCATGTTAATCGAGATATCGAGATGTCAATCTTATTGGTAATTTTCTTGTAGATGCAAGGGAAATATGGTAGCTTTTAAGCGATAGTCAAATATTTTAACGCTGGTTGCTATGTGGCGCATTCCACTCTCTCTGCATGTCCAGGACATAAAAAATCTGATGTGTTACACTCACATGACTTTCTCTACTCTTGTACAATCTATTTTTACAAACGCCTATTCTCCATATGCTTCATATTAATCGAGATATCGAGATGTCAATCTTATTTGTAATTTTCTTGTAGATGCAAGGGGAATATGGTAGCTTTTAAGCGATAGTCAAATATTTTATCGCTGGTTGCTATGTGGCGCATTCCATTCTCTTTGCATGTCCAGGACATAAAAAAATGAATAACGAATTTGAGAAAAAGTATAAGTATTGGAAAATTTAAGGAAATAACAAGCAATATCTCGAAAACGGTTCACTCAACAAAAAAAAATGTATATGATATAAGTTGTGTATTTTAACGCGATCTACATTTTTTGTGTAGTAAAATTTTGTCTATCTCTTATGGTTTACCAGTTATGCAAAAGTCGTTCATAATGAAGAATACTTTTGGAGACATTCCCAGAAATTTCGAGATATACATTTCATTTCTCATGACATTATCTTAAACATATGATATTTTCATCAAAATCGTTAGAGCCATTTTTGAGAAAATTAAAATTTTCGAAAAATGTTCCATGTAAAGGGTAGTCTGGGGTTGAAAAACAATTGGCATTCATATGATCAGTAGAAACGTTTTATCAACCTATTGATCTGAAATATCACGCATAAAATACCCTGTTCTATTAAAGTGTTTTGCACAGTAGCCTTACAGTAACCGAATATTGTTACATGTTGGGATGAAAGGTCAAAAAGGTTACTCGAAAATGATTAATTTAGGTTACCCCAACACGTACATGGGGAGGCGCAACTCGCTGCAACAAAACGTCCGGAACCTTAGTGTGTAAATTTAAGAGGAAGGCGTGGGTTTTCATATTACATTGAAAGATAACACACATTATCTGGAATTTATTCACAAAAACGTTTTGGCTTCTCTACATAATTAACAAAGGAAACAGGATGGCGGGAGATGCCACGGACCTTAGACCGGCCACACACACGTATAGTTCCAACAACCACTTCCACACGAGTGACGCCATTTTTTCCCCCACCAACCGTGTCTAGGCATAACCAGACAGGGCTGGCGTCACACCAGACAGTTTCAAACAGATCTTTCCCTTTGGCGTGATCCGCGCCAAAAGGAAAGACCATTAAGCCGAAATATATATCTAAGGAGACGCAATAATGCTATATCTGATAGCAAATTACAGCACAACAGTGCGTCTGGTAATGACGATGAAATAATTATGCCACAATACTTCCTCCAGCAAGATATTGGGAAATTCCATATATTCAGTGTTTGGATGACAGACTGATACATAATATTACTAAATTTATAACGCTTTGAAGTTTTAAATTACACGTTGAAACAGATTATACGAACAAATTTTAAATGGTTACTATTGTGTTATATCTGATTGTGAATACAAAGGATTTTCATGCTGTTGCACGTTCACATTTGTTTATGTAATTGCTATTAATTGTGTTATTGTTATTAATTGTATGTATTGTGAATGCTTCTGTGTTCGCACCATGTTAGGAAAGCCACATTGATTTGTATGCTTTGTTCTAAATTGAGTTAACATGGCCCTCGTTATTGGCGAATGAGCGTATGTTTTGTCAATAATGGAGAATCAATATAATATAACAAAGCGATTAATCCGCGTCCGCAATACGACGACATAACTTATCAATGGCTGGCCCCGTAGCTCAGTCGGTAGACCACTTGCCTGTTGTGCGAGGGACTCCAGGTTCGATTCCCGCTTGAGCGGAATTTTTCTCTGGCCAAGATTATTCTGTATCCTTCCCAGAGTCTTAAATGAGAGTGTGAATGTGTGTGTGATCTAATGTATAAAACCCAAAGTTTACAGAAATCCAACGACAAGTGAATACGAGTTAACACCAATACCTATAGGCAATAATATATTCCAAAGGAAAGGCCACCGTAAACTATCTTAGTTAAACCTGGGGTATAAATGTAACTCAAAAATAGTTACGGATAGAAAGGTGACTGAAAAATCCAATACCATCGCCGCAATTTGAACCACGGATCTCCCGGTTTCTGTCCGGTTGCTCTAACCACTTAGATGCCATGGCAACATGCCCATACATTAAATTATCCAGCTGATTCACATATTTCCCAGTAAACCACAAGGAGATCTCAAATTGTATAAAGATGACATCCCAATGGCGACTTACAATGCTGTAAGTACTTTAAGTTCCGAGTTTAATAGCTTCGACCACTATTAGGTCAATATTTATTGTTCTTCCACACAAGCCGTGCATTGGACAAGGTTGGAAAGGTATAATCAAACGACAGAAAAATTCAATGTCATCGCCTGGATTTGAACTACGGATCTTCCGGTTTCCTTTCGATTGCTCTAACCACTGAGCTACCATTGTAACAAGCCGGTAGGACATTAATTAATTTGATAGAGGCTAAACTAATAAAGCCCGGGACTTACAGCATTGTGAGACGCCAAAATTGAGTTGTTTAACTACTATGGTCCTTAGCGTCCCATTTTATATTGGCGTGAAAGACTGGTAATTTTGCTCAGAGGCCTCATTGTCAGTCTTGAGGTTCTTTTACGTGCCGTAAACCTACGACACAGGACCACCGACTTTACTTCCCTTCCGAAGGAAGCCATGCTAAGGATTTTTACGCCCGAAAAAAATCTATCGCACCCTGCCGGGTTTGAACCACTACATCACGGAGGACGACTTGTAAGTCGCCATTGGGATATGTCATGTCAATACAATTGGAGATCTCCTTGTGGTTTACCGGGAAGAACATTTAATTCCAGTTACGGAAAATGTTCACCACTTCTTCCAAAGACCTCGTCAGAAGCAGACGTGTTACTTACTGCACGTTGGAAAACATTTCGTCGGGGAAAGAGGTCGATCGCGGCATAAAGTATAGCGGTAGTGCTAACGCATTAGCGAATTAATCAACTTAATTGATTCAATGTGTAGAGCATGAATTATTAATGTACATTGAATGTATTTACGAAGTGACTAATAAATTATTTAGACTCCATACTTGGAAAAAAGTTATTGCTTTCCTCCTATCACACCTGTAGATAAAACAGATTCTTATCGCTCACTCAAGATAATAATAGTTAATAATAATAAATAATTCACAACGCCAAAAACATGCCATGTAAAATTAGATGAAGACCTGTAAAAATAAAAGAACTCCGTATATTTCATATGGTGGTTTATACTTACTACTTTAGAGTGAGAAAGGTGGTCTGTTACGTTATTTGCACCACGCTTTGGGCGTCAATTTGAAGAAGGTGTATTGTTGTATTGTTATTTGCCTCACGTATGGAAAAGCCAATTTGAGATGTAGTTGTATTGTAGTTCAACTGTTGGGGAGCCGAACTTGTAGTAGTTGCAACCGCACGTATAGTAAACAGTTTCCGGTAGTCTTCACCCCAAATGTACTTTCAGGTGGCCTTTGCCCCAAGTTTAAAAAAATATTAACTTTGTAATTTGACTGTTTCTTTAAATATTATGCATTTATGTTTGCCTCGGCTGCGTCAGTATTTATTTTAGAGACATGGATATCTTGGCAGGGCGTGATGCGACAAGAATGTAGGCTTACACAGATTATAATTTTACTTCACTCCTTTTATTAATACTTGATACGATTAAAATAACACTTCACTGATATAGAGAACTGTGAGATTCTTTAATTAATGACTTGTACTTTTTAACACGTAAACTTATTTTTCGTCTCACATGAATACGTATTTAATTTCTCGAGGACACATCTCGCTTCTGGTTATGAGCACTGTTTGGAGGCAACTGACTTGATTTCAACGTCTAAACTTGTAAATTTCTGTATTTCAAGTCTCTGATTGGCTAATCCTACTCCAATAGAATACCTTCATTTAACTAAAGCTTTTTCTGGTTGTGGATTGGCTGTTTTATGAACTGTCACAAAATTTACATTATTGTTGCTCCAATAATGACTAGTAGCATTTAAACTTTCAAATTCATTATTACCTTAAGATTACCTCATTGTTACCTCATTCTTAGCAACTTTTAACTTATTATTCTCACAGCTCCTACATTATTAAATTACGTAATATGTTCACATAACATTATTGAACATGTATACAATAATATAAGCATATGCAATGACTGCTACATTCCTTTTTACAAATTATTACATACACATATTGCTTCAAGGCGGGGTGTTATTGAATTTACATATTATATAATTATACTGAAATTATTTAAGTGTTAAAAATACTGTCTAAAGAGTATATTTAAATTCTAGGTAACCATTTAAATACTCCTTAACAGAGCATTCTAACCCTATCCCGATTTTTATATGTCGTTTTCCTCAAAGCTATTTCTTCAGCATTTTTCACTACTTAAAATGTTCAAACTTCAGGGATAATTGCTAAAAGATTCACATGTCCATTTTTGAAAGTGCTATTAACTATCTTCATAGTTGGGTATTCATAAAATAGCAACAATATCCTTTTTTATCGAGTAGATTCATTGGGATTTTAAGTAACTCCAATGTGTTCCTCATCTATCACAAACGCAAATTTTAGTAGGCTGCAACAAACAGTTTGACACCTGGAGCATTTTAATTAACATATAAAATTAATTAAATTCGGAACACAGAAATTAATAAACGTAAAGTAATGCACACAGAGCACTGAAAGGTGTATACTGTCTTTATTTAATTTTACCAAAAGTTCAGGTCGCCCAAACAAAAACTGGATTTTAAGATTTTTTTCACAGAAGCGTTGCCTTAAAGACCCTGTGCTTCTGGTAACGGAAGGTATATCGACTCTCTTTGCTGACGACAGGTAGGCATATTAAAATTAACGTTTTTTTCTGAAATTCATAAAATGTTTAAATTTGCCTAACTGATTTTGAGCATATGTAATAACTGTTTAAATGCACATAAGAGCATTTGCGTGCCGGTGTTTCGAATTATGTTTATTCTTATAAACAAATATATTTATAATTTCTCAACCACGTAAGTAGATAGATAAGGTATTACGTTCCACGCAAAAATTCTATACAGAGATTTCACCGGAAATACATGTTTTGAGGCCCCCCTTAATTCAAATAAAGCATTTTTGGAAACGCGTGTGTGTGTGTGTGTGTGCGCGCGCGTGAGAGAGAACAGCATAACTCAAAAATAAAAATTCGGATATATACCAAGTATGGTATTTAAGTTCAATATCATCAAAGATATGATATGAAGATTTTCAAGAAAATTTCCTCATCCCAAACTACCCTTTTTCGAACTTTTTATTTCTTGACTCTAGTAATTTTGAATAAAATGTATATCTAGGAATAGCTTGCGAAGTCCTCTTCATTCGGAAGGAATTTTGCATAATCTCATGTAACTGGTAAACGTTAAGCGGCAAAGGAAAGCGTACTACACAAAAATTGTATCTCTCTTTAAAACACACAATTTATTTATAATAATTTTTGTGGCATAAACCGTTTGAGATATCCGCTATTAAAGGTCCGAATTGGTCATTTCTTGGTCATTCTCTTATTGCATGGAAATAGTACGGAATTTAAGGCCAGCATATAGCGTCCAGTTCTTAAACATTTGACTAGCGCCGTTCCCTTTGTATCCATAAAGAAATATGTAATTTAGCAATTTATGGAAAGGTTTATCTGGATTAAAATGAAGTAGATGGGAAAAATACTTTAGTAAGAGTAATTTGTATATTAACTAAATAAGCTATAGAGGGTAGAGAAAGTCATGCAAATGCATCATATCGGATGTTTTAAAAATAATACTACATAAAATTGGAACGGATGCAGCTATAGAACGCTCATTTTCATGGAAAGACATAGGTTTAGCGCTCTCATTCTCAGTACTACCCTCAACATGACACCTGCAATGCTAGAAATGTGTTTGCGGTGCGTCACTGAAGTAGAAGCATGTGAATTGAACGAGATGCCTTCGCGGTAACGTGTGATGCTCGCATTCGGGAGGTCCCGGTTTGATTCCCGCCGACCGCCCACTCTGATCTTGGGTTTTTCGTGGTTTTCCCCGGTCAATAGTCGAATCCTGCGTTGGTTTCCATTCTGCCACGATTTCCTTTCTTTCATTCCGTTTTGTTCTCATCTTTACAGTAGGGAGGATAGTTCTGTACCGGTGAAGGCTGGATGCGCACGGCTATCTGGATAGTGAGCGAACCCCCAATTCTCGGTCATGCGCAGTGAGTGCCATCGCTTCAATCTAGTGGCAGCAGTAGTTCGAGTAACATCTCTCTTGCCAGCCGTCTGTTGATGCTACCTTGAACGTTGTGTTTATAAATTAGTTACTATGTTTCTCTAGGGGCGTCATTACAGTTTCTGCATTGGGGGGGATTGCTTCGAGCAGTTTTGCAAATCTTCATGTGGATTGTAACGATTTATTGGGTCTAAAAGAAAATAATTTGTTATTTCTTAAATGTGAAATATTGCTATTAATAGTACAGTTGTAATGTTTCATTTGGTAGAGCAATAATGTTGCTTGTAACCTAGGGAAGGGGGCCAATTGACCCCCTGCCCCCTAAATGACACCCCTGTGTTTATGTAATTAAACTTGGAGTGCATATAGGTATTATGTATTTTGGTGTGTTTATTAGAGGTTCTTGCCTTCTGCGACGTTTTATGTAAAAATAACAAAGATTAATATAACACAAAATGATGGGGATAAATGCAAAGAAATCGCTAATGGAAAGACTATTCTTACCTTGCTTCTCAGATCTGTCTTGGTGATAGATAACGCACCGTACCATAGTTTGCAGTTGGAAAAGGCCCCATCGCCTTATACCAAAATACGATGCAGAATTTGCCCCATTCCATGAAAGGATGCTAAGTTTGGAGCTTTACAACCTAAGTAAGGGTCAAAACCTATTTACATTGATAGTTTGTAGGCCATGCACACAATGTTCTCCGATTACCGCCCTAGACTTCGGGTCTTAATCGAGTAGAACTCATCTGGGCTGATATAAAGCAATGGGTAGCTTGGTAGAATATCCTTTTAAACTACATGATGTTATTGATTAAGCTTAGCTAACAACATGTTGAGGACATTACTATAGAAAAGTGGGAAAATGCCTCTCAACACATTAAGTAGGAAGACAAATACATTGAACAACAAGACCTGTTTGAAAATGTCTTAGAAGGTTCTGTAATCCAGGTTAGGAAATATAGTGACAGTGAACGAGAAGAAGACTGATGACGATGAAAGGGAAAGTCTTGCAGAAGAAAACGACGATGGTGATATGTCTGGTGTAGAGTGTTTATCACACTAATAAAGCCCCTGCTAGTTTACACAATGCATTTACGTGGCAAGGTTTGTGTATAATGTGCAAATATAAAAGAATGATAGAGAAATCTGACAATAGTGACAATAAACCAGTCATGCAGTGGTGTGGTGTTGTATGTTAATGTATCAGCAAAGTCCCACGTCTTCCAGCAGGCAGGTAGACAGAGAGCTGGCGTTAGGCATAGACTCTCTTCAGTGCTCGAGGAAAAAAGGTCACCGGCACAGAACCATCGTCCCTACTGTAAGGTGTGCTTCTAGGTTTCGTGGTATATGGCGGTGCCGAATAGGTGCCGCGGATGCTTGCTGAAAGGAAATAATACTTGCCGTGGACACGAGAGCTGCTTCGACGGGTCGTTCATTGCCCTCTTTAGCCAGCTCCAGTACTGGGACGTGCCTTCGAGCCTGGATTTGTTGCTTTCTCTGTGGCCTCCTGTGGTTCCTTTACTTCATCCCTTCCTCCTGTGGGTGGTAGCCGAAATAGATCTGTGTAGGTCTAAGTGCCCAGATTTCCCCTTCCAATACCTATAGATGTATGTAGAACTGCATGGTTGTCGTGTGGAACTTGGCTGAGAGATCTGTGATGAATGATGCTTCAATGTGTTAAGGGTTTTTAGTTTCGCTAATTCCCTTTGCGGTAGTTTGAAAAAATCCATCTTCAAGATGACACATACGTGATCGCGGCGTGTGGTAGACACGTCATTATGTTTCGGTTTGGAACTTCGAAATTCTCAACAGTATGGCTACCTGTGTAGCAGTATAATTCTAACAAAAGAACTGTAAGTAAATTTGGAGTATCGTGATCACTCAATGTTAACGTTTAATGTTAACTCAAAGATAATCTAAATAATTACATAATATTCTCCGACTCGTTGAGTGCTTTAGCATCCCTTCAACAAACCTCAACCCCCCAAAATATCGTTAAAGAGCTTCAGAAACTGTACAACCAAATACTAATCTCAGGAAAATCAGTATCATTCGCCTGGACTCCGTCTCATTCTGGGAAATGAATCAGCTGATCAGGTAGGCAAAGAAGCCACCAGACATCCCCCTCCATTCATCAAGTTCCCATGCACGGACTTCATCAACTTCATCAAAAAGACTTGCATTAATCAATGAAGACAAATATGGAAAGCCACATCTAGAAGCAAGCTACACGATGTGTACATTTCCGAGTCCAAACTTCAACACTATCATTTCAGACCAAGTTGCATTAACTCGACTAGGTATTGGATATACTTCTATAACGCACAAACATCTCCTCAACCGTGACCTTCCTCCTGTGTGCGACCTCTGCAGATCCGACC
The DNA here is from genome assembly GCA_030765065.1 of Deroplatys truncata. Lineage (NCBI taxonomy): Eukaryota > Metazoa > Arthropoda > Insecta > Mantodea > Mantidae > Deroplatys > Deroplatys truncata. Next base: position 173,364,174 of record CM060984.1, read on the forward strand.
TCACAGTTCATCATTTCGTTACAGCCTGCCGTCGCTATGTACAACACAGAGAAAGATGTGACAATTCCAACAGCCTACCAGACGCCCTAAATTCAGCACAACAAAGAATTTTAAACTTTATGAAAGCGACAGAATTGTATAACAATGTTTAGTATACCTATCTAGAGAATGTAATGTTGTATGCACTATTACTGTTTAAAATATTGTATTTTCATTGTAATCATGTTCTGTATTCTAAAGTATTCGCTATATGACTTTAAAGTTTAAGCGACAATAAAGAATGCTTACCATTGGTGAATGGAAAACAGCATTAAAAAGGACTGCCAATGTTTGTCCGCTGCGTGCTATACCAAGAGGGTCCCGAGACGGTAACCAGTGTCGCCACTGCGATAGTGAGATGGAAACCCTTGGCGCCTGTCCTTTCGGAGGGACACTGCGGAATTTCGGCATCATAAAATAAGATCCACTATTGCTGAAGCCTAATAACTAAAAGATCATACAGTATTTCAGAAAGTCCATGGACACTCTCAAGACGGCCCCTCTCGTCGGATTGATATACTAGCCATCCCAATAGGCTCATCATCCGGATATATCACCGATCCAACAGTGAGAATGGATCAGAATGACCAACAACCAGCTGAATTGCACACTGAAAAATTCGAATCTACGAGCCTACCATCCCCCACTACCTTGAGAAGTACGATTTATCATCCATTGAAGTTATTGGACTGATGGTTGGTGCAAGAGGAACTATACCTAGGCTCTTTGCTGAATTTTGCAAAACAAATTCAGTCTCAATGCCAATTTCATGTACAACATTGCAGTTTTTTCTCTTAAAGGTTCAATCAAAATTTTCCAAAATCATCTATATTCAAATTAATTTAATTCTGTAGCGTACGATTAACAGCAGAAAGGCCACACTTTTAGTAATTTCCCCACAAATAGAACTTTTCGCTGTTTTCTTTTACTCACAATTGAATTTATTTAAGTGATAATCGTGCTTTGGCTTCTTCTGCTATTCTTGTTTTTATATAATAATTTGTAAATGTATTAAGCTTTGTCTGTTTGGTAGCCCCTACTTTTGGGAAAGCTGAAAGTTTTCTTTCTGAATAAATGAATAAATAATAACAATAATAATGTTTAAATTAAAAGCAGAGGTTTGAAAGGGCATTGCTGAAATGTTTAAAACTCTTTTAAGTTGGCGGATTTATTTCATTGCATTTGATGAAGGTACCGGTCCTCTCCAAATAAATATCTTTAAACTTTAAATCTCACAATTCCTCACCTTTAACCTCTTGCCGGTACTGCATAGCTGCTGCTGTAAAAACTGGGCGTTTGCATCCAATGCTATCCTGACATAAACTTATTCTCAATTTAGAGAACATAGATTTCAATGTAGTTATTTATTAAATTGAAGGACAGAATGCAAAAGCACTACTGGTGGAATAGAGAAGTACATGGTGAACTGTCTTCTTGACTTGTCTGGTCTCAGGAGAACGTGACAAAGACCTCCCCGAGGTGTTGGGTCGATAAGGAAGCTGAACAAAATCACACGCGAGACCCTTGAGTGAAAGCACAGTAATATTTCATGGTGAGAGTTATATTCCACAAGATTGCTTCTCCGCCACAAGCTGCCATGCCTTGTGGTAAAATCTCTCTGCAGCATTCTTTCGTGGACGTGTCGCGTTTTATCGATTCCCACTGCCAAATTACCTTCATTGTTGCAGCGCCAACATGGACCACACCTCTAGCTCACACGACAATGCTCATTTTTAACCTTTCACCTCTCACACGACCGAGGCTTTCAAATCCCATTAGTGTTAAGTAATTTTGAGCCTACCAGCCATTAAATTCTCTTTGTATTCTCGAATGCACATTAATTTTGTATTATTCCAATAAATGACAGGGCAAACGCTTGGAAAACGTCGTATACATTAAGAAGAACACGGTTTTGCCCTATCCAAGCCCTAAAATTGCTCTAACTTAAAAAGGAAAGAAGAAATAATGTGTATAGTATTGGCGTGACTTTCCTTGTTTTTATATACAGAGTGGACCACTTAAATTGAGACTGTACGTCGTCCTCCGTGGACTAGTGGTACCGTGCTAGCCTCTGGTTTCCAAGGTCGCAGGTTCAAACCCGGCGGAGGGCGATGAATTTTTTCGGGCGTAAAAATCCATGTATGTCTTTCTTCGGAAGGGAAGTAAAGCCGGTGGTCCCATGTCGTAGATTTACGGCACGTAAAAGAGCCTCAAGCTTGATAAAGAGGCCTCTGAGCAATATTACCGATCTTTCACGCCCAATATATAGAATGGGACGCTAATGACCATAGTAGTTAAGGAGCGTCCATAAATAAAACTGAATTCAATTTTGAGACTGTACAATATCTCCAAAACTAAGCGTTGTAGAAAGAAATCCCTTCAATAAAAGTTTATTGATGTTATGGGGAAAGTAAATGCCATTAGTCGTGGTTTTGTGGGGGGAGGACGTTATGATCCTCATTTTAGGGTCAATTTAATTTTTTCAAATGGGAACCTACAATTAGGGTCAATTTAAATTGACCCTAAAATGACCATCACAACATCCTCCAAATAAAACACGACTAATGTTATTTACTTTTCCCCATAGTATCAAGCAACTTTTATTCCAGACATTTCTTTCTACAACGCTTACTTTTGGAGATACAGTCTCAACTTAAATGGTCCGCCCTGTATATTTATTCTATAAATTATTCAGACAACAGCTTATTGCTTTCTCTGTCACTTATATTAATATGTTAAATAGGTAGAGCAAATACCGTTTCACCCAAACATTCAATATCAGATTTCACCAGAAATATGCGTGTTAAAGTCCAATGAATCCCAAAAAATCGTATGTGAAACATTCACATGACTTTCTCTACCCACTACATTAGTGGGTGTACAAATTATTCTTACTAAAGCTTATCTTTCTATCTACTACATTTTAATCCAAATAAGCCTTTGCAAAAATAGCCACATTTCGTTACAGATACAAAGAGAACAGCGATAATCAAATGTTTAAGAAATGGACGCAATATGTTGGCCTTAAAGTTCCATACTGTTTCCATGCAATCGCGAGAAACAACTGAAAATCGATAGGACTTTGAAAAGAATGGCAATTATTGATCAGTTCGAACCTTCAATAACGTATATCTCAGAAACGGCTTATGCAACAAAAATTCTTTTAAATAAAGTGTGTGTTTTAAAGAGATCTACATCTTTTGTGTAGCGCGTTTTTGTCTTATCGGTTAATGTTTACCAGTTATACAAAATAATACAAAATTCCTTCCGAATGAAAAGAACTTCCTAGGTTCTTCCCAGAAAATTCAACATGTACATTATACTTGTCATGTAAATATGTTCAATATATGGTATTTTAATCAAAATCGTTAGAGCCATTTTTAGAAAATCAAAATTTTCGAAAAATGTTCCGTGTAAAGAGTAGTTGCGGTGCGGACTTTCTTGAAAATCTCCATGTCTCATCCTTGAAAGATAGTGAACTCAAATACCAAGTTTGGTATTTATCCGACTTTTTGCTTTTGAGTTATTCTGTTCAGACACACAAGTTCACCGACATGTTCTCCAAAATTTCTTTATTTGGATTCAGGGACCTCAAAACAACGATTTTCGGTGAAATCTTGGTATCGAATTTTTGAGTGGAATGCAATACCTTCTCTACATACTATATACGTGGTAGAGAAAGAAAAAATTGAAAGAGAGAGTGAGAGACTCTGTCTGTGAAAGCGTAACAAAAAAAAGGTTTCGGGTGAATACCAACATCATATTTTAACTTGAACACCTTTCATGGTGCAACTTGAAGATTTTAAAGATTTCCATTAGGTTCTAGGTTATTTTACATGCACAATTTTTCATTGTTCTTTATTTCGTAAAAATGGTCCTAACGCATTTGATTAAAACACCATATGAATATCTCGAATTTTCTCTGAGCGTGAATGAATTTCTCTTCATTTTGAATGAAATTTGTATAGTTGAAAAATCATAGGCTTACTACCCATAACTGCTGAACTTGTTTAGATGTAAAATTTACATCAAACAACTTTCTTGTAGCATTCATTATTCCTAAATATCCCTTGCTGTATTTGAAAGTTTACCCAGATTTAACTGTAATGTGGCATATTTAAAGCGTATTTGGAAACATACGATTCTTATTTTTTCCCGCACACGTCCATGGGCAACGAAAACGTACATATGCGAACAGCTGTGTTTTGTTTTTGTATCGCGCATATAGCCAAGTCTATATTGCTTGATTGGAGATAATTTCTAATTCAATATTTATCGTGAATAATGTAATGCAGAAAGAAAGGTCGCCTTTATGTTAATACTTAGCAACTATAACGGATTACATGAAGTTTTAATGCGTAGAGAAAGTCGTTTGCGTGTGACATACATAATTATGTTAAATAGGTTTTTAAGGAAGCTTTCAACAAAGATTTCTTGCAAAAATAAATAATTTTCAGTATGATAAAGCATCTACTTCAATATTCTGTATGAACAAAATTCCGTCTAGTAAAGCGCTTTATTCCAAGGGATTTCTGAGATGTATTGATAGTTTATTTTCTACGAAAGCTGTGTTTCAGGCAGAAAACATTGTAGCTCATACGTTGTAGAGTAACGCCATCTTTCAATGCGTCAAAACGTAAATGTCTTCATTTTATGACAAGCGAGATTTTGCAAGAAAAATTTCCATTAGGTAATGCCTACGATGCGTATGGTTAGCAGGAAGCTGAAACGACAGTAGTTGCATAAAAAGCAAGTGGATGTATGGTAGCCATGAGCTCAGGTAGCACAAAGGAACAGCCACGTTTTCACTCGTTAGCACGATGGTTTCCCCTCCCAGGAGTCCCCGAGATCGATTCCCGTCTGTTGCAGTATGTGTTGCTTTAATTGGGATTATTTCCAACCCTCCTTAGAGTCCTGAAATTGTTTAGCAAGAGGGGAAAGTGTGTGTGTTTAAAGCACTATACCAAATGTTTATTTAATTCAATTCATTGGACAGAATGAGAGACGAAATACCCCTACTAGCGAGGAACTACCAAGTGAAAGGACGACGAAATTCTGGAGTCCTAGAAACCATTTGACACTTTGTAAAACAAATAAATACAAATAAATAAAACTTTGAAATACTCCATTCCGGTACCGGTTTACTACACCGGGACATGTATTGCAAACCTTTATCCTTTATTCTACGTTTACCAAAAAACATCATATATATTATCATTTTACATGTTCCACTTATAACTAAATAAAAACAAAACAAATTTATAAAAACAAAATAAAAGGAAAATTATTAATACCTAAATAAGTGCCCATATTTTAACTAATTTCTATCTGCTGGAAGCCAGCAAAAATAAGTAACTGAAACCAACTACTGTCCTTAAATAAACTATTTATACTAGATCTAATATTATCTACCGGTATCTGGTAAAAAAATGTACTGGTACCCAATAGGAGTATATTCCTTCTTTTATACTCCTTTACGAGTTGTGCCCTTATGTGTGTATTTTTTTTCTTTAGTCTTAATGAAATTTATTTTACTTTACTTTAAAACGTTTTATACTTCTATACAATATTCAATACTATATCACCATGCTACACTGGTGTGCAAAACCTAAGGACGAATGTAATCTTCGCATGCTGTGACACTACCAAGTAACATAGCTCGACGAAGCTTGAATCATACATAGAGGGAACTGCTACGGTATGCTACAGTAGCCAACAAAAGAAATATGCAATGAGACGGACAGAAATGCCACTTTTATTCATAGACCATAAGCACACTAAAGTCAATACGACATATGATGGCTCTCTAGATTTACATAAACCGATACATGGTGCTTAAAAGGGTGTATGATCACCACGGACAGCAATGCATGCTCTGCAACGTGCTACCATGCTGGCCACAAGGTTGGTAAGTAGTTATTGTGGTAGGGCGTTCCATTCCTCCACCAGCGCTGTTGACAACTGCTGGATGGTCATTGGTGAATGTGGATGTGCTGCAATGCGTCTCCCCAAAGTATCTCGCACGTGTTCGATGGGATTTAAATCGGAGGAACGGGCAGGCCAGTGCATTCGCCGAATATCCTCTAGTTCCAAGAGATCCTCCACCTGCGCTGTTCGATGTGGTCGCGCATTTTCATCCATAAAAATGAAGTCAGGGCCGACTGCACCCCTGAAAAGACGCACATGGGGAAGGAGTACAGTATCACAATAACGTTGACCAGTGAGCGTACCGTGTTCAAAGATTTGGAGGTTGGTGCGCCCATGCAACATTATGCCTCCGCAAACTATAACACCTGGACCACCAATACGATCATGTTCAAGGATGTTCCTGGGCTCATTACGTGCTTCCACCTCTCGCCAGATGAGGGTACGTCGAGAATCACTACTTAGACTGAATCTGCTATCATCCGAGAAGAGCAAGCGACCCCATTCCTCGTGGGTCCAATTTTGATGCTGTTGGGACCATCGCAAACGGTGCCGCGGATGTCAATGGAACCCAACGTACTGGCCGTAGGGCAAAGAAACCACTTCTGTGTAGTCGCCGTGCCACTGTGTATCGTGAGATTGCGTGCCTAGCTGTCCTGTTAAATGTGGTTGCAATTGCACCCGCTGTTTTGCGTGGATCCCTTCTTGCCTGTTGCACAATGTAGCGGTCATCTGCTGCTGTAGTTCCCAAGGTCGCGGGTTCAAACCCGGCGGAGGGCGATGGACTTTTTCGGGCGTAAAAATCTTTAGCATGTCTTCCTTCGGAAGGGAAGTAAAGCCGGTGGTCCCGTGTCGTAGATTTACGGCACGTAAAAGAACCTCATGCCTGATAAAGAGGTCTCTGAGCAAAATTACTGGTCTGGAAAAAAACTGGACATCCCTGTATTTCGTAGCAGTTTGCTCCAGTGGAAGCCGTGTTGCAGATTAATAGCTCACGCTAAAGGCTGCCAGATAGAACATCACTGCTGGTCTATCTTTTGTTCTTCACGCCAGTTCTCTCAAACTTATTAACTTTTACTAAAAGTCGTTGGGGACATTTTTAAGAAATCAAAAATAATCGTGAAATGATTGTTAGAGAAAATTCTTAAAAATATAATCCTTGTGCTGTTAAACGAATACTGACTTAAACTTAAATACCATTTATATGTTTCCTGTTTGAGTTGGACTGTATAGAAACATTTATATTAAAGTCGAAAAATGTTCAAACGTTTTAGTTTTGGACACTTAATATAATTTTTAACAACTTAGGTCTGCAGAAACTGTGAATGAAATGGGTGGAATGAGAAATATTTGACATTGTCCTATGAGTAAAAGAGAAAATTTAGGAAACCGAGATTCAAACTTGGTCCTCCAGGATGAAACCAGAAACACTACCCACATGCCACTGAAGCGAACATGACGTGTATTAGAATGTATTATACCTTCTTAATGAATACTGATTGCTAATAGCCAATAAGGTGCTTGTTGATTTAAAGCGTAACTATTATGACTGCACACTAAAGAAACTCAATTGTTAGAAATAAAGTGGTGACTTATTGTTATCCTAGTTTTGCGAGCTTCGTGAGATGTCAGACATCATTATGAAGCTTTAGGTGCAAGAAAGTAAATTTCAAACCTTTGAGTTTGTCCTCTCTACCTCAGGTTGTCTATGACCTGCATACCGTGCGTTCGTAGATCGGCTGAACCGTTCCGCGGCGGCATTGGACTGGATGAGGAGTGGCGCGTCTGCCGCCAGAGAGAAGCGCTATAGCTACCCCGTTTTTTACGTTCTTCACTGCTGAAGCGTGGTTTTATCATCGAAAATCCGCATATTATTCATGAAGTTCCGGACCACGCTGCAAAAGTTGGGGTTCTGTACGCAGTGAGTGCGCGTAGAATTATCGGTCCCATATTTTTCGACACAGCAGTTGATTCACACGTTTATGCAAATTCAGTTTTAAATAAATTTTTTCCACAACTACAAGAAATGAAGGATTGTGTGGCTGTTTTCAGCTGGATTCAGCTACAGCGCACACTGCTGCGATTCTGTGCATGAATTGCAAGTGTGTATGGTGACAGAACAATTAGTCAGGATTGAGGCCACCTCGTTCCCCTGACCTATCTCCATGCAATTTTTACTTTCTCTACTACGTATAGTAAGTAGGGGAAGTATTGTATTCCACCCAAAAATTCGATACCGAGATTTCACCGAAAAAATAGTTTTGAGATCTCCTGAATGCAAAAAAAAAGCATTTTTGGAAACATGACCGTATGTGTGTCTGTGTGTGTGTGTGTCTGTGAACAGCATAACTCAGAAACGAACAGTCGGATAAACACCAAACTTGGTATTTAGGTTCAGTATCTTCCAGAAATGCGACACGAAGGTTTTCAAGAAAATCTCCCCACCCCAGTCTACCCTTTACATGGAACATTTTTCGAAAATTTTAATTTTCTCAAAAATGGCTCTAACGATGTTGATTACAATATCATATGTTTAAGATATTTTCATGACAAATGAAATGTATATCTCAAGTTTTCTAGGAATGTCTCCAAAAGTGTTTTTCATTGCGAACAACTTTTGCATAATGGTAAACCATAAGACATAGACAAAATTTTACTACACAAAAAATATAGACTGCGTTAAAATACACAATTTATGTTATATACATTTTTTTGTTGAGTGAACCATTTTCGAGATATTGCTTGTTATTCCCTTAAACTTTCCTATACTTATACTTTTTCTCAAATTCGTTATTCATTTTTTTGTCCTGGTAATGCAAAGAGAATGGAATACTCCATATAGCAACCACCTCTTAAAATATTTTACTATCGCTTAAAGCCTAGCAATTCCCCTTGCACCTACAAGAAAATTAGCAATAAGAATAACATCTCGATATCTCGATTAACATGAAGCATATGGAGAATAAGCTTTTGTAAAAATAGTTTGTACAGGAGTAGAGAAAGTCATGTGAGTGTAACACATCAGATTTTTATTTATAGGGAACGTTAAAGAGTAAAGTGTGCGCATCAAATCCGCACACGTTACAAGAATTGAAGGACATCACGAGAGAAATACAGGCAATCGGTCAATATGAACTTTTGAGAGTAAATCAGAATTGTTTCCGGAGATATAGGGATTGTGTTCGCGTTGAAGGTCATAAATTTCAACATCTGTTGTGATGCGGGTAAGCCTAATGTAAGTTAGTACAGTAGTTAGTGTTCCGTACCCATGACTTGCCGGTAGTTTATGTGTAACTCTGGCGGAAGGCGCGCCAATCGTCGCCCAGTCCAAGGCTGCCGCTGAACGGCCCGGCCGATCTACGAACGCGCTGTATTAGGGTGCATATATTTAGTTATGAACAACCTGTATAAAGACTACGTAAATTTTGTATCTACTTTACGTAGAAAATCTGGTTTTGTTTACCAGTTAGGGTATATTTCACGAAAGTACCTACACATATGGATTACCAAAATATATTGTACAAAAAGAAAATCAAAATGATCTCCGTGAAATGCGTAACATTCGCAAAGCAAATTTGAAAGCTGAATCAGATTAGGATGTCACATATTCGATGCCAAAACTTCAATCACGGATCTATGACGTTTCTTATGATGCTCTACCGCTGAGCTACCGTGACGACCTTCGAAAACAAAGCCACTAAATTTCCTTCATCTGCAGCGGGCTGCAATCAAATGGTTCCTGTTACTCTGAGATAATTATGAATTAATAGACATAAAGTGTAATTTGATACATAACTGTTATAAATAAATGATTATTATTGTCAAACAGTAATTTTCACCCCTGGCTAGATATATACGTGACACATACAATTTTGTAAATTTGTAATGTCTTCGTGAATTAGGTCCCAGTAATGAGGTTTTCCAAACACATGTTTATCTTCTCAAAAGATATGATTAACGATATAATGATTCCATCAAAACCTTAAACGTACGCATATATTCTAACAAGTGATCATTTTGTACATTTATCGCAGGCGTTTGAGTAAATCCATCAAGAACTGAATAGATTAAAAAAGAAATATGTGTTACATTCACGTGACTTTCTTTACCTACTGTCGTTTATTTTTATATAGCTACTACAAACTATTCTTACGACCTTTTACTTTTCTACCCACTTCATGTTAATCGAAATAAACCTTTGCAGAAATAGTTCATTTCACATTTCATTGCAGGTGCAAGGGGGATACAGAAAGTAGAATTATAGTGATATGTCCCTATATACAAGCCTTGATTTTCCACACTCTTTCCACGAATCGTGAGAAATAACTGAATAGTGGAGGTACTTTTAAAAATGACAAAAGTACTGAAAATTTCAAATCAGTAATAACGGATATCTCGGATATACTTGATGCCACAGAAAAAGTTATTGGAAATAAATTGTGTGTTTTAAAGAGATCTACATTTGCTATGTACTAACTTTTGTCTGTATCTTATGATTATATAAAATTATATAAAATTCCTTCCGAATAAAGAGGACTTCACAGGCTGTTCCCAGAAAATTCAAGATATACATTTTATTTCTCATGTAAATATCTTAAATATATTTTAATCAAAATTGTTAGTCATTTTCTTTCCATCATGGTTACCTTCCTATTTATAGGACTTGCATATAGCCAATTGCTTGGGTCAGTAGCCTGTCGAGGAGCAAGCAAACTCTAGATCAGTGAACCCTGTCTCTTAGAAGTTAATGACGTCACAGTATCGCTCTACCTCGCCTCTTTCGTTTTGTGTTATGAAGCATTTCCCCTTCACTCATTCACTGATTGCTGGAGTTTGAAACAACCCATGACCACATGAATACGTTATAGCTCCGCGAACACTGCGTGGGAGTAAATCCCTCTCCTGTTTCGCTTAAGATTTGGCATCACTGCTCTAGATCATAGCATCTCTAGGGTGGGTGAACAGTCCAATATCTGATATGGCGGGGAAGGAGGAGGAAATGAAATCTGGTGATGAAAGGGATGATAGAAGAATTAGCGCGGATCAAATTATCCAACCTAGCATTCGCCTAGCGACCGAGGAAAATTACGAAAACATCCTCTGTCAGATTGGTCGGCCCCCGGAGATTTGACCCCGGGGCTTCCGATTACAGGCCACAAACGTTCCCGCCTAAGCCGTTCGGTCAATTGTTGGTCATTTTTTATAAAATTAAAATTTGTGAATTTTTTTCATATAAGGAGTAGCTTGTGTGAGGGGATTTATTTTAATCTTCGTGTCATATCTTTGCGATGCTTAACTAAAATATTTCATTTTATATTTATCCACAATTTAGTTTTTGAATTACACTCTTCACAGACAGACATACATATCGACCTTTTTAAAAAGGCTTTTTTGGTTTCAGGGTGCCTCAAAACATTTATTCCGGTGATATTTCGACATCAAATTTTTGTGTGGAGTACAGTACTTCCTCTACTTACTGTAAGTACGTAGTAGAGAAAGTAAAAAATAAAATTGCAATAAACTTCGCGTGGAATTTACTCACGATGCTGGAGAGTTCCGTGGCGTCATCTGACGGGATCTTCTAAAGCCGGCTAACAGAAAAAGGACAAAGTATAGACAATAAACTACCAGTGTACTTCACAAACGCTATAAAGACTGGACGTTTTATCTCGTATCAGTAATAAAAGTCCTTCAGTGTATGGTTTATAAACGATCAACTCTCTTCTTCAGCGTATTGCATTTAGTTGGAGAGTACAATAATAGATTGAGCGTAATTTTACAGACTGATGTATACTAATATTATTAGGGTAAACCTTGTTATAATTCTTACACAATTGAAAGCCGCTGTTCTTTCCAGCCGACATAGCTATAAGGTATACCTTCTAATTACTGTTATTCCTAAATAACTAAGACTAAAAGTCTGTGATACATTCACATGACATTCTTTACCCTCTATCTTTATTAGTGGGTACACAAACCATTCTTACTAAAGCTTATTACTTTCTCTACTACGTATAGTAAGTAGGGGAAGTATTGTATTCCACCCAAAAATTCGATTCCGAGATTTCACCGGAAATACCTGTTTTGAGACCCCCTGAATCCAAAAACAAGCATTTTGGAAAACATGTCCGTGTGTGTGTGTGTGTGTCTGTATCTGTCAACAGCATAACTCAGAAACGATCAGTCGGATAAACACCAAACTTGGTATTTAGGTTCAGTATGTTCCAGAGATGCGACACAAAGGTTTTAAAGAAAATCCCCCACCCCAGATTACCCTTTACATGGAACATTTTTCGAAAATTTTAATTTTCTCAAAAATGGCTCTAACGATTTTGATTAAAATATCGTATGCTTAATATATTTTCCTGACAAATCAAATGTTTATCTCGAATTTTCTGGGAATGTCTCCAAAAGTATTCTTCATTGTGAACGAGTTTTGCATAAGTGGTAAACCATAAGAGAGACAAAATTTTACTACACAAAAAATGTAGATCGCGTTAAAATACACAATTTATGTCGTATACTTTTTTTGTTGTTGAGTGAACCATTTTCGAGATATTACTTGTTATTCCCTTAATTTTTCCAATACTTATACTTTTTCTCAAATGGAAATTTGTTATTCATTTTTGTCCTGATAATGCAAAGGGAATGGAATACTCCACATAGCAACCACCTCTTAAAAGATTTGACTATCGCTTAAAACCTACCAATTCCCATTGCATCTACAAGAAAATTAGCAATGAGATTAACATCTCGATTAACATGAAGCATATAGAGAATAAGCATTTGTAAAAGTAGTTTGTACAAGAGTAGAGAAAATCATGTGAGTGTAACACATTAGATTTTTTTTCTATCTACTGCCTTTTTATGCAAATAAACCTTTGCAAAAATAGCTACATTACACATTTTGTTAGAGATACAAAGAGAAGAGCGATAGTCAAGTGTTTAAGAACTGGTCACTATACGCTGGCCTTAAAATCCCATTTCCATGTAATCGCGAGAAACAATTGAATGTTGAAAGTATTTTGAATACTGACCAAGAGATTAATTCGAAGCATTAATAACGGGTCTTTCTGAAATTGCTTATGCCACAAAAAAATTATTTGAAATAAATTGTGTGCTTTATAGAGATCTACATTTTTTGTGTGTAATTTTTCGTCTATCGCTTAACATTTACAGTTATACAAGATTATACAAAATTCCTTCCGAATGAAGAGGACTTTAAAGGCTATTCCCAGAAAATTTAAAATAAACATTTTTTGCCATGTACATATCTTTAATATATAGTATTTTAATCAAAATTGTTAGAGCCATGTTTTAAAAACTCAAAATGTTCTAAACATTTCCATGTAGAGGATAGTTGAAGATGGAGGAATTTTCTTGACAATCTTCATATCACATTTTTGAAAGGTACTGAATCTAAATATCAAGTTTGGTAATTATCCGGCTTTTCGTTTTTGATATATGCTGCTCATAGTCACACACGGATCTTTTTCTAAAAATGCCTTTTTTGGTTTCAGGGAGCCTCAAAACATACATTTCCTGTGAAATTTAAGCACCAAACTTTTGGATGGAATACAATACTTCCCCCCACTTACTATACGTAGTATAGAATTCAAAATGCTTTTATTGTTTCCAGGGGACCTGAAAACATATTTCCGGCGAAATCTCGGTATCGAATTTGTTGGTGGAATATAATACTTCCCCTACTTACTATACGTAGTAGAGAAAGTAAAAAGCATATACAAAGCCTGTGTACTAGAAAAAGAACACGTTGAAACCAAAAGAGAACGCCGTTACAAAGAAGGCTTTGACTTTTTAATAACACTTACGCAAGAAATGTTTGCTTATTTCATCTGTACGTTATAATACGAGTAAAGTTAGTGCATGCAGAACAACTGCATTTGAAGACCACACAGGAAAAATGAGGTAGGTCACCTTTTCGGTGAAATGGAGATGGAAATGGAGATTCTGCATACACGAATAGAATAGCATTAAGTCGCCTTCAAACATAAATATATGTTAAGCCACAGGTGTGGCATTTGTTAGTGTATTGTTACAAGATGTGCACCTGCAACAATATTTTGTCTATCTACAGTATTAGCAATCTTACTATATAATATTGTTGTTGGTAGTGCTAGAACTGTATTAGATTTTTTAGCAGATTATTTTAGTGACATTCGTCAGAGTCGGAAGAAAAAATTTCTACACACCTAACGAGAAAGAGGAAATGTTACAGATGAACTGAGGATGTCAACAAGAAGTTTAGTACAGAGCCAGGAACCAGAGGAACGCTGCAAGACGTAAAAAATCTGATGTGTTACACTCACATGACTTTCTCTACTCTTGTACAAACTATTTTTACAAACGCTTATTCTCCATATGCTTCATGTTAATCGAGATATCGAGATGTTAATCTTATTGCTAATTTTCTTGTAGATGCAAGGGGAATTGGTAGGCTTTAAGCGATAGTCAAATCTTTTAAGAGGTGGTTGCTATGTGGAGTATTACATTCTCTTTGCATGTCCAGAACAAAAAAAATGAATAATGAATTCCCATTTTAAAAAAAGTATAAGTATTGGAAAATTTAAGGGAATAATAGGCAATATCTCGAAAATGGTTCACTCAACAAAAAAAAATGTATATGACATAAATTGTGTGTTTTAACGCGCTCTACGGTTTTTTTAGTAAACTTTTGTCTATCTCTTATGCTTTACGTATTATGCAAAATTCGTTCACAATGAAGAATACTTTTGGAGACATTCGCAGAAATTTCAAGATATACATTTTATTTGTCATGAAAGTATCTTAAATATATGATATTTTAATCAAAATCGTTAGACCATTTTTGAGAAACTTAAAGTTTTCGAAAAATGTTCCATGTAAAGAGTAATCTGGGGTGGGGGGATTTTCTTGAAAACCTTCGTGTCGCATCTCTGGAAGATACTGAACCTAAATACCAAGTTTGGTGTTTATCCGACTGTTCGTTTCTGAGTTATGCTGTTTCCAGACACACACACACGTACATGTTTCCAAAAATGTTTTTTTTTTTTGGATTCAGGTGGCCTCAAAACATATATTTCCGGTGAAAACTTGGTATGGAATTTTTGGGTGGAATACAATACTTCCCCTACTTACTGTACGTAATAGAGAAAGTAAAAAGTGGCGGCTTTGTAAGTGTGAAAAATGAAGCTAATTTACGAGATTCTTCTTTCCAATATAAGGTATGCATAAAAAGGGGTGACATGTTTGAGGAAAGTCCAGTATTTGTGTATGTTTGTGCAGGAAGGAAGAAACTTTGTTGCACATGAAGAAAAACAATTGAAATTTATAAAAACATTAAAGGATATTTAATTTCTTTGCAATAGTGTAATCAAACTTAATATTTTCTTTAGATTTAGAAGAAATATATTTTTTCAGGATTTAATTACCTCATTCTTTCCATGTATATAGTGGTACAACACCATTTGATTTTTTCTCAACAATGGTGTGGCTTTTATTTTAAATTGTCACGGCCAATTCACTTATAACTCATTAAAACGCGTTAAAAATGCTCTAAATGTACCATTAATTGTAGGTACCTAAGTTATAAGGTTTCAAACTGAAAATTTTAGTGCGACTTAACTCATTCTTCCCTTGAGGTCTTCATTTGTGAGAAGCGTATCATCAAAAACTACTTAACGTCTGAGAGGATTGATTTTCTTGATGGTTGCAGACTGTATGAGATTTCCAAAATGTTTAAACTGCTGTCCTAGGAGTGGGGAATCTTCATATGTACCAGTTTCGCCCCTATTTCTCTGAATAGGAATCCTGCTGTTTTTAAATAACTATGGAACCAAAGAGAAGCTACATGATTTTAATTTCCTCTTTTGTATTAGTTAAGAAGTACTCCAACATTTCGATAATTCTTACGCCGTAATAGATACCTGCAGGGCATACATTTCCAGAACTTGAAGACAGTCGGGACGAGGTTAAGGAAATCAGAAACGCACCATCCGCCGATATTTTATGCCCCTTACGATAATATTGGGAGATTTTTTATCTATTAGGAATGACGCGGGACTTTTCGAAAATACTGCTACAAGATACCATAAACTCTTCTACGAGTACATCACTGTATAATCATTTCGTTAAGAATACGGAAGCAGATAATGAAATTAATTAAAACGTGGTTTGAGATTGAAGAAGATAGTTTCTTGTAGGAGTTACTGTTGGAGATTTTGCACCACGCTTTGGGCGTTCATTTGAAGTGGATTATTTGTTACGCAATATGCTACTTCGTATGAGAAGCTGATTTTTTAAGATGTATTTTTGTTGTTACGCTCCAAGTTTTAAAATATTATATTAACTTTGTTATTAAACTGCTTCTATAGGTAGTATTTATGTTTGTTTGCCTCGGCTGCTTCAGTGTTGTTTTAGAGTCACGTATCGCTTAGACAGGACAAGAATGTAGGCTTACACAGATTTTAAGTTTAAATTCACCTTCTTTTTATTAATCCTTGACACAAATTAAATAGCACTGCACTGATATTAAGAGCTGTGAGGTTCTTTAATTTAAAAGTTGCATTTTTGTTAACGCGTATACTTATTTTATGATTCACACGAATACGTAATATTTCTTAGGAGAACACATCTTCCATCCGGTCACTACCAAGGTCTGCCAGCAACTGAACATATTTCAACCGTTCAAAACCCGTAAACTTCTGTATTTCAAGTCTCTGATTGGCTAACCCTAGTCCAATAGAATAACTGCATTTAATTAAAACTTTTTCTGACTTTTGATTGGCTATTTTAAAAACTGTCACAAGATTTACGCTATTGCTGCCCTAATCATGACTAATAGCATTCAAACTCTCAAACTCATTATTGCCTCAAGGTTACCTCATTGTTACCTCATTGTTAGCAACGTTAAACGTATTATTCTCCAGCTCTTACATTAATAAATTACGTAATGCATTCACATACAATTATTAAACATGTTTACAATAATATAAGCATATGCAGTGACTGTTACATACATATTACAAATTATTACATACATATTGCTTCAAGGCGGGCTGTTATTGAATTTACATATTATATAATTCAAGTGTTAAAAATACTGCCTCAAGATTTAAAAATATAAACGTGCAACGACCAGTAAAACAGCTATATACTCTATGCCTATTATTCTCTACTCCATGCAGTTCTCATTACAGTCTAATAATTTCTAATGTAGAATTACTATGACACGTGTGTTCAGGTATCCACCCAGCGGCAGTCCGATAGACCAACCAGGTATTTTACCACTGGACTCTGGGCACTTCAAGTGACATTGTTAATTAAAAAATCTGAT
This sequence comes from Deroplatys truncata, assembly GCA_030765065.1. NCBI lineage: Eukaryota > Metazoa > Arthropoda > Insecta > Mantodea > Mantidae > Deroplatys > Deroplatys truncata. Next base: position 173,381,473 of record CM060984.1, read on the forward strand.
GTTTTACATTCACACTGGTCATGTCTCCTTCATTTTAATCGAAATAAATCTTTCCGAGAATAGCTGCATTGCACATCTCGTTATGCAAAGGAATAGCGATAGTTAGATGTTTTAGAACTGGTCGCGATACACTGGCCTTAAAATACCTTCCTTCGCGAGAAGCAACTGAAAATCGACAGGTTTTCAAAAGAATGGCTAAGTATCGAACAATTCGAACCATTAATAACAGATATCTCGGAAATTGTTGATGCCACAATAGTTACTTGAAATAAATTGTGTGTTATAAAGCGATCTACATTTTTATACGGTACGTTTCCGTCTGTCGCTTAACGTTTACTAGTTATACAAGATTATACAAAACTCCTGAATGAAGGGGACTGCACAGGCTATTCTCAGAAAATTAAAAATATGTATTTTATTTGTCATGTAAATATCTTTAATATATAATGTTTTAACCAAAATCGTTACAACCATTTTTTAAAAATAAAACGTTTCTAAAAAGGTTCCATGTAAAGGATAGTTTGGAGTAGGGGATTTTCTTTATAATCCTTGTGTCGCATCTTTGGAAGATATTGAATCTAAATACCAAGTTTGGTATTTGTTTGACTTTTCAGATATGCTGGTAAAACACAAACACACGCACGCGAGTGGACCTTTTTTTAAAAATGCCTTTTTTTATTCAAAGTGCCTCAAAACATGTATTTCCGGTGAAATCTCTATCTAACTTTTGGGTGGAACCTTCTCTACCCACTGGTACGTGGTAGAGAAAGTAAAAACAACGCCTAAATATCCAAATATCAAAGCCCGGACCCTAGGAAGTAGATGCAACAAGTCAATTTAAGTAAATCTAAGCGATAATGCCTTATACAAGATGGCTCTTTTAGAGGACGAAGATTCGCTCTTCTGTTTTTTGTTTTTCTTGGTGCTTGCGAAGACGTAAGCAAAGAATGAACTATAAGAGGGATATGCAAACAAAGAACAAGCGTTAAACTTCTTTCTAAGTTAATACGTAGAGAGCAGAAGTGTGACTTTCCTTTTAACATTGAACTACAGCCTAATTTTAGTCTTACCATGTGAAAGCTATATAATCGTTTTCAAGTCTTCTGTATATTGAAACACAGACACTATACTGCTACAGGGTTATTAAAAACGATTGAAGCTATTTCACGAGTTTACTGCACTGTGAAATCGCTATGTGATATTATTTGAGATATTGTAGCGACCCTTCGGGCAGTTATTCCCGGGGTCGCTTACAATAGGGGGAATAGGTTCAGGTGATAGAGCTGGGCGGTACCGGGGAATAAGATGCCGTGGGGTTGTTCTAGGTCTCTCGAGGGAGTTAAATAAGAACCCGGGGTTATAGAAAAAGTTAATGTCTATATTCTTAGATAACTTAGTTGGCTTTGGGACCCTGAAGGGGTTTATTGTTGTTGCGGTTGCGCCACGTGTAGGCACAAATTTGCAGCTGTTTTATACCACGCACGTAATGGATGCCAATTTGCGGGATATTGTTTCTAGGGGTGTTCGCCCCACGTACGGTACAAACTTTCCGGTGGCCTTCGCCCCACGTTTACTTTGTGTAATAACTATTTTAATGTTATTTATTTAAGTATATATGCCACGGCTTCGTCAGTAGTAATTTGCAGAGCATGTATCTCTTAACAGGGCTTGTACGGCTAAAGAACAAGGCTTATACATTATAATTGTATTTTACTTTTTTTATTAATCCTTCACACGATTAAATAACACTTCACTGATATATCCTGCTATAGAGCTGTGAGATTATTGTTAATTGCACTTTTAACAGGTAAATTTTATATTATTCTCGTCGCAATGAATTTCCATGTCTCGCACTTAACCAATACCAAACCGAACTGCTTGGGTACGCTTTCTTGTAGCGTCTACCGCCTGAATTTGTGCATTTCCTCTATTTCTAGTTTCTGTTTGGCTAAGTCTACTCCAATAGAATACTTTTATTTAACTTAAAGCTTTTCTAGTTTTTGATTGGTTATTTAAAACTGTTTTAAATATTACATTATTATTATTATTATTATTCCAAGAACTATTAGTAGCCTTTTTAAACTTTCTAATTCATTGTTGTCTCAAGGTTTTCTCATTGTTAACAACTTTCGACTTTTACTTTGTAATTCTGTTTGCTACTAAAAGCAGCTTGCTTCTATTCTCACAGCTCCTACATTTTTAAACTACGTTATACATTCACATAACATTTTATATATGTACTTAATAAAATAAACATAATACAATGACTGTAATATATACTTTATATATATATTATATTATACACATATTGCTTTAACGGACTGTTATTATATTTTATATTATATAATTAGACTGGCATCATTTAAGTCATAAAAATACTACTCAACGCTTCGGTAAAGAGGTCGTACGTGCAAGAACTTAAACCTATTCAAACATTTCTTACCTGTAGAGTTCCTGTCGGACTTGCTGATACACAAAGTTAAATGTTAACTTATTAGGATGGAGTTTCGAAGCCCAGATGGACGTGACCTCGGCGTCGTGGCGTGTCGAAAACAATTTAGAGACGATGACCTACATTCATGGCCAATATATAGTATCTGCAAGCTAAGTAAGCAACCTGGTGCCTTGAAAGCCATTTCTTATACATTCCCACATCTTTCGAAACTTAGTGCAATTTGATGCAATTCCCCGACCGTGGTTCGAACTCCACACTGGTCGCTACAATATCACAAAACTTTATTATCACATAGAAGAAAGTTACGTTTTCTTTAGCAGCTGCTTCTTGGCTTACTTCAGCAGTTATTAAAGTTGTCGAAGACGATGAAAATACATAATACTTTAACAAACGAGAACACAGTTCCTGTGAAACAAACTTTATTTATCATTTAAGCATTAGCGTAGCACAAACGTTACACTCGAGTCACTTTTGGTACACACTCGGAACACAACACAACTGAACCGTCGAATCCAAACTGAACTGTTGAGTCACAACCGCAGTGTTCACTTTGTCACTTCTTCTAACAGAACTCAACGGAACTGAATTGCCGTCGGGGCAGGGTCCCGCATACAAGCCGAGCTTTCGAGAACAAGATCCTACTAGAACATATCGAAACCAAGGTTCTGGAAGAGGTAAGTTGCACATAATGGGCGTTTGTTTCCACACTGTCTACTGCTCTATTGTTTTGACGCTCCTTATTGTTCCGACGGCCGGTCTAAGGTTCACATAAGTGCGGGGCCGGGAGGTGCTTACCGGCGTCCCACGGGTAGACGTACACGTGGTCACAATACTGTGCTTGAATTTCATCAACATCAGTCTGTCACAACAGTATAATGACAGCGCAGAACAAAGTTCAACAAGCATGCACCGATGAAAAGTACATTCGACGACGATATATCGTACAGTTTAAAGCTATAGGATGCCTCTGTAATTGAGAAATCAGGGCCATCCTCCAGTGACTCGAGAAACAGTCGCAATTCGTTTTTAATGAGGTAGTATAAAACAAACTATGCATGTGCTTTCTTGACCAGCTGACGTAATGAATTGCGAGCTCGCAACATCACTGTCTTTGAAAATTGATAGGGGCATATTTCATCGAGTGCGGGAAGAACTTGAATTTAATTTAATAAAAATGAATTCATAATTATGGAACCAGAAATAGACTGTTACTGGATTAGCCATATTGTAGATTAACAAAAAGTAAAAATAACTACAAAGCGTTAGATATAACAGTTTTAATACGCTTCCAAATTACATACACACTACTTTTGTGATGATTTCAAAAGTAGTGTGTAAAATAATGGTTAAAATAAAATCTATTGTACTCTGTTAGTTGATCTTTTGAGAACTATATAAAAGATATATAGAATATGTGCACAGACAAAAACATGCAGCTGTAAGCCTAATCGTGGATACTTATTATTATTATTATTATTATTATTATTATTATTATTATTATTATTATTATTATTATTATTATTATTATTATTATAGCCTGATGTCTACAGAATCACTAAGAGAAAACATATGGAGCATTTGAAGGGTTGCCAGGTTTCAGAATCCTGTTAAGGAATAAGATCACGTTGACGTTAAGGCACGACTTATTTTTTTAAAAAATGCAATTAACTTGAGAGAACTCCATAATCACAATATGCCATATTATTAACAAAACTTTTGTACATACATGTCTGCAGAGAAAATCCTAATGCGATAGCTGCCCTTTTAAAAGTTTTGTTGTAAGACACAGCTAAATCCTAGTAGCACGCAGAAATAAAGCCGCGCGTGCGCGTAACATTACAAACAGAAATCAGGATTACTTGGCATATTTTCGCTTGGTCTGAAATGCGATAATTTAACATGACATGATTCCGAATAGAAAAGAAAGACGTATGATATTTTTAAAAACATGAAAATTGTCGCTCTTTTACTTGCTTGTAAGTACGGGATTTCAGGGACAAGATTTTAAACCTCAAATACGAAATGTCCCTTACAATACCAGACACATGGCAACTCTAAATACGTGTAATATGTAAAGGTAAAACTTCGTAAGCTTCTCTATATGACTACTTTGCGATAATATATCAACTAATATACATACAAGGTGGCCCAACCGCGCCGTATTTGACGTGTGCAGAAAACCATTCTTGCGTTGTAGAACTCGACGGCGCAATTTCAAATAAACACAACCAGTAGGGGATGGCGCATTAGGTCCCTAAAAATATGCTGCTGCCGCCGCCGCCGCCGCCGCCGCCGCCGCCGCAGCTCTCAGAAACGTTCATATGGATACACAGAGACGGTTGGAGCATGCTATCAATCAACAGGGGCAAAATTTCGAACACCTATTCAATGAGCGAAGTCAGCATAACAATACCGCTTTATGATGATGATAATAATATTTATAATAGCAAGCGAAAAAAATCTGATGTGTTACACTCACATGACTTTCTCTACTTTTGTACAAACTATTTTTACAAACGCTTATTCTCCATATGCTTCATGTTAATCGAGATATCAAGATGTTAATCTTATTGCTAATTTTCTGGTAGATGCAAGGGGAATTGCTAGGCTTTAAGCGATAGTCAAATATTTTAAGAGGTGGTTGCTATTTTTGCATTACCAGGACAAAAAAATGAATAACGAGTTTGAGAAAAAGTACCAGTATTGGAAAATTTAAGGGAATAACAAGCAATATCTCGAAAATGGTTCACTCAACAAAAAAAAATGTATATGACATAAATTGTGTATTTTAACGCAATCTACATTTTTCTTGCAGTAAAATTTTGCCTATCTCTTAGGTTTACCAGTTATGCAAAAGTCGTTCACAATGAAGAATACTTTTGGAGACATTCCCAGAAAATTCTAGATATACATTTCATTTGTCATGAAAATATGACATTTTAATCAAAATTGTTTGAGCCATTTTTGAGAAAATTAAAATTTTCGAAAAATGTTCCATGTACCTAAAGGGTACTCTGGGGTAGGGGATTTTCTTAAAAACCTTCGTTTCGCATCTCTGGAAGATACTGAACCTAAATACCAAGTTTGGTGTTTATCTGACTGTTCGTTTCTGAGTTATGCTGTTCACAGACACACACACACACACACACACACACACACACACACACACACACACGGACATGTTTCTAAAAATGCTTTTTTTTGGATTCAGGGGGTCTCAAAACATATTTCCAGTGAAATCTCGGTATAAAACTTTTGCTAGGAATACAATACTTCCCCTACTTACTATACGTAGTAGAGAAAGTAAAAATAGCTAGGGCGGATACGGCTAGGTCAAATAAAACCGTTTATTATTTACCATTCTAAAAAGTGAGTTTATTCTATTGAAATTAAATCCTATGTAACTGAAATGGAAAATATTCTTCCTAAGACCTTTTCGGCTTATTTTTGTCTATCATCACGGGCTGTACACCCTATTGCAAGCCTGGGAAGTGCCTCTCAATGAGCATGATCCGCTCATCGTCTTTGCTGATAAGCAAGAGTCGTAAAACGAAGCTCGGCTGGCCCCCATAGCTCAGTTGATAAAGCACCTACCAGCTGTGCAAGGTGTCCCGGGTTCGATCCCCGGTTGGGACGTGGGAATTTTTCTCTAGCATATCCTCCCTAAGAGTCTGGAAGTATGAATGAGAGTGAGAATGTGTGTGTGATCTAATGATGGATGCCCACAGTTTACTAGAAACCCCAAGACAAGCGAATACGTGCTATAGGGAATAATATGTTTTCCAAAGGAAAGGCCGCCGATAAGGCCGTTGCAGTTGAAGGCAGGGTATAAATGGAACTTAAAAACAAAAAACAAAGAAAAACACAAAAAAACAAGCTATCTTACGCTAATTCGCCAGTTCCCCACTCACCTGCATTTATTTGGAATTACCCCGTTGCGTTCTGCAACTCTCTTAACGCACAAAGGGATATCTACACACTTGAAATACGGCGCGGTTGGACCATCTAGTATAGTAAACTCGTGAAACGTTTCAATCATTTGTAATCACACTGTTTTTTCAATCATAATGATTATTTTACCTCTAAATATATGTCATATTTAAATGAAGGTCCCCTCAGATAAAATTACGTTACCTGCCTAAATCCACCAGGGGCTTCTTGAAGAATCACGGAAAAAAAGAACTATAAGTTTTTATCAGTGTAACTAGCTCTTCAATGTCTACCTAGGATTTTCATGAGCGGCGGGTTCCATAAATGTATTACATATTAGTGCTAAGCTTCAAAATTCTAAAATGTCGCAGTTGATTTTGAAAATCACAAATTAAGTGCTCATTTCCAGCCAGTTTATTTAATGTGTTTGCTCACGTTGATTTAAAAGCTCTACTTTTAGGAAGAAACTTCGCAGTACTTATATTAGCAAATCAATCTATGAAGGGAAAAAAATAAATCGTTACTCAGGACTTATGATTTCAGAAGCATAGAAATCCTATGCAGCGAGAGGATTGGCTCAGGCGGTAACGTCTATGACCCCCTTTCGGGAGGTCCCGGGTTCAAACCCCCACGGCCGGCTAACCTGACCGAAAGTTTCTTCGAGGTATTCCTGAGACGCATAACTTGATCTGCAAATTTTCCTATCTCCCTTTCATTACATTACATTTCATTTCCTTGTTCACCGCCATACCAGGCATTGGGGTGATAACCCATCCTGTATATGCTATGATCCAGAGTTTGCTTGCTCCTCGACAGGCCACTGACCCAAGTCATTGACTTGTTAACTCCTACAAAGAGAAGGGTAGTCAGTAGGCTTCGGACACGGTTGCTGTTTCGTTGCACTTTGACTGGAAAACAGTTACGTGTGCACAGTGTTTCACTGAGACCTCCCGCTTCCCCAGCACTGCCAGTCATTCATCTAAGCAAGCGATCAGTATATATTTATTTATTTATTTATTTGTGCTAGCAATCTTCCTTGGAATATGGCTATATATCAGCCCAAGCTGTTATCTTGCCATGTTCTACCCATATTACATTGTTTAATTATAACATAAAAATGATGATGATAATAAAATAATAGTACTAATACCAAAATAATAATCTAATAATACTAATATTATAATAATGATAATACAATTACATAACTTAACATCACCTGATGAAATTAATTTAATTAATTTACATCTCTTTTTATTGTCCATAACCATTTCTTTTTTACTTTGGACAGGTACTCTCCTACCTTTTTACTATCCTTGTTAAAAATCTTGCTTAAAGCTACTTTCCTGTCCAGTTTGAACCATTTCCCATTTATAGCTTGCTTTCTCCAATGCTGTGTACCTTTACAATCAAAAACGATATGTTCTAAATCTTCTCTTTCCCCACATATTGGACACTGGTTCTGTGGGAATACATTTCTCATTCCTATTAGTCTCCATACACCTGCTCGTACCCAGGCTATACTTTCTCTTTGTTCTTTATTTGAGTTATCCACATACTATTCTCTAGCCCATACATTTTTTATTAATATATATGATTCCAAGGAACTTTTCTTCCCAATGTTACTAAGTAAATTTTGTATCTCTATATCTTCAAACCTCCGGCTAGCTTCTTTCCAAAAACCCTTAACATTAGTTTCCCTCCTTCTCCAAATTTCTCCCAGACCGCTATTTTCCAAATTAGTTTGTATACTATAACTCCACCCATATTTCTTTAAGCTCCTTTCTTGAAATTACAAACACTGCCTCAACAAGTTCTTCTCTTCTAAATTTAATAGTCTGTACCAATATTTAAGAGCTCTCTCCATTATTACCTCTTTTCTCCCCACTCTCTGCATTTCAATTAGAGCAAATTCCTTAACTGTAGCATTTGGAGGCCTAAAACTTCTCTGCAAAAACTCTATGTACCATGTCTATCTCCTCCCAGCCTCGTTCTACTCCCAATATTTCACTTCCGTATAACACTTTTGCTTCAACTACTGTGTTATATATTTTCTCTAGCCATTTAACATTTATATCTGGTATTCTATATTTGCACCATCTAATCGCTGACATTGCCCCTTTCCCCTTCGTCAATACCTGTTTCTTCTGTTTCTCCCATTTTCCACCCCCATCCATTTTAACCCCTAAGTATATACAATCTCTGACCACTTTATATTCCTTCATCAGTATATATGCAGCCTGTTCTGAAGTTACGAAGTTGGCCGTTGATAGCTGACAAAACATGCCGAAAACAACCAGTAAGGAGAGTGTCTTACTTGTAAATGAATATGGACGCGAGTATTTTAAAGTAAGAGGGGAAAACGTATTTTGTAAGGTATGCCAGATTGAAATCAAAGGAGATAGAAGGTTTTTTATTGCAAGATACTGTAAATCTAAAAAACACTCACAAAATATTACGTTGCTTCCTAGAAATGAGGGGGTGAGGATACATCCACATCACAAAACCACGAACTCATGTAGTCAAACCGAAACTTACAGGAATTCGTCTGACATGGTGGTAAGCATAAATATCCCATTTAATAAGCTGCAAATTCTGCTTTTAAAACGTTTATGGAGAAATGCACAGCTATGAAATTTCCTTGCGAGTCTACTTTAGGCAAATTGTATTTGTCTTTGCCATAGATCGCAATACCAGAGTGCTTGAAACTCGTCGATAATTTGACACACTTTACAGAACTAGACAAATGTTCCGCTGCTGAAATAGAGCAGCAGAAACTGAAGAGTGTTTTAGGTAAAAACCCAGGATATGCAATTATGTGCATTATTAGGCATTAACAATAATAATAATAAGAAGAATAAAATTATTCTAAATAATGAAAATGCATGCGTTTCCCAGAGGCGTGTGACGTTCGTCAGTTTCGTTTTGCACTAATAACATGTGATGCGGAACGGAGCATTTCAAGATATAAACTTTTTTGAATTTGAGAAGAAGTTTTGCTTTTGATACACTTGAAAAATATATTGTAATCCATTGTAATAGTTGTCCAGGCATGTAAACTCCACATGAAACTTATTATTTCATCTGCCACAGTTCAGATTTATTATTTTGTTCATCTTATACATATTTTGTAATAAAAGCTTAAGTTTACTACAGAACTGTATGCTTACTCCTGTGCACCCTATACCTATAACGTACACTGTACTCAGCACAGCACAAACTCAGTAGACTACTGCCTCTCTCCTCTCCGCTCGCTTGTAAACAAAGTAGCACTATAATAGAAGTTAACTTAACCTAAAGTCATGTCCGAAGCCAGTAATCAGTAAGAAGTAAGAAATCCTATGTTGCAAGGCGCATAGAGAATATCAAAACCGCAAAGGCTTAACAACAACGTCATCGGTTTTCATGTAATTTCTAACTAGTCATTTAAAGTTTCCTAAACTATGAAAGGCTTCAGATATGATGGAAAATTAACTTACAAAAACCACCGGTTCTGCAGTACCTTGTTCTCTCCCTCTCCCTCTCCCTCTCCCTCTCCCCCTCTCCCTCTCCCTCTCTCCCTCTCATTGCTTCTGACTGTCAACAAACCGCCATAATATATACCGTGAAAGGGACAATGTTTAGCTCCTACCCACTAACCACCTGTGAATATTCTTCTTTCCTCTGGATGGCTTTTCCTTCCAAATTAAATATCATTCTCGTTTAATTACTCGATGGTAGGTCTCTTTTCCCTTTCTCTACTACGTATAGTAAGTAGGAGAAATACTGTATTCCACCCAAAAATTAGATACTGAGATTTCACCGGAAATACATGTTTTGAGACCCCCTGAATCCAAAAAAAAGCATTTTTGGAAACATGTCCGTGTGTGTGTGTGTCTGTCTGTCTGTCTGTCTGTCTGTGTCTATGTGTGTCTATGAACAGCATAACGCAGAAACGAACAGTCGGATAAACACCAAACTTGGTATTTAGATTCAGTATCTTCCAGAGATGCGACACGAAGGTTTTCAAGAAAATCCCCCCATCCCAGATTACCCTTTACATGGAACATTTTTCGAAAATTTTAATTTTCTCAAAAATGGCTCTAACGATTTTGATTAAAGTATCATATTTTTAAGATATTTTCATGGCAAATAAAATGTATACCTTGAATTTTCTGGGAATGTCTCCAAAAGTATTCTTCATTGTGAGCGACTTTTGCATAACTGGTAAACCATAAGAGATAGAAAACCTTTTACTACACAAAAAATGTAGATATATACATTTTTGAGTGAACCATTTTCGAGATATTGCTTGTTATTCCCTTAAATTTTTCAATACTTATTTTCTCAAATGGGAGTTCGTTATTCAGTTTTTTGTCTTGGATATGCAAAGAGTATTAATCTGTGGTAAAGAGAATGGTGCTGCACCTAGCAACCAGCTATTAAGAGATATGTCTATGCTTAAAGGCTACTGTATTTCTATAATGCCCTTGCAAATACAAAACAAGGGGAGCATAGTACGCCTTAAGCGATAGTCAAATATTTTTAGAACTGGTCGCTATGTGTAAAACGAAATTCTCTTTGCATGTCAAAAGATCGTTTCTGCAAATGTTTATCTCGATTAATATGAAATAAATGGAGAATAAGAGTTTGTAAAAATAGTTTGTACAAGAGTAGAGAAAGTCATGTGAGTGTAACACATCAGAATTTTTTTTGTCCTGGTAATGCAAAGAGAATGGAATACTCCACATAGCAACCACCTCTTAAAACATTTGACTATCGCTTAAGGGTTGGCAATTCCCCTTGCACCTACAACAAAATTAGCAATAAGATTAACACCTCGATATCTCGATTAACATGAAGCATATGGAGAATAAGCGTTTGTAAAAATAGTTTGTACAAGAGTAGAGAAAGTCATGTGAGGTAACACATCAGAATTTTTTCCCCGTCCCATCGCCCATTACATACAGGAAGTTAAATAATTCAACCGAAAAACTTTCAGGGGTTACAAAGGAGAGTGTTGGTCGAGCACTTTGAATTAGAATATATATGGTCTTTTAGTTCATGGTTGTTTGCAATAGGTCACAATCAAAAACGAGCCAGTACGCCACTAATAAAACTTCCCTGAGTTGCTGCTATTTGCAGTTAATCGTGACCATACTATGTTAAAATATTCCATGGGAAAATACCTCCCTAACATGTACTTAAATTTTGAAATAAACCCGATAAATTAAAATTGGGTTCACTCCAAACGTACACCATTCAGCACTTTGGAAAACAAATGTTTAACCGCTTGTACGAGGTTTGAACCCAGCGCCACCAGATTGAAGCCGAGCAACTTAATGACTGGTTATCACTACAGCTAACTGTTGTTCATCTCTCCGATATGTATGATTCTCTGACCTTGCTGAAGGAGAATTTTTCAGAAAAAGCAAACTCACAAATTTGAAATACTGTAATGGTAGCTGTTTCGGGGTTATGGAAGGGAACTTAACTATTTTAGAGTACCACATTCACGTTAAGTCTTTATTTATTTGCAACTATCAGTATGAGTATTTAAATGAAAGATCATTACGTAACTTTATAATTTGTCGTTGCAGACCATAAGTATTCTATACATCTGTAATTCCTGAGGTTGAACTTTTTTTAACACGCTATATACAGGGTGGACCATTTAAGTTGATACTGTTCAATATCTCCAAAACTAAGCGTTGTAGAAAGAAATGTCTTGAATAAAAGTTGCTTGATATTATGGGGGAAAGTAAAAGCCATTAGTCGTGTTTTATTTGAAAAAGTCATTTTAGAGTCAAATTAATTGTTAAGTAGGAACCTACCTTTGTGTTTTCTCAATCCTCATAAAAACCAAACAACATTTGTTTACAGCACTTTGCAATTGTTCTTGCACCAACGTAAATAACAACGAAAATTCAGAATGACTGTACGAAGAGCACAATGAATGGTTGGACCATCCATGGATGGTAATTTGAGAGTCAAGTTAGGTTTCGTAATTGGAAACAAACCATTTTTATGCTGTTTCCTTATTCCTCATCACAAAATAAACATCTTTTTATAAACCTTTTCTAATGAGAAAACAACATACAAAATGTATATACAGAGTGGACCATTTAAGTTGAGACTGTACAGTATCTCCAAAACTAAGCGTTGTAGAAAGAAATTTCTTTGATAAAAGTTACTTGATATTATGGGGGAAAGAAAATGGAATTACAAACTCCTATAATGTTGCTGGTTTATAAAGTGTAAGTGTCCAAGTTTAACTTTTTCTTTCATCCACCTATTGGGTGGATCGCCAAATCGAGATTTCGGAGGAAATAAATGTTTTGTGGTCTTATGAACACAAAAAGAGTGGTTTTAGAAAAAGATCCGCACCCGCGTACATTTGTCTGTCTATATTTGAATAGCCTAACTAAAAAACGAAAAGTCCGATGAATAGCAAATTTCATATTTGAATTATACACTGTTAAGCATGTCACGAGAAGATTTTAAAGAAAATTTCTCCACTTATGCCAAATTGACCCTCCCCGGAGAAACCTACTCTAGGCGATGACGGGTTCCACTAAAGTAAGATTGACATGTACGGGAACAGAAGTGAAACGACTATGGTAGTGGTTTGTCAAGGAGACAACAAGAAGAAAGTGCGCAGTTAAGTTGAGTTGTGTAGTACATCAGGTGATGGTGATCGTCGACTGCGCAGGCGCCGGATTAGTTGCAGCTCTCCTCAACGTGCAGTCCACAAGACTGATGAGTCTTTCTTCGACGGCAAGAGAGGTCACGAGGAAAACAGCAGAACAGCGTTTAGACAGAAGGCATTCCGGACGGTATTTCTAAATTCTTTTTTGGCTTAACTTATTCAAAATTCTCTCTTGTAATTATTCACCGGGGAAAGGTGGATCGTCCAAACTATACATTTATTGGGGTTTAGATTTCAAAGATATCGGTAAATGTGAGAACAGGAAGCAAGTACCTAATTATTGTAATTTAATTTAATGTATTGAAGCCGTTAAGAATGTAAAGAATTGTGAAATAATAAGGGTTTCTAAAAAGGTAATTATGTATGTTATAGAATGTAAGTTTATTAAATGAAAGAAATTCCGTTTGTTAATTAATTATGTAATATATTTTCAAGTACAAATCTGCCTTTATTCCTACATTCAATCCACTTCCTCTTGGGTTAGAAAAACACGTTTTACACTTCAAACTAGCCATTATGAAGAAAATGTTTCGATATTTTTAATTTTCTCAAAAATGACTAAAAATGTCGAATGCAACATAGTATTTAAGATATTTTCATGATTAATAGTTGTGTATATTGAATTTTCTGTGAATTCTGAATTAAAATTGAATGAATGAGTTTTGTACAATTTTTTTTAAATTGGTAAACCGTAAAAGATAGACAAAAACTTAGAGCTTACTAAAATATGCAGTATATGACAAATAACCCTTTTTCTGGCAATATGCCTTTATCGAAATATTCAGGGTTACATCTTTAAATTTTCCGAGGTTAAGCTGCCGTGCAGCTCTATAGAGTATATTTGAAAATATATTACTAATATTTTTTCCTGCACGAGTTATTTGGTAAGAAAAACTAAGTCGCCTAGGCGAATGCCGGGGTGATGTATTATTACACAATTTTTCCCTCCCCCCCCCCCATTTCCTCTGATATCATCTCCCCCTTTCACGTTTCAGGTATGTCTTTGGGTGCTACAGAGCTGGCGGTGTCGAGCAATTGGCGTAGTTGCTTGCACATTGGAAATACTTCTCCCGTGAACGCCAGGGTGCGTTGTCCCGCCCGTTATGGTAGCTTCGTCTTCCTCTCTCAGGATTCTTTGCCTCTAATGGTGCGCGGGTGTTCAAACTGGAAATATTAGGGACTTCTATGCGTATCTATGGACCTGCGGCTCCCACAGCTCCTGCACCTCATCCCTGCCGCCCGGGGGGTAGCCACAATAGATCAGCTTGAGGTGTCTCCCTCCGATATACACATCTTATATCCTAATAGAAACTGACTAACGAGATGCGAGCAGTTGTATTTTGTCAGCATTGTGCTTGCAACGAAGTCCATGTTGATTCATTTGAAATGTATCTCTAGTCAAAACTTCATTCTGAGTAACGTAACCTGAATAACCAAAAAAAGATATATCACTCCTGTAGCCTATGTGCAACGGTAATAAAAATGATTTTTAAATGGTAAAAAAATAATCAAATAGTAGTGTGGTTTCCCAGATAAGCTTGAGTGCACGTGCGCGCACAAATGTTCTCTTTACAGCATTAATATACAAATATTTTAATGAATTCTTAATTCTTACTTTCTTTATTTCTACTGCGTACTAAATATAGAAAGTATTATATTCCGTCCAAAACTTCGATGTCGAGATTCCACCTAAATACATGTTTTGAGGCCTCTGAACAAAAAAAAATATTTTTAGAAACTCGTGTGGGTGGGTGCTTGCGTGCGTCTCACAAATAAAAAATCTTACGTGTTACACTCACATGACTTTCTCTACTCTTGTACAAACTAATTTTACAAACGCTTATTCTCTATATGCTTCATGTTAATCGAGATATCGAGATGTTAATCTTATTGCTAATTTTCTTGTAGTTGCAAGGGGAATTGGTAGACTTTAAGCGATAGTTAAATATTTTAAGAGGTGGTTGCTATGTGGCGCATTCCATTCTCTTTGCATTACCAGGACAAAAAAATGAAGATGTATTGGAAAATTTAACGGAATAACAAGCAACATCTCGAAAATGGTTCAGTCACCAAAAAAGTGTATATGACATAAATTGTGTATTTTAACGCGATCTACATTTTCTGTGTAGTAAAATTTTGTCTATCTCTTATGGTTTACCAGTTATGCAAAAGTCATTCACAATGAAGAATGCTTTTGGAGACATTCCCAGAAAATACAAGATATACATTTTATTGTCATGAAAATATCTTAAACATGATATTTTAATCAAAATCGTTAGTCATTTTTGAGAAAATTAAAATTTTCGAAAAATGTTCCATGTAAAGGGTAATCTGGGGTGGGGGTTTTCTTGAAAACCTTCGTGTCGCACCTCCGAAAGATACTGAACCTAAATACCAACTTTGGTGTTTATCCGACTGTTCGTTTCTGAGTTATCCTGCTCACAGACACACAGACACACAGACACACACACACACACACACACGGACATGTTTCTAAAAATGCTTGTTTTGGATTCAGGGGGCCTCAAAACATATATTCCCGGTGAAATCTCGGCATCGAATTTTTGGGTGGAATACAATACTTCCCCTACGTAGTAGAGAAAGTAAAAACGAAATACTTGGTGTTTTGGTTCAGGACCTTCTAAAGATATGACAGGAAGATTTTGAAGAAAATATTCCCCAAAACTACCCTTCAGATGGAAAAGTATGACAAATAAAATGTGTATTTTGAATTTTCTGGGATTAGTCTCCGAATTCCTCTTTGCTCTGAACTACCTTTGTAAATTCGTAAACCGTAAGATATAGATAAAATATTGATACACAAAAACGTAGATGGTGTGGAAGCTCACAACTTAATCGAATAAAAATGTTTGTGGCTTTAACCATTTCCGATATATTCTTTGTTAATGTTTTGAATTTTCAAATAATTTATACTATTCATAACTGCAAATCGCTATCCTTTTGTTTTTTTTTCTTTCTTTCGTTTTTTTTTCTAGTTTATGAAAAGGGAACAGAATTCAAACCCTTTATATAGCGACCGGCTTTGAAAAGAGTTGACTATCTCTTTAGCTTAATTTATTTTTCTTACCCTACAGCGAACTGAGAAATTAAGGTTTATCTGTATTAACAAGGAGCATATATAGGAATAAGCTTTTCTAAGAATATTTGTTGAAGAATAGAGAAAGCCATGTGAATGTAGTACATCGGATTTTTAATAGAATGATTCCTTCCTTTTTACAGATGTCGCCACGGAACTGCATGAGGAGCGCTCCAATACGCCGACTGCGACATCCCCTGGAGGAGAGCCCTCTTTGGGGTGTACTAGGAAGCGTTCTGGCAGGAGTCCTGGCCCTCACAGTGGGTCTTCCAGTCCTTCTCATAGTCTGCATTCTCATACCCCTTTGCTTGCTCGGCCGCTGGTTACTCCTTTTCATCTTCTGGAACAGACAGAGTTCCACAACTGGAAGAGGTATGTCTCACCGCCTGCTTTCTAGTGAGATTCAGTGCTCAAAGCAATGTATTTGTACTAGTTATATTTGAAAGAACTGTAAGTTAATTACTGGTTGTTTCCGGAGTAAAATTCGCCGCTGTATTCAATGTTCTGGAATGTACTCGCACAATCAAGGTGTGATACCAAAAACATGCCTAAGTTTAATTATGCAAGTGCTATGATAGCTAAACTATGTGATCAAATGTATCCGGACACGCCCGCAAACATACGTTTTTATCTTAGGTGCATTATGCTGCCACCCACTGCCTGGTACTCATTATCCGCGACCTCAGTAGTCATTAGACATTGTGAAACAGCAGAATGGGACGCTTCGTGGAACTCACGGACTTCGAACGTGGTCAGCTGATTGGGTGTCACTTGTGTCAGAAGTCTGTACGCGAGATTTCCACACTCCTAATCATCCCTAGGTCCACTGTTTCTGATGTGATAGTGAAGTGGAAACGTGAGGGGACATGTACAGCACAAAAGCGTACAGGCCGACCTCGTCTGTTGACTGAAGAGGGTCGACATTTGAAGAGGGTCGTAAAGAGTAATAGGTAGATATCTATCCAGACCATCACACAGCAATTCTAAACTGCATCAATCCACTCCAAGTACTATGACAGTTAGGCGTGAGGTGAGAAACCTTGGATTCCACGGTGAGCGGCTGCTCATAAGCCACACATCACGCAGGAAAATGCCTCGCTTGGTGTAAGGAGCGTCAACATTACACGATTGAACAGTGGCAAAACGTTGTGTTGAGTGAAGAATCACGTTACACAATGTGGCGATCCGACGGCAGGGTGTGGGTATGGTGAATGCCTGGTGAACGTCATCTGCCAGCGCGTGTAGTGCCAACAGTGAAATTCGGAGGTGGTGGTGTTATGGTGTGGTCTTGTTTTTCCTGGAGGGGGCTTGCTTGGTCCCCTTGTTGTTTTGCGTGGCACGATCACAGCGCAGACCTACATTGATATTTTAAGCACCTTCTTGCTTTCCACTGTTGAAGAGCAATTCGGGGATGGCGATTGCATCTTTCAACACGATCAAGCACTTGTTCATACTGCACGGGCTGTGGCGGAGTAGTTACACGACAATAACATCCCTGTAATGGACTGCACAGAGCCCTGACTTAAATCCTATAGAACACCTTCGGGCTGATTTGGAATGCCGACTTTGTGCCAGGCCTCGCCGACCTGCATCGATACCTCTCCTCAGTACCGCACTCCGTGAAGAATGGGCTGCCATTCCCCAAGAAACCTTCCAGCATCTGATTGAAAGTATGCCTGCGAGAGCGACGCTGTCATCAAGGCTAAGGGTGGACCAACACCATATTTACTTCCAGCATTACCGATGGAGGGCGCCACGAATTTGTACGTCATTTTCAGTCAGGTGTCCGGATACTTTTGATCACGTAGTGTATTTATAATAACAATTACATACGATCTGATTGAGCTTATCAGTATGCTCTCCAGCACACAATGTAAAATCTTATGTGCTACACTCACATAAATTTCTCTACTCTTGTACAAACTATTTTTACAAACGCCTATTCTTCATCTACTTCATGTTAATCGATATAAACATTTGCAGAAACTACCTTATTGCTAATTTTCTTATAGGTGCTGGTTGCTATGTGGAGGTTCCATTCTCTTGCATGTCCAGGATATAAAAAAACGAAACGAATTTCCATTTGAGAAAAAGTATAAGTATTGGAAAATTCAAACAAATAACAAGGAATATCTCGGAAATGCTTCATTCGACAAAAAATGTATATGAATAGATCTATGTTTTAACGAGATATACATTTTGTGTGTAGAAAAATTTTGTCTATCTGTTACGGTTTACCAGTTATGCAAAACTTATTCAGACTGAACACGACTTTTGGGGACATTCCCAGAAAATTCAAGATATACATTTCTTTTGCCATGAAAGTATCTTAAACATATGATATTTTAATCAAAATCGTTACAGCCATTTTTGAGAAAATGAAAATTTTGGAATAATCTTCCATGTAAAGGATAGTTCGGGGTGGAGAGATTTTCTTGGAAATTTTCGGGTCGCATTTTTTAAAGATACTGAACCTAAATACCAAGTTTGGTATTTATCCGACTTTTCGTTTTTGATTCATGCTGTTCACAGACACACAAACACAGATCTTTTTCTAAAAATGCTTTTTTTGGATTCGGGGGGCCTCAAAACATGTATTTCCGGTGAAATCTCGATGTGGAATGCGATGTTTTAGGTAGAATGCAATACTTCCCCTACGTAGTAGAGAAAGTAAAAAACTGCATAATGTACGTCATACATGGTTTGTTTTGTTATTTTCTTTACCATTTGCCTATAGTAATTAGAGGAAGTATTGCAAGCACTCCAAAACTTCGATACCGAGATTTCATTGAAATACATGTAAGAGACTTCTTGAATAAAAAAAAATCTGTTAAATACCAGTGGCGAAGCTAGTCGTAATTGACTAGGGAGTCTGATGCTTACCTTAGATTTTCTTGTAGATTAACGTTATACGGCGCTGTTTTCTGCCAGCAAATGCATCAATGACACGATTCTGAAGCTCTGATTCCTAAAAACTTCATTCAGTATAGGTTTCTCTATTGCAAGTGTACTTAAATTGCTAATTCTCGTGTTTCTCATGGAATTCCTCAAATATTTTGATGCATTATTTTAAAAAAAATACTTTAGCAGCATTTGTGGTGGTAGATTTATTTTTCATTAGGGTACTCGTTTATAAGTTCATTCTTTAATTATTCACTCTGAAAATATAATGGATACATATCTAGCAGTTGCTTCACTTTTGTTGTTGGGAATACTTTGTTATAACCCGGAAATTGCTTTTCATCTAATAATTCAGCGAAATAAAAATTTTCATAATCTTCAAATCGCATTTCCATCTACTATTACATCAATAATTTCATATGCCAGTATTTTAAGTGTGGGCACTGGAAATTATTGTGAAGCCATATGTTTGTTCAAAGTTTTGCTGACATTAACACAGTCACAGTTTTTCACATTGCGTATGCTTAGTTTTATCTCACATGTTTACATTAGATGTGGCCTTTGTTTGCAGCACCTTAAATAAGTGATCTGTGAAACAAAATATCATGTTATACAAACAGAGCAGAAAGAGAAATATAGGTTCCTCCAATCTGTAGCACCATTTACAGATTCGGCGCCCCACTTTTCGTCATTATCACTATGTGCATCAGGGAGTCTTTCAAGTCTTTGAAGTGATAAGCTATTGTACCTGCTGCTCTGGAGTGGAAGTTTCATCTTGTTGTGGATGCTTGTGGTAGTTTGAAGCCTACATCTCTCAGAACTTGAGTTCTCTTTGATGATTTGCTAAAATGACTATTGAAGACAGTCAAGTCATAAATGAAGAGACGTACTTTCTTTATTGTTTTATCCATACAGCAGCACCAAGTTTAATTTACGTGCTTAACAATGAATGCTTAACAAACAAGAAAAGGAAAGAAGAGGTATATCTAAACATATAATTGAAATTATTATGGATATGTACCAAAATACCCAAATTAATGTAGAAACTAAATCAGGTGAGACCCTTATAGAAACAATAAATAAAGGAGTTAGATAAGGATGCTGCATATTGCCCACACTTCTTTACTTTCTCTACTACGTATAGTAAGTAGGGGAAGTATTGTATTCCACTCAAACATTCGATACCGAGATTTCACTGGAAATATATGTTTTGAGACCCCCTGAATCCAAAAAAAGCATTTTTGGAAACATGTCCGTGTGTGCGTGTGCGCGTGCGCGTGTGCGTGTGCGTGTGTGTGAACAGCATAACTCAGAAACGAACAGTCGGATAAACACTAAACTTGGTATTTAGGTTCAGTATCTTCCAGAGATGCGACACAAAGGTTTTCAAGAAAATCCCCACCCCATATTACCCTTTACGTGGAACATTTTTCGAAAATTTTAATTTTCTCAAAAATTGATCTAACGATTTTGATTAAAATATCATATGTTTAGATTATTTTCATGACAAATGAAATGTATATCTCGAATTTTCTGAGAATGTCTCCAAAAGTATTCTTCATTGTGAACGACTTTTGAATAACTGGTAAACCATAAGAGACAAAATTTTACTACACAAAAAACGTAGATCGCGTTAAAATACACAATTTATGTCATACATTTTTTTGAGTGAACCTTTTCGAGATATTGCTTGTTATTTCCTTAAATTTTTCAATACTTATTTTCTCAAAAGAGAATTCGTTATTTATTTTTATGTCCTGGGCATACAAAGAGAATGGAATGCGCCACATAGCAACCAGCTCTTAAAATATTTGACTATCGCGTAAAGCCTAGCAATTCCCCTTGCATCTACAAGAAAATTAGCAATAAGATTAACATCTCGATATCTCGATTAACATGAAGCAATGGATAATAAGCGTTTGCAAAAATAGTTTGTACAAGAGTAGAGAAGGCATGTGAGTGTAAAACGTCAGATTTTTTAACATATATCTTGACGATGCAATAAGAAGGTGGAAACAGGAAATGAATGCTTTAAAATTTAAGAGATGATTTTAATATGAGAAATTTATAAACACCGTTTTATTTGCAGATGATCAGGTTCTTATATCTGACAATGAAGACAACTTAAAAAGATCACTCTTTTAATTACATAACATCATTGGAGAATATAACTTGGAGGTATCTGTCCAAAATACCAAGACAATGGCATTTCGAGGAAAATTTCCTCTTAGATGTAAATTAGTGATACAGAACCAAAGTATTGAACAAGTAAGCTGCTTCAAATTCCTAGGGTATGACCTGTCATATATAGTAGAGACAGATGCAGAAGCAAGATTGAAAGATTTAATCAATGTGTGGGACTATCAGAACATTAAAAGGTAAGGCAGGAGGGACACATACATGAAATTTTACAAAACGATGGCGGTACCATGTGGATTATATGGCAGTGAGACTTAGACCCTTGATACAAAAACACGTAGTATGATACAAACAGTAGAGATGAAATTTTTGAGGGGATGTCTAGGAGTGACAAAAAGAGATAGATTATACAATGAAGGCATTCGTAATCGTTTGGAAATATATGAATTAAATGATAAAATAGCTGATTATAGACAGACATGGGAAGACCACGTTAATAGAAGGGTAATGAAAGAATGCCAAAGAAGATTTTAAAGTACAAGCCGAGAGGGGAAAGAGGAGTTGGAAGACCCAAGAAAAGATGGTCGGACCAATAAGACGCAACAGATCTTGAGGTCTAATGCAAGAAGAAGAAGAAGAAGAAGAAAAACAGTGAGTGAACATTGCATGTGGGCACTCTTGTTGGATGATGCTTTGTATGGAATCCGACATCACAGAATCGCCATCGTCGGTCTGACGGATTTCGTATCTATACCCCAATTCTCTTAAGATACCTAAAATAACAGCTGAAAGTTCAAAGAGTACATTTATATGTTGAGACATCATAAAATCCCACAAATCTCTCCTGAACAGTACTGCCAGCACAATAGCGAAATATAATGTTCATCTGAGACTGACAAGACACGTCCAAAGTTTCATCTGGCTGAACAGATATAAATTCACAAACTGATATTTCTTTCTTAATTTCTTCATCTAATACCTGAGCTAGACATACAATAAGCTCATTTTGAATATCACTCGAAGTTCCTTTAAATTTTGAGGGGGATTCCAAATTCTTTCTTATGAACTGCTTCTTGCCCAAGCATTTCAAGATAATTGCCTTTATGAGCAGTCTTCACACTCGTCGTACCCACGGAAGGAAAGTTCTTGTTTCTCTAAGTAACACACCGCTTGAATTAATCTTCCATAGCTCGTCTATTGTGAGCTACTGATTCGTTATGATTAGAGCTGAAAGGCGTGCCGCTTCTGGTGAGGCATGATCGATATTACATCTTCCAAGAAGATGAAAACGCTTCGCTGTACTTCTTACATGAGCCATGATACAACAGGTGTTCAAAATAGCGTCCTTCAGCTCCGATGCAGGCATGACAACGCCGGACGAAGTTCTGTCGTTGGGCGAGCAACCTTGAGTCGCTCTGGCGATGCCATAGGCAGTGAGAATTTGTGATAATAGCCCCTCTTCATTTGTTCTCTCATACACAAGACTTTTCACATGACTCCACAAGAAAAAATCAAGTGGAGTCAGATCAGGCGAACGGACTGGCCATGGAACAGGACCTCCTCTTCCTATCCACTTGCAGGGAACGTCTGGTTAAGATGTGAAAAGTGAGATGTGGCTCCACCATGTTGAAACCACATACATTGATGTACCACAAGTGGGATCTGTTCAAAGAACCTAGGGAGTATGTCTCTCAAAAACACAGTGTACCTGCTCCAGTTAATCGGAGTGGAATAAGAAATGGGCCTATTAAATCATCGTTGACTTTGTACTAGAAATTCACGCGAAGTCTTTAAGAAAGTCTTATGTATAAACCAATAATTCTTTCTTTCTTACATTTCGCAGCCAGGAAGGGTATTTAAAGGGGAATCAGATTGATTCCTTATTGGATATGAAAGGTACTAGTTTACAGTGGTTAGTAGGACATCTCTCACATAACCCTAAATTTATAAACATTTCAAACTATGCCATAAGGCAATCTCTACAAAAACAAGGAATCATAAAAGACCGTAAACTCTTTTTCCGGAACATATTTGAATTACCCTCACAATCTCTGAATGTTATACAAGTCTTTTAATCGATCTTTGCGTTGACAGTCTTGAAAATAACATCTCCCATTCTGTTCCCTAGCTGTCAAATGCACAACTTGTGTTGAGGAAATAAAATCCTGCGCGACGTGGTTATCTGTGAGGAATGAAGGATTTGGTTCCAGATCGAGCCTTTAGAAGTCCAGAAGCGTTCTGTAGATAAACTAAAAATACAAAGATGTAAATATACCATCAAGCACAGTTGATAGCTCAGGTATAACAAACTAATACATTTTGCATTTTAAATGTATTAATTCTTAACAAAAAGCAAAAGATTTTATGCTATTCCTACAGATATTTTCTACACATTATACGGGGAAAAACTTTTTAAAGTATATTTATAATAATATGTTGATAAAGAATTGTATAAATTTAGAATTTGTTATTGATTTAAGGATGTTAAAATTGAATTCATATTTTAATAAACATTTTAATTATTATTTAACTTATATATTAAAATGTTAAATTTAATTGAAAAAATTTAGAAAATATGATTTAACTGGAAACAACCTAAACGAGTCATTGATCACAAGTGAAATAGCGTTTCTCTAGCAACCATAGTTTCACTGTATGAAATTTGTTCACAGGTTTTGGTTGACATATTTTATTCGGATCTGAACATTATCTTTTTAAAAGCTTTCAGTCTATATACGAGTACATTCAAATAACTAATAATAATAATAATAATTATTATTATTATTATAATAATAAAAATCTTGTGTGATACATTCACGTGACTTTCTCTATCGTTTATTAATGGGTATACAAATTACTCTTACTAAATCTTAATTTTCTGTCTACTACATTTTGATCCAAATAAACCTTTGCAGAAATAGCTACATTGCACATTTCGTTATAGTTGCAAAGAGAACAGCAATAGTCAGATGTTTAAGAACTGGACACTATATGCTGGCCTTAAAATTCCATAGTGTTTCCATGCAATCGCGAGAAACAACTGAATGTTGAAAGGACTTTAAGAGAATGACTAAGTAATGAATAATTCGAACCATTAATAACGGATATTTTGAGGCAATATTTTTAACACTTAAATGATTTCAGTCAAATTATATAATATATAAATTCAATAACAGCCCGCCTTAAAGCAATATGTGTATGTAACAATACATAAAAAGTGTATATTACAGTCATTGTATATGTTTATTATATTGTATACTTATGTAATAATGTTATGTGAATTATTACGCAATTTAATAATGTAGGAGCTGTGAGAATAATCGGTTAAAAGTTGCTAACAATGAGGTAGCCTTGAGGCAATAATGAATTAGAAGGTTTAGTAATGCTACTAGTCATTAATAATGTAATTTCTGAGACAGTTTATAAAATAGCCAATCAACAACCAGAAAAAAGCTTAAGTTAAATAAAAGTATTCTATTGGATTAGGAATAGCCAATCAGAGAGTTGAAATACAGAAGTTTACAAATTTAAGCAGTAGAAATCAAGTCATTTGTTTGCAGACAGTGTTCCTAACCGGACGCGAGATGTGTCCTCGAGAAATTTAATACGTATTTTGTGTGAGAAAAAGTGCAAGTATTTAATAAACGAACCTTACTGCTCTCTATATCAGTGAAGTGTTATTTAAATCGTGTCAAGAATTAATAAAAAGGAGTGAATAAAAATTTTAAATCTGTGTAAGCCTACATTCTTCAGTCGCACCACCTCCCTGCTAAGACATTCATGTCTCTAAAAATATAAATACTGACGCAGCCGAGGCAAACATAAATATTTAATATTTAAAGATACAGTCAAATTACAAAGTTAATATTTTTAAATTTTGGGACGAAGGCTACCGGGTACCATGCGTGCGGTTGCAACTTTTTCAAATTGGCTCCCAAAGCGTGGGGCAAATAACAACACAACAAAATAACTTCTTCAATTTCAGAAATGGCTTATGCCACAAAAAAATGTATTTGAAATAACTGTGTTTTAAGAAGATCTAAGTTTTTTGTGTAGTAAGCTTTCGTCTATCGCTTAACGTTTACCAGATATACAAGATTACACAAAACTCCTTCCAAATGAAGAACACTTCACAGACTCTTTCCAGAAAATTCAAGATAATTTTATATGTTATGTAAATATCTTTAATATGTGGTATTTTAATCAAAATCGTTAGACCATTTTTATAAAATCAAAATTTTCCAAAAAGGTTCCTTGTAAAGGGTATCTTCGTATCGCTTCCTTGGAAGATTCTAAACTTAAATACCAAGTTTGGTATTTATCGACTTTTCGCTTTTTGAGTTGTGCTGTTCACAGACACACACACAGGACATGTTTACAAAAATGCTTTATTTGGATACAGGGTGCCTCAAAACATGTATTTCCGGTGAAATATCGGCATCAATATTTTTAGTGGAATGCAATACCTTTTTTGGCTATTATGTACGTGGTAGAAAAGTAATAATCTTGCAAACCTTCATTGCTAAATAAGCGAACATCTCTTTGCAAATACCTCTAACTTTTTGTCATCTCTCCATTGGTTAAATAACAAAAATTTTCGTTGTATTTTATCTCCGCTGACTTATTGGGCAAGTTAAAGGAGCTATTAGCATAATCTACAATTTCAGTTAGAATTTGAAGTTTCATGCTTTCTTTTGGTCCACTGAACTATGTTCTGGTTTAATTCTTCATGCGACGGAAGCGTGTCGCCATATGGCACATATGCCGAATAGTGTACTATACTACAGAGTGATTTATGAAGAACTGATACATTTGTTTCTTTAATTGTTTCAAAACGAGTTATGATAGCGACAACTTATTATACCCGAAATTGCAGAGGCATTTTGCGAGGTTATTCACCTCTATAGCAAATGTTAAAAATGCCCTTCATCCTGTATAAGCCACAACTCAACACGTCGTTCCATGTTACTGGTCACTCGTTGAAGGACTCTGTTGTCAATAGCTTGAATCTCCTGTGTTATGTTGTGCTTCCGATCGTCCAATGTCTGGGGACGTGTGGCATAACCCCTGTCTTTTAAGTAAGCCCATAAAAATAAGCCCAGCAATGTCAAATCCGGAGATATCGGTAGCCACAGGTTCTTGGCAATTATCCGATCATCAAAGAAACTTGCAATTAGTGGCATGGATTCATTTGATGTATGGCATGTAGCGCCATCCTGCTGAAAATATCCTTGACTCAGTCCTACATCATTTAGTTACTCAGAAAACTCCATGAAAATGGAGTTCACATTGTTTTAAAAAAAATGGCCCCACTATTCTCTGTGCGGATACTGCGCACCAAATTCCGATTTTAACCGGGTGTATATGTGAGTTCACATGGCCGGAAAAACGGAACCATGTTTCATCTGTGAACCATGTGATGAACAATATGGCAGGATTTTGCACAATGAACGCCTGAAAGCAACGACAATAATTTAGTCGTCTATCCTTATCCGGTTCCTGTAACTGATGGACAACCGTAATCCTATACGACTTTAGGCCTGCACTTTTCACAGCACTCTGATACATTGAGTAGATGTACCCTGTCTCCTGCACAAACGTCTTGATGATTTTTTGGGTGACTGATCCAGTCGTAACCGTGGGAAGCCTAGATGAACGAGTTTTGCCTTTTTCACTCACCAGAGATCCAGTTGTTTCTAGTTTGTTTACCAGTACCAGTATTGTGTTTCTTTGGGGAGGATTCCGAACAGCAAAATCTCTCTGATATGTCCTTTGAGTAGTTGTAATTGAACCCGCAATCCAGTATTTCTTTACAAGGAAGAGTCGTTCATTAAATGTGTACTGCATTTTCACGTTGACTAGAACAAAATCTCAAAAACAATTGCCGACAATAAAACTACCAATTACGAATAAAACATGAACATCTGCGCATCTAATGTCAGGCAATCAAAACTCCAGAACATTCTGCTTAATTTGGTTCTAAAAGTGGGGCATTGAGTGAATTTCGAACAGAATAATTAAAGAAAGAAATGTATCAGTTCTTCATAAATCACCCTTAAGCATACATGAAGTTGGATGTCCGGTCTGCCAGCTGATCTTCAGCAGCATTCGTCTTCTTTTCTGAGGTTCTTGACGACGTATGAATGCCTAACTACTTTTATTTCGGGTGGGGTTTGAGAGAAAATAAATGTCACGTGTTTGGTATTTAGCCTAGATTTGTTGCAGTTGCAATAATTATTAAATAACACCGGTTCGCCATGGCTCCCTATGAAAATCAATAAAAGATGCTAATTTTCTTACCCTTACCCTCCTCGTTCAATTCCCTATGTGCAAGAACATGACACAACTAAAACAAAACATAGCATGCTTTATTCGAAAATAAACTATTACAGCAACAAAGGAAAGAGCGTAGTCTTAGTAGTTACCCTTTTTACCATTTATTAAACTTTGCAGAAAATTGCTCTTTTTCAACACGTCTTCACTTATTTGATTCACAAATATGACACGGTCCAGCTTACTACCGGCAACCAAAACTATAATTCAGCTAAAACTTCTCTAGAAGAATTAAAGGTTATTATTATTATTATTATTATTATAAATTTGAGACAAGACTGCATTTATCTTTCGAATTTTTAAATATATTTCAGCTTTAGCGATTTTAGAGATAGTAGTGTACAATGCCCACACACTTGGATGATATCCATTCGTCGTCTTGCTTCCCAATATAATTTTGATATTGAATCTAGTGAGTTGATATTAGTGCTGAACACTTAAGCAGATTGACCATATCCATGTTTGAGCTTTCTACATTACAAAGTACACGTATAGGTTAAGGATATATGCCATTTTTGTGCAGAAGAGCAGCCATGCAGTCGTGTCCAGTCAACAATCAAAAACTTGCCACAACTTCTTATACAGGATGTATCATAATTAGTGGCGCAAACTGAAATGGTTGAAAGTATACGATAATAGAAGCAAAAAAGTTGCAGTAAACATGGATCCACAAATAAACCGTGTGCGAGTTTTATTATTGGGAATGGCGGTTATGAGCCGCCACTGATGTGAATTACTTGAGGATGTTTCCCTAGAGCAACGTTGGAATATGCGGTACATACATGATGGAGCATCGGCACATTTTGCGG
The DNA here is from genome assembly GCA_030765065.1 of Deroplatys truncata. Lineage (NCBI taxonomy): Eukaryota > Metazoa > Arthropoda > Insecta > Mantodea > Mantidae > Deroplatys > Deroplatys truncata. The sequence goes on from CM060984.1 coordinate 173,409,822, forward strand.
CTACTGTAAGAAAACCTCTAATGTGGAGATATGGTCCAAGATGGATAGGTCGAGGAGGGCCTTACTTTGGCCTCCACGATCACCTGATCTCAATCCTTTGGATTATTTTGTATGGAATCATCTCAAAGGTGTAGTGTGCAGCACTCTCGTTGATACCGTTGAAGTACTGGAGCAGAGAATTGTGCGTGCTTGTCAAGAAATCCGAGATGACCCGAGGGTGTTTGAAAGAATTCGAAACTCGCTGCAGAGACGAGTGCAGTATTGCATCCAGATGCAAGGACGACACTTTGAACACCTCCTTTATTAGGGAAGAGTGTACAGTATTAATAACATGTAACATACTAAAGTAGAATTGTATTGCTTGTTATGTTAAGCTATGAGTGAACTTTGGGGCAACTTAGAATGGCAATTATCAAACAAAAAGTCTACTTTTCAAATTAATTTGTACTAATCAGAATGTTGCTTGATGAAGTCAGGCTTGTAATCACGCATTTGCAATTATCTCGCATATGGAGCATTAGTGGACCCATGTGGACTGGAACGTTTTTGCTTTATTATCGTATACTTTCAAACGTTTCAGTGCGCTATTATGATACATCCTGTATTGGTAGTTCAAGTATACTGGCTTTAATGAACACATGATACCAAGATTTACTAATTTTTTTTATAAATTTGGAATTTGATGAATAGAATTAATCTTCTGAACTATAACTATCCTTCCGAATAAGGACTCCTTGGAAGGTTACATAGGTTGTCCGATAATTTTCCAGATTTACAAAACAGAAAAACATTCGACAACACTCTAAAATGCATTTCAAGTGTTTTCTCAATATTGCAGGAGGACCCGAGTCTGTGAGAGGCAACGACGGCCGCTGGTTAGGCTCTGCCTGGCGCTACTCCGTCATTCATGCCGTGCTCATCTTCGAGGCAGGTGCTGGACTAGATGTGGACCAACTCCGCAACCTCTTGTTGACCAGAGTCGTGCCTCTCTACCCCAGGCTCACCAGACGTCCAGTTCCTCTACCACTCTCCGCAGGTATACCCACTTGTCGCATCATCTAGTCTCGATGAGCAACACAGGAAGCCAAAAAATGCATACCACTTTTGTGGTGGTTATCTATACATTTAATCTGAATTGAATTGTGCAACAACTGTTTTCGCTAAACCTGACAACGATAGACCATTGCTATGGCCGTCAAATGACCATGACGAGAGAAACCAACCTCGCTACACAGCAGACATACTCTTGACTTAATACTCCTGGATTTTAACATTGGGGAATACTAGAAGTGATAAGAGGGCTGTCCAGAAGTACCCGATCTAACAAAGAAAACACAAAAATGTTGGGGAAAAATATCTTTATTTCTCTACATAGTCTCGTTTCAGCTCGATACACTTTTCTCAGCGATGTTCAATAGCTTCGATACCCTGTTTATAGCGAGGACCGTCGAGTTCTACAAAATAGCCATCAACTGCAAATTCCACCTCTTCATTGTTGGAAAATCTTTTACCACCAACTTTGGAAACAGAAAATCATCAGAGGGGGCTAAGTCTGGCGAATAGGGTGCATGAGGAAGCAATTCGAACCTTAACTCATTGATTTTGGCCTTGACGATAATGGATGCAAACTGGTGCATTGTCTTGATGAAACAGAACCTTCTTTTCCACTAAATGCGTCAGTTTTTGCTTGATTTCATCATTCAAACGCTGCAATAAGTTTGCATAATACTCGGCATTGATTGCTTTTCCTCTTTGAAGATAATTAATGAAAATTATTCCACGCGCATCCCAAAAAACTGATGCCATGACTTTGCCTGCAGATGGAACTGCCTTCGCCTTCTTTGGAGCCATTGTTTTAACTGGTCCATCGTCTTAGGTGTGAAGTGATGGACCCATGTTTCATCCATGTTTATGAATCGACGCAAAAACTCTGCTTTATTGCAGCGAAACATCGCCAAACACTCGACTGAAACATGCTCACGAGCTGTTTTTGTTCCATTGTGAGTAAACGCGGTACCCATCTTACACACAGCTTTCTCATGTCTAAATGTTCAGTTAATATGTGATGTACAGCACTTTTTGAAATGCCTAGGATGTCTGCTAGCTCGCGCACTTTCAGTTCACGGTCATCCAATACCATTTTGTGGATTTTATTCACAATTTCTGGCGTGGTCACCTCATTTGGTCGATCACTGCGATGCTCGTCTTGGCAGCTCGTATGGCCTCGCTTAAACTCTGGCACCCAATATTTTACTGTTGTAAACGAAGTAGCAGACTCCCCCAGAGTAGAATCTAGCTCAGCTTTAATATTAGTTAGACTAAGACCTTTCAAATTAAAGTATTATATCACATAACGATGGCCAGTTTTATCCGTGTTTACAAATTCGCTGAGAGAGTTCAATATTATGACTGCCAAACAATTACTAAACGACGTAGCATCGTCAAACTTCAAACTTAAGCTTTATAAGGGTGGTACTTTCTACCATAGTCATTTGTTTGAAACAACAACCGCTATATATACGTCAAGTCGGGTACTTCTGTGCTGCCCTCGTATACTGCATCTCTAAGAGATCCAATTCTAGGGAAGCTCTACATTTGCTGCACTACAAAGAGATACTGCAATATCGTGCAGAGCAGTCCCCATGGACACAGCTGGAGGATCATTTCAAAGTGTGTCATTACTAGGCAGAGGGGTTTAGTAAGTAAATAGAGCAATCGTGTTACCGCACGTAGTATAGGTGACGTTAGGTACTGTGACGGACACTCCCCTCACCAACCCAACGACGGCTTCGTTGCGACTGTTCCATTTATTCATTACGTATAAAGACCAGTGGAGAACTGTGGAAATATGTCTAAAGTAAAAGCGACTTCATACACCAAATACTTCATCAAAATAAGCATCGTTTGTAATGAATTTTGGTATGGAACACTGGCACAAATGGCGAAAGCATCAAATGTAACACTAGAGCTCAAAGGACGTTTAAAACAACCTGTAATTCAATGAAACGCAAGAAACATGTAACATTATTAGAAAGGAACAATGAGGAAAGTGGACTTTTAACCCCCTCAGCTCCAAACTACGGATCACAATTTTTCGAGGATGTGTGTCATACGGTAATAAAAGCAGATATTGCTTTAAAAAATGTACAGCTTTCGGAGTAAAAGAAAAGACAATATAACTCAGATTACTGTATATTAATACCTTAATTAAATCATGAGGTAACTTCTTTGCACGCTATCAATAACTAAGCATACATTACTTTTTCCCCCCTAATACTCCATTCTGACCTACCTGCTATCGAAGTAATAAATAAATACTAGTGGTACTACTGCCTTGTGTGAGTGCAAATCTCTGTTTAAGAAACAATTTGTTTGTGCATGTACAGTGTTAAACTAAACCAGAAAATGTCAAAAAAGCAATAAATAAATTATTTAAAAAAATAACACTGAAGGAGGCCAGCACAAACTCGTAAAGATAAAACCATTACAAGCATTATTCTTCTAAAAGTACGGTCAATATTCTAAAACCACAATTTGTATATAAGCAGAGTCAGTCACCATAGTAACGAAAATTGGAAGTAAAGCATTTAGAAAAGAACCAAACTGTTAACATGTGCAGAAGATGCCTTCAAATAGAGATTTGACTTTAGAACAACCCCGTACCTCCTCTTCATTTTACTGAATTTTATGTAACTAGGAAATCATAAGCAATAGACCAATCTTGTTACGAAAAAAAGTTCTGCAACTCAATAAAACTCGTAATTAGTAAAACAAAAGAACATAACGTACTTACTTTATTCTTGTTTTTTTTATTCAGAGACGCAATTGAAATTAATAATTTTCCTCTTTTAACATCTGATATCTCTAGAATTAATCTTATAATAAAACCACAGTTTCATTAATTGCCCTTAGTTTTTAGAATATTTTAAATGGATTACATTTTTATTCTACATTTACTGACATGTTTATTGATTTTCATAAATATTAGTTTGGGATTATAGTTTATAATACTTATTTTATAGGGAAAAGCGTAGGGTGCACTGCTTTCAAACTGTACATCATGTTTGTTTACAGAGAACACTGCGAGGTTACAATCGCCTCCGCCTTCTTTCGCCACCAACCTTCGGCGTGTTCCTAACTTGGTTTGCTTACTATAAATCCTCTGCCTGGTCATGACATTGTTTTGAGTCAATCTTTTGAAGCGAATATCGTCTCTAAGAGGGAGGACGTAATACTCGTATACGTGTGTCGGAGAAGTTGCCTGCCGAGCACAGTGTTCGGTTTGAAAAGTACTAATAAGGTAATGACCCCCGTCCCGTCGTGGGTGAAATGTGTATGTTTGAAACAATGAGACGAGGGTCTGCCTTACTGTCGGGGTAATGGGAGGAGAGTTAAGACGATTAGTTATTTACATCTCTTTGACGGACAACATGAACACCGAGCATGTACGTATTACGGATCGCAATCCCTTCTCCTTTATTAAGCAGAGCGACATATTAACCTTTCTTGCATAACCATACCAATGTCCATTTATTCCGTACAGATAATGTTTTGTTTATATTTACGGAAGAGAGCCGCAACATTCTCTGTTGACAAATTAATGTTGCCTTACATTAGCGATAACTTTCACGGATCTTCGATATTGAACGCCGTACTTACTAGGCAGTCTCTCCGGCAAACGAGTCATACGTCTCTGCGTAAATACTAGGCGGATGGAATTCTAGACTCAGCAGCTAGGAAAGTGACGTCATACAGCACTTCAAGACACTTTGAAATGAATACGCAATACCTATGCACCATAAAAAGATATTGTAATGTCGTGCACAACAGTCTCTATGGACGCTATGGCCAATGTTGCTCTTGCACTAACTCCCCGAAATCAGAAATGTTTGTATAGTGTTTTTATTTGAACTTACGTGGTTGCAGAAGTCTGATATGACCTAAAGCTCCTCTATATTTTTATATATAACAAAGTTATAAACCACACATTTATTGTGTTGAAAGCTGCATACATTTTTGCACCTGCTTTTTTCTTCTTTTGAATATCTAACAGTGTAAATCTCACTGAAACGAAAACAAGTGCGGAAATTGTAAGTCGAGGTGGGCACATTGGAAAGAATAGCTAGAATATTTCTAGAGCAAGAACGGTTTCAGCAGGCTCACGTAGTTGAAATTTTACCTCCAGGAATTTCAATAATACTGTTGACACACTTCAAGTTTTATTTAAATCAGTATGGAATTAAGCACAGTTTATGCACGATTTTCAGCGAAACGGTACACACATGGAGCTGAAATATTGCATATAAAAGTTTGAAAAATATATACCAATACATTGACAATTTGGTCGAATTTTCTATAAAAGGAGAAGTTTTTGTGCAGAGGCGTGTTTGCAAATGGCAACATTAGTGCAATGGAAAATCTATGTTTTTATTTCTGAAAAATGGTAGCCTATACGATGTATGATTCTTTGCGTTTTAGTAATTTCCAACACAACCCTGTGATTCACAATTCATTATTCTCTTAATCGAATATTTACTTTTATTCGTGGGTATCATTAAATTTTACCGAAGCTACGGCAAAGTTTTCGTTACCAAATGAACACACTCACATTAAAATTATGATTTTGATTATAGCTCAGCTCATGACCTATACACGCAGGTTTCGGTTTTGTAACCACAACAGTGAACAAAATATAACAGATATTCGATGTTGGTTTGCTAAGAAGCTGCTGAATCACTGTTGCAGACATTTCACGCTTCCAGGCTTGAAAATGGATTTTGGAATATTTTAATCTCTAAACTACGTGTAATGTAGCATTAAGATAATATGTTCAATAAGTTTAAGCATGCATGTTCCATTGGTAAATTAGTTCAGATGAGAAACTGAATGTATCTTTAAGTTTTGATGATTGGGAGTGTTTGTAGGTGCAGGTCACTGCTGGTTGCCAGACTCCCAGTTCTGCATAGACAGGCATGTGTTCGCGGGTCCGCCGTTGCTCACCACAGAGAAACAACTTCAGGACTACGTGGGACATCTTCTAGGGGAAGGTTTGTCCAACGATAAACCGCCTTGGGAGTTACATGTGCTGCACAGTGTAGGACGACATCAAGATACGGTGGCTGTACTCCGTGTGCATCAGAGCGTTGCGGATGGTATGGCATTGGTCCGAGTTCTTTGTCATTCCCTAGCAGACTGTCAGGTGCTACATGTCCCCCAGGTAAAGTGAATAGGTTATGCTCTTCTTGTTATCTACAAGTCAAATATGGGCTGTTAAATGTTTGAATTTTGTATGCACGGTATCACAGAAGAAAGCAAAAAGGTAAGCAATGTAATGAAACTTAAGCTTGTCCCTTCAACATTTCAATGTGTATAGAATAGTAAACATCAAGCTACTGAGCTAGGACTAGTTATAAAGTGTTTCTTTTTCCGAGTATAATGCCTCGCCAATTAAGGCCGGCTACGAAATGCCATCCATGTTGATGGAAACACCAGGTATTATCCGACCGAGGCGAGTGGGTCTGCATAAAGAATGTGACCATGTGGTTGACGCAATCTTAGCGTTCACCTCGGCTGATAATTCCGCGGTGATATCATGTTAGTTATAAGGTGATCATAATACAATTTTGGAACGCGGGACTCTCCTCGCTGTTAGAATAACGCACAGCGTGACTCAAAATGTAGAGTTTTGCACAACACATCTAATAAAACGTGATGCGTGAATAGAAAAGGCATATTTTCAAGTCTGTGCCACTGGGCTGTTGTTATCATTATTATTATTATTTATTTATTTATTTATTTACGGACGCTCTTTAACTGCTGTGGGTCTTTAGCGTCCCATTCTATATTGGGTGTAAAAGATCGGCAATTTTGCTCAGAGGCCTCTTTATCAGGCTTGAGGTTCTTTTACGTGCCATAAATCTACGACACGGGACCACCTGCTTTACTTTCCTTCCGAAGGAAGCCATGCTAAGGATTTTACGCCCGAAAACATCCATAGCCCTCCGCCGGGTTTGAACCCGCGACCTCGGGAACTAGAGGCTAACATGGTAACCACTACACCACGGAAGACGACTGGGCTGTTATGTACACTAACGTGCATAAAAGGTGACCCATAATGGAACGCAGCTGTTTATGTTGGTACTGACAAATCTAGCCCCAACCTCTGCCAGCATGACTCTCTCTGTTTCGAAAATTCAAAATTAACATTGAATTATGGAATACTAAACACACAACTGAGACGCCGAGTTTAAGCACGACGATTTAGTTAAAAAGCGTTCCAAATCTATCGAACGCTGTTCATAGATGTGTCTGCCTGTAAATCCATCCTAACGCTTCCGCTGTGACTGAATTTGTTTACAGTGATGGTATAGTAGCACTTGAGTATCAACTTTTCCTGAATATACGGTTGAAATGTTAGCTTTCTCTCGCATGTGAATGTTTCACATAAACATCATTCAGGGCACCTTTAGTATATCAGACACATGCTCGCAAAACTATAACCGCCATGCATTAACCTTCAAATTAAATCATGAAATTTTAGACCCAGCCAAATAACTTTTCAGGTTCAAAACAGAGAGTTTTCAGTATTATTTCTATACTATCGCTGCTGCTACCAAGAATACAGACTCCATAGCAGAATCAATAAAAGCCGGTATACTTTCCAAACTGAAATACCAAAATCATTGCAATTAATTACTTTGCAGGCGATTTACGCGGACTAATTGCTGTGAAGCCAGTTTGAATACCCAAATTATTCTGGATGTTGTCTCTTCAGTCATGAAAATGCTTTGAATATTTGCAGCGACCACACTTTGGCGCGCTGGCCTTCACGCTGAATATGTTCCGAGCCTGTCTAGTTGGACCTCTGACATTGCTGTTCTGGCTTTTGCTGACGACGGAGGATTGTAACCTACTGAATCAACGCAAAGGATGGACTGGAACATTCTCTGTCACATGGTCTGCAGCAATAACGTTGCCCAAAGTTACCCGGATAAAGCAAGTCACCAGGTCCACTGTGAATTGCGTGCTGCTGTCCGCTCTTGCTGGAGCAGCTAGAAGACTGTTGCAGGGTTGCGGAGTGAAACAGCCTCCAGACATGAAGGTATAATATTCTTCAACATCCACATCTAAACAAAAGCTTCCCAAATCTCGCTTTGCATATTTATTTAAAGTTGTATTATTTGGACAGTTAAGGTTATTGAATCTGTGCTCTTAGTTTGTGTGTCTATGTTACTTCATTTTTACATGTGAAGCAGGCATACAAAACCATTAAAAGCTCATTATCTTACCATAGTAGCTTTAAAAATCCATACACTTCAAGCAAGTACGAGATATACTCACGAGTAAAGAGACAAACAGCTGATTCGTCTGATATTAAAATACCCTCTAGAAAACGTCCTCTGCCGTTGCCCTTCTTTCCACTCCTGTTGTTCATCCTTAAGGCGTAAAATGCTTTACCTATATAAGCAGCATATCTTACCTTGTACACGCATACAACAGGTGAGGTCAATGATTTTCAGTCGTAGCAAACTATATCCCTTCTATTCTCATTATCTATGTTCACTATATTTTTGCCTTTCCGGATAGTTAATCTCAGCTTACTAAAATCTCACTCAACTAGGGTAACTTTATTCAGAAAAACAATCCTTGGGAAACGGGCAAAATTTGTTGCTATTGACGGTGCATTTAGATCAGCATGTTGAGTTTCTTTACACTTCTACTCGCGAGCTCTAGTTATGTCCATTCTGACAGATAACGATGAATGTTTACTGTGAATATTATAAATTATCCCAATAGACACAGCTTGATGTTAGCAGCTGCAATTTAATATCAATGTTTAAGGGAAGAAGTGTGTCTGGCCATATTGCTCAGTATGAATGGTAGCATGTAATATACAAATGGATTTGCAGTTGTACGAAAATAACACAAAAGTACCAAGGAATACACAACAAACAGGAAAATAAAGACATTGTCATAAGCTCTTTAGCGAGTTTGTGCCAATCGTCTTGAAATTCTGAATGTAAACGCTGATTCTCAGCATTAACTTTTTTAAATTTGTTTACTATGCATAAAAGTAAAGCCATGTAGCACTAATTTTTGCACAAGCTTTATTTCTTGTAAAATTTTGAACTACAATTTCGAAATTATTTTTCGAAATTAATGGGTGACTATCTATAAAAGTAAAGCCAGATATTCTTCTTTACTTCTATAGCTTTGTGGTGGTAGCTAAATACCTACATACTTTATACACTTTCCATCTTGCGATTTCTGCGGTTTCAGCCAGTACCCTGCGATGTGGACTGTTTAGCCAACTGCCAGAGTGTTGCGATAATGACAAATGAAGTGGATAGAATGTCGCGCAAATGTATTTCAGGACTAACATTGGCTGTGCTAATATTTATAGGATAAAGCAAACCTCTGTAAAGAAATATTTGCCCGAACAAATAGATCAGTCGAATCCAAGTAGAGCAAACTTTACCAATGATGAATGATTCATTCATTCGTTCATCGATTTCTTTATTACAAATTTCAACAGCAATGGTAATATAATAACAAACAATTAAAATAGCTTACACGCACATAGAAGTCGTCAACTGCAGCCTATGTTTCAAAATTTGCACTTCTTCCTGTCATTCATACACCATCCTGTAGTTAATCGTGCAGCATAATTCTATATTACATAGTTTTCATTCAATTGCTTACTAACATCCAAGCATTACTATTCATTATTTTGACATGTGTTAGTACGTTAATGCATATAAGAATTTTGATAGTATATCAATAACGTTTTGGAATACATTCTGAGTATCTCTAACCCGCATAAAAATGTTTATATAGCTAATAGTTTCAATCTACCTATATTATTTAACAGTTAGGTATTTAAATTACATTCATTTCAGCATAAATTTTGAAACATCCAAGAGTATAAATGCAAATAAACTAAAAGTATACTATTTTACTGAAAACAATCAATCCTCTTTACACATACTTGGAATTAAAGCTGAATTATAGAATTTACCTGCAATCTGTGGTGTTAAATTTGTGTTTGCTTTTTATAATATCAAGGTAGTGCTTCCGGTTGACCTGCGGTCCGATGTCACCACTCCACGCCTTAGTTCAAGACTGGGGAGTAAGTTAGCACCTGTGGTGATTGGTCTTCCTGTAGGGGTAGAAGGTGCTGTGCCTCGACTATGGGCAACTAGGCGTAATTTAGACACACTACGCACATCAGCTGACCCTGTGGTCGTCTATGTTGCAACAGCAGCTCTCATGGCCACAGTACCTGGAAAGTTAGCTCGCAAACTTTTGTCTGCACTCACTGGAAAGGCCACTCTGCAGGTAAACATAAACAGAATGCAATGCTTTGTTTTTGTGTGAGTGTGAAATCACGTATGCATTACAGAAGAGGGAAGAGAGAAGGGCCACAGTAAACAGGGGGGGAGAGAGAGAGCAAGAGTCTGTTTTCATGTTTACTCACAAGTACCCCACATGTGATTACACATTTAACTTAAAAGCAGAAAAATTAGCTTTGAACCTTTGATTTCCGCAGCTCTCTTTAACCAACCAGCGTCACCAATGACCAGCACATTGTTATTTTGTGCTAGTTTATATCCCAGCGATTGAATATAGAATATAGGAGGAGTATAGTTGTCTTATCTTTCAAATCCTAAGAGAACTCATTGAAAGCAAAGATGATATACTGCTTAGCTTCAGTCATCGGATTGCATAAAAAATTATTAACTTGGACGAATGATCACATCAAGTTGTGAGTCTAATTTTTGCTGAATCCGATCACTGAAGTGGTCAACACTTGAATGCACGATTATCTTCTTACTCTGAGAGATCTGTTTTTATCAATAGACGACACGTCCACCGAAACATGATTGGCTGCTCTTCAGTCTATAAGAAGCTAGGGGACGTAGAATATCATTGACTATAAATACCAACATCTAAGACCAACCGAACTTCCTAGAGATTAAATTAATGTTTGCTTGAGGCTCTGACCACTGAAGAACCATAGATGGCGTTCACCAGATACCTCCAGGTAACAGATCCCACATCCCACAGTAAGGCTTTGACCTTCTTTGAGGGCACCACCTTCCTGCTCAACCTCACTCCACTGCCTCAGAAATTTGAACCAAACTAGTCCTTCCGGTTCGCCTTTTGGGATGCCAACGGCTTGAGTGATAAGGGAAATGAGCGCTGATCAGATCACTAGTATGCTTTGGATCTCATACTAGTTGGGAAATACATTTACGTCCTAAACTTCAATTCCGTCTGCTCGAATATGTTTGCCATCACAATGATCGGGTGCCCGGTCTAGGGGGGCGGCGCTGCTGTACCGGTAAGACAAAATATGGTCCACAAGCCCATTCCCACTCTCCCTGCAAACCCTTGAGGCAACACCGGTATTTGTTGAGTTCGGAGGTGCTGAGATTCTAATAGTCTCTATGTAGTATCCACTCAGTAGGCTGTCCGTACCTGCGGATTACCAGTCCATTCTATCCCTTCATCCCTCTGTCGTTTTGAAACAGTGTTGGCGTTCAGGTCCCCATGGAAGTCAAAGGACAACACAGTCATTCCATGACAGACCGAATCCCAGCTCAGAGTGTTGGACCTTGGCAACCCACATACCATCCACATTGACTTTGCAATCATCTAGAAATACTCCTACCATTTCACGCTTACATCATGTTCCACCTAAATCCTTAGTTTTTTTAAGATATAGAATATGGTCTGGTGTAGCAAGAAACATAGACGTAATGGATAGGTGCAATAGATAACTGTTCCTAAATACTTCTTCACATGCCTGTAGAACCCCTTAAGTTAACATTATTCTCCCAAATACCACCACCAGGTTATGTTCTCCCTGTGGCACAATATTCAGCATCACTTGACTCCCACATTTGCCCCTGGCCAATTTCTTAACAGGATGATGGTAACCAAGTAAAAATTTCCCAGGGGAGGTGGGCCATGCTGAGCCTTACTGCCAAGTATGCTTCCAGGGAACCAGCCTGATGTATCGCTCTTGTATGAGAGTCCTTTGATCTTTCTCCTCTGAATCTTGGGGAGCAATCACAGTACCTGAATACCTTACTCTCATCTCACCTTGCATAGACTAGCAGCATGAAGAGAGTGAGGTAGAACCGTCTTCTCTCCCCTTTCCTTTGCAGGGGTAAAACAGAAAAAAGCAAGAAGCAAATAAACAACCAAACATAAAGTTTATGACCACCCCAGACTTGGACTGCAATCAGAGTTTAACCTAGCTGTTTGTATCTCTAAATTTTCTCTGACCTTTAACCAAATAAGTAGATGGTTCCAAATTTACTTACCTGGCTAGAAAGATTTTTACCATTATCTTTAAATTGTTTATTTTTTTATTTGGGATTGAACATTTTCTTTTAAAGGTTGTAATGAGTAAGTAAAAATTAAATAAGATTACATTATTTACCATATCATGGTAATCCTTTTAAATCAGCCATTTTACTTTTTTCATATAAAGAAATTTTAAATTCCTTGCATTAATTAAAAGTTTTGTTGAATAATTTATTAAAAAAAATATTTCCTTTGAGGCTAATCTGGTAACATATATAAATAAAGCTAATATTACTCCTCCAAAACATTTAGAGTTATTATGCCATCAGTAAAGCTTTGACTCTTATTTTAGCTGTCTGTAGTTTAAAAAACATAATAAATTTTCTAAGAATGATTCTGTATAATTTTGTTTTATAGTTCAGCTCCCTGCCTGGTCCTGCTTCCACCATTCTAGTTGGTGGACACCCGCTAAAGGGAGTGTATCCACTGTTGCCTGCACAGAACAGTCTAGGACTTGCAGTGTCAGTTTTCACCTATGCAGACCAAGTTTATGTAGCCATCATATCTGACAGTACGCTTGGCCCAGCAGCAAACACACTTCTGCACCACCTTAACTGCCAGGTGGGCTTACATACAAATTATGTTTCAAGTTAGAGAGATATCAGAATAATTGAGTATATTTCAATTATATAGAATTCTTTCAATCCACTTCAATGAATGTTTAGTTTTATATTAATATGTATGCACATGACATATGTTATTGCATCATCTAAGTTTAGAGTACACATAACTTGCTGGCCAAACTCTGCTCATCAGTGAGCAAATGTCCTACAGCATAAATCAAACAACTCTGGCTTGGACATCATTGTAAAACATTTTGGCAAGTACACATATTTATCCCTCTTGACCGTTAATTTATACGTTTCTTGCTCTGTTTTTTAGATTGATCTATTATGGCAGTTGCTTTTACACAGACGTGTACCTGGTGAATCTCGTTCCCACATTCTTCTTCGCAGAGCTGATGTTACAGGATCTCCAGTGCGAGAGGTAAATTTTTTAGAATGTCTAGAAATATGAACAATTTTATTTTAACAATAGCTCTGCTATACAAAGTTAATTATGTTAGAAAATGGATTATGCATTATATTTCCTAAAAATTTCCTTAATGATAGTGTTTTTCAATATGTATCAACACTGTACCAAGGATTAAATATATATTTATTATAGAAAAGTTACTCCTTAGATAAGAAGAATCTTAAGGGGATCTCTGAATGCATGCACATGAGAGAGAGAGAGAGAGAGAGAGAGAGAGAGAGAGAGAGAGAGAAATAGTTGCAGCTGATAAGTTATCAAAGAGATGATCATATATTTATGCCTAGTTTGTGATATGGTAATAATATTGAATGGTTAAAGTGCTGGCCTCCCACTATAGCAACCCAGTTTTGGTTCCTTCCATTTCAACCCCAGCATTTCCAGTGACCATGTTCATTAAGTTGCCCACTCTGGGATTTCAAGATGAGGGACTGTAGGTAAGTTCCCCTCAGGTTTGACTGTTTATGTATGTGTATAAATATGTGGGTTTGTAGGCAAAACACAAATCAACTAGAATATCCTTCATATATAATTCCTTACTATATTATAGCATTCATACAATATATCAATCCTCTATTCATGTTATGTTACTCATGGAAAAATTGGGAACTAAAAATAAACTCAAACTAAAGTAATATGGACTTGGTTGCATATGCGATACAGAAAACAGAACAAAACATGTTATTACAAGCCTAGTTTTGTTGCCAGTAAACCAATGCAGGAGAAAAGAAGAATCACATGCTTTCAAAGCGACATTTTAGCATGGCAGTTTAACTTGGTAAAAACATAAATATATAACAATAAATATTTTGAAAATAGTTAATGCTACAAGAGATGTTATTTGACAAAAATTGTATAGTTAAATGAGCTCTACTTTTTTTGGGCAGTATGGTTTTGTTCATCTCTTATGGTTTACCAATTACAAAAAATTCATTTGGATGAAAGAGGACTTCAAAGGCCATTCACATATACATTTTGTATCATATCTTATGGTATTTTAAACCAAATAATTAGAACCATTTTTGAGAGAGAAAGAAAATATCATGTTTTCTATACAAAACATAATTTAAATGGGGCAATTCCATGAAAATGTTTGTATTGTATCTTTGAAAGATGCTAGACTTAAATATGAAGTCTGGTATTCATTTGACATTTAGTTTTCAAAATATGCCCCTCTCTCTCCCTCTCCCCCTCTCTCCCTCTCTCTCTCTTGAATATTTATTAAGAATATAATGCTTCCTCTACCTACGATAAGGTGAGTCCACACTGTTCAACATATCAACAGTTAACATACAACAATTAACAAAATGTTTTACTCAACATGTTAAATACCTTCAACTTGTACTTGTAACTGTGAGCCTTTTAACATTCCATTCACACCAGTTGACTTTTTGGGACAACAAAATCTCTCAACTAAAAGCAAAATGGACTCCAGTGATGAGGATTTGGCTATTGCTATTTGTATCTGTGCTTGGTGTGTAATAAAAAGAAGATAGAAGGTGATGAGGCTCTATCTTGTTAATCAGGACAAGAGCAAAAACATTGTTTTCATTCATTGAAAATTCAGGTCAGGTTTGACTTCAACAATTTCTTGAGAACAAGTCAAAGTGACTTCTACTATGTTTTGAGCAAGGTTTCTAAATAATTCACAAAAAGGACATATATTTGAGAGCAGCCATTCCAGCTACCCAACTTGAGCCTTTTTTGCAATTCTCTAGCAAATTGAGGCTATGTTTTTCTTTTTCCAATATTGCCTCTGGAACAACAATAAATTGCACATAGTTTGGTACAATTGTCCATCCTTTTTGTTACATATAATGTTCCATAATGGTAGCCTCAACAAAGATTTCATTAATGAAAGTGTCCTTTCTTTCGTGCATTCCATAACTTCACATGAAGTAAACCAATCAAGGATACGAGCACAGAATGAATCAACACGGAAGACCAAACACAATAGCATAAAGGAATCAGAAGTACGCTGTTCCATGGTTACAGTCTGGAAATTTCTGAAGTTCACCCAATCACATTCACAGAGAGCGAATTAGCAAGTTTTCCATTAAAAGCAGAAAAACCCAACATGTTAAAAGTGCCAAGCACAACTCTTTCGGTTAACATGTTAAGTCAATTCTGCAATTAAAATTTGACCAACATGGAAACTGTTAACATGTTGCACTTAACAAGTTTTGTTAAATGTTAATCAGTGTGGGCAGGGCTATAGGTAAGCACTAGAGAAAGTTAAAGAAAGAAGATAGTGTTTCTTTTTTAATCAAACTAAGAAAACTTAAAAATATGAAAGAAAAGAAACTTATCCATGGACATAGGAACAAATTTATAGTGGATAAAGAAGCATAGAAACCAGGCATATTTTCTTCAGGTGATTTCAGTGTTGCTCATCATATCTTTCTCATGTTCGTCATCACTAACTCTATAGCCTGCTAAGAGTTAATGTACAAGTTGAACATGGACAACAGCAAGAAAAAACCTGCAGTGCAACATAGCAAGTGAGTTGGTATTAGATATCATTACTGTCATTGTGCATTTAAAGCTGTAGGGCTAGGGAACCTCCTACAGGGAGGGCCAAAAGACTACGAACCACCTGCGCTGTGTTTTTCCTGTCCGCATCCTCGGCCCTCATTGCCATCTGCCGCTATCATAGAAATGCATGGATCAAACCATACAAGCCTTTAAAAGTAGTTTTAAAAATGTTGTATGGTTTCATCCGTGCCTTTCTATGATAGCCACAGACGGCAACAAGCGCCAAGAACACAGACAGGAGAAACACTGCACAGCTGGTTCATAGTTTTTAGCTCTCTCTGTAATAGGTATATACAAGAAATGCTAGATGACAGAAAAGGAGTTTGTAGATATCTTAAATTCAATCCTAACTTAATTAATCATGTTAGTAATTGTAAAAGAACATTCCAGAACACAAATGCAAATATTTTCTTCAGAGAGGCATTTAAGCTCAGAAAGATCTATTGTCAGAACATACATAACATCTTTGTACTGACATGCTTAAGAGCAACAGTGAAAGTGATCCTGGTAATTTTTTTTTAAGTAGCTTCCTGAAGACACCCAATGTTTGCTATACGTAAAAATAATAAATGTTATTTTGAAATTAATCTTAAAACAGTAAAGAAATCTTAATATAAAAAAATAACTAACCCTTATGATGGCACCTTAAGAAAACAAAAGTATAACTTGGTAAAGGCAAATGCATAAGGGTACATCATCAATATCTGTAAACCTATCAATGTAGACATTGATGATGACAATTATTAATTTATGTAAAATGCACTTGCTGAAAATGGAGACAACCTAAATACTCTTACTAGCTTCACTCACTTATAACTGCCTGTTGAGTATCAGATGAACTCTTGAGTCATATTGTTGAAAGCCTGGGGTGTCCTCGGATGGCCTATGAATGAAACTAGAGGATTGTCTGCTTCTAGCAAATCAAAGTTCATGATTTGGATATTATAAGGAACTTCAATCCCAGGAACAAGAGACATGGAGAATTCTCGAGCAGATTTAAAATGGAGGAGAAGGTAAGAAAACTGCATTACGAACTTTGATTTGCCAGAAGCAGACACCCTCTATTTAGCTTCATCCATCAACCACCATTGACTCCAGGCTTTCAACAATATGACTCAAGAGTTCCTCCAACAGCTGATGATGTGAGCTCATGCTCATGATACATGTTCTGCAAAATAAATAATTGAAGCTAGTAAGTGAATTTTATTAATTGCTTCACTGTATGTGATTCACCACTTTTTGGATATTAATTTATGTATGTTTATAAAAGAGCAATTTTGACTGCTTATAAGACATTTCACTATACATTTCTAAATTATTGAACTCTTCATACTTAAAATTAATAGAAAAGTAATTTTTAATGGAGAAATTATCATTGTACTTTACAGTTTTTATTTCAACTTCTAAATGACTAAAGGACTAAAAGGGATCAGTATTTAACTGATACTGTTCGCAATTTAAAAATAATTCAAACTAATTACAGTTTGTAAGCCATCTTCAAATCTTTAAAATAGGTATGATTAAGGAGGTATGGATTTGCTATTATTTCCCTGAATGCGATGGCAGAAGTTCTTTGATCCCTTAACCTGCAAAATAACTATGTGACTAAAGGGAAAGTAAGATATTTAAAATTTCATCTATTCCATTTTCCTTCATTAATTAGGAAGTTCTTTCCACTAAAGATACTTTATAGCAGTGGTAGGTGCTGTGTAAGATGACAAGAGCATGTGAACACCCTAACATTTAACACCTTGTGGATTTATTGGTTATTGTTTGTTTAAATGCTATTAGATGTGGCATATATGTGGTAATTTAACATCTACGGCATTTAAATTTAACCACACTACTCCTGTAAACTGATGGAACCTGGAAACAGGATTGTTAACATATCTTGAATTGTGTTTTTGTACATGTGTAACTGGTATGACATACCTTATGGATCAAATATGTACAGGTTGAGCACACTTTAAAGCAAGCACTAGTGTGCTAAGCTTCTCCTGCACTCTTGTCTCCATACTATCACTACAATTTTATGTCAGTGCCACTAGGTGGTAGTTCACTACTGCAGAAGCACATGCATGAGCACAGACACTTCTCACAATTTATAAATTATTTCATTCTTGCCCTAAAGCATTGTAGGTACTTAATTATATAACACAACAAACATCCTTTCTTTTGCCAGACAAGTTACTACCACTACCACATGTATCTGCTGATTTTCCTCCCATTTCTGTAATTACTCATACAAGGAAACTTTGTTAACTGTATATCGTGGACCTTTACAAAATTAAATTTAAAAATCTACCCAGATAAGCAAACTGGTTATTTTATGTTTAAGTGCATAGAACTCTATTGCCTTAAGGTTGTATTTATCCATTTAGGCCTGACACTTTAACCCAAACATACAATCTATGTACATTTCTTATTCCAGCTTCGTTTACGCTTAACATGTGTGCAAGAGGAAGTGCAGCGGCTATCCACAGCAAAAAATCCAAATCAGCAGAACACTGTGACAGATTCTTCTACAGATCAACAAGATGCTACTCGGCTTGAAAACCTCAAGGCAGAGTTTTCAGAGCTTCTCTCTGAACTGAGAAGACGTAATTCTGCTGCAGTTCCTTCTAATACTCCTGTTTTTGAGGTATGAAATGTACAAAAAGTAAGAAGAATTTCTTCTACTTTTTGATTAGACATAATAGAAAGCTCTTCTCTCAAGTCTTTTGCTAAGGAAAAGGAAAATTTAGTAGGGGAACAAGAACAATTAAACATCTTTTTTTTTCACTGTGCACAGGATGAGGAGGTGAGTGGCGAATTCTGGTGTCCTAGACGCAGAGCTATGTCATGTTCATCATCAAGGCGATCAAGCCGCACACTAGTTGGATTCCTGACTTCTGCAAGGCCAGCAAGTTATATAGAAACATCTTCCAGAAGTCCTACAGTTGCCTCAAGTCCCGTTACATCTAGAACAGCAAGACCTTCTAGTTATATAGAGCCACATTCCACTTCCTGTTCGGTTGCTCCCAGAGCAGCAACCAGTGAGTGCATTCTGTCTCGCAACATGGACAGCCCAGTCAAGTTTATTACACACCATCACCAACAATCCATCATTCCAGAACTTCCAAACAAATTGGCAGACAAAGAACAGCAGACTGAACTTCAAGAAAACATTGACTACAACAATGCAATGGCAAAATCAAAAGCCTCTATCCCCAACGAATATATGCCCCTCATTAATCCAACTCTTACCACTGTTATCATTGAGAACTGTCTTGATGTGCCCCCTAGTTCTAAAGATGTAGCTCAAAGCTTACACCATAATGAACAGAACAGCAATAACATCATACATGTTAATGAAGACACCATTCAAGTTAGTGATAATGAACTTAATGAAGTGAAAGTATTAAAAATTGGTGATCATAAACACGTCATAGAGCCAACAAACACTTCATTCAGCAACAATGAAGGCCAAAGACACAAGGAAGAAGCACAATGTGTTGAACACAAAGCTGTGAATGCTAAATACTTCCCATCAGAGGCAACAGTACAAACAGACTTAAATGATAATGAAAAAATCAAAACTTTTGAAAAAGGCATCACTCTAAAGGTTGCATATAATAATCGTAGAACAACCCTTGAGCAAGTAGACTTTTGCACGCAGTGTCCTTCTCTAGATACGGAGAGTTACAATCAGGAAGTGAATCAATATACCAGTGAAACAGAAGCAGTAAATATTACTAATGCTCAGATATGTCAAGATAATACACAGGCTAATTATAGTTCTGATGAAAATGCTCATATGTTCTACCAAACACCCAATATCAGTTCAAATTCACTGAATACCACTATTCCTAATTTTCATCTGGATAAACAGACAGCAATTACTTCTAGTGATTTACAGTCACCAAAAGATGAGTCACATGATGCTAGCAGTAGTAAAAGTGAAAGCATTAAAGTCAAAGCTGAATCATTTAAAAATTATAGTGAAGAAATAAGAATTCAAATGCCATCTTGTTCTTCAAACAGTACAAACGTTTATATTTCCAACACTGATCCCAAGATCAAAAATGAAATTATAAAATACCATACTAGCACAGAATCTGTTCTTAGTCCCTCACATTCAGCAGCAAGTTCTAATGCAGATTTTTCAATTGGTTATTGCTTAATGGAATCACCAGAGAATAGTCCAACAATTTCAGCAGGTAGTCCAAAATCTTCATGCAGTGTTGCAAGTATTACTTCTATCTCATCAGAGGATACCATTAATTCTTCTAGCACATTTCCTCCAAGTATAGCAGGTAGCCCTGTGCAGTCAGAAAATTCTTATAAATCCTCAAGTGCAAAAGAAAGTAATGAAAAACACTGTGATGATTCTATGACATAGGAACAAAAATACATGCTTTAAGAGCAAATATTTTCCTCTTTTTGCCCTTGAAATTTGATTTGTTCTTTCAAGTAATAATGCTACAGAAGCATTTTTAGATTGTGTATCCAAATAAAAGGGCTTGGAATAGCTTTATCTTCTAGAAGCTATAAACATCCTCATATAATATTTCTATAAAATGTTCATTAGGAAATTAAAAATTTAGATAAAAGATACTGCATAAGCAGCAGCTAACCCTACAAGATAGGTATATATTTTTACATCTTCAAATTGGCTCCATTAGTTGCAATCGTGCTGAAAATTACATTAAAAGCCTTGAAGAAAGCCATTTATTTTAGGTATATAAAATATCGCTCTCATATTTTCCATCTGGTGGCAACACACTTCTAAAGTAAAAGTTAAAGCCATGTCAATTATTTTTCTCTCATCTAAATAATCTGTGTGTACACTGTTCTAAGTCTAGAGAATGCTGTTTTTGCAGCACACACAGTAGTTATAATATTTCTTTTAAAAAAAATGAATCGAACTTCAAATATTCAATGTCCTTGCCAGGACTTGAGTCACTAATCTTTGGCTTACTAAGCTGGTTGATTCAGCATCATAATGCCTTTGAACATACTTAATGTCTGTCATCTGATTCATACGTATCTCAGAAAGTACTTCCAACTCTGCAATGTAATTTTCTTAATAACTTGCAAAGCTGCAAATACTTCTTAGTTTCTGGTCTTCTAGTTACCATACTATTAGGGTTAGCCATGTCTGATAACTACTCTTTATTTTCTTATGATTTCACATAAACTGAATAGGATTTGCAACTATATTTCCTCTATTTTAATATGCAATTAAGAAAGCACAAATCTAGAAAAGCCCCAGAACTCTTCAGTGCTTTGCTGAAGAAACATTTCTTATGAGCCTCTCAAGAAGTCTTAAGTATTTTCTAATTTTCTATATTTTCTTGTTTGTAAGTTTAACATTCTACCACATTGATGAGTAAAGTTTTGAAAATGAATGTGCAAATGAGTTTGTGGGGTTTAGTATTGAGCTAACTGCCATTTGTTGTAAAAAAATTAAAAAAATATGTCAGGCAAGATCTAAAACTGAGCCTGTAGCATGACAGGCAATAAGCACACTTCTCGCATCACAAAGTCTACTGGGAGCACTATTACAATATGCTGTGGCTTCTTGGCCAACTGAATGAGTCAGATGGAGGCTTCATTCCCAAAAAGTATAGGGTAGTTAAATTATACTTGAACTCACTCGCAGCCTATCTCTACTGCGCGAGACAGCCGGCAGTCACTGGGGAAATTACACCAGCAGAGGCAGACTAAAATCCTTACCTTATAATAGAGGCTGGAAATGTTGACCTTCTGTTCTTAAACAGGCAGCATATCTCGCTCACTCTCCGAAGCTCAACAGCAGGAATTCTTGTGATGTAATGCCTCATTATAATCAGAAAATTGGAGTGTGCTGTGTGGTAAGTGCTAGAAGAATAATAGGGCCCATGTTCTTTGATGAAACAATAAATGCAGAGTAATATCAGAGGTTAATTCTGAGGCCATTTGGCAATCGCTTGACAGAAGAAGAGAAATCGTATGGTTGGTTCCAGCAAGATTCTGCAACAGCACATATGGCTACCGAATCATTACATGCAATACGAGAGGTGTTTGATGACAGAATAATTAGTGTTGATTTGTGGCCCCCTCGTTCTCCTGATCTAACGACTTGTGATTTTTATTTATGGGGTTCTTTAAAAGAAAGTGTATCGTTCCACTCCTCACACACTACAGGAACTTAGAGAAAACATTGTGCAAGAAATCACAAGAATTCCTGCTGCTGGGCTTCAGAGAGAGCAAGAATATTTACACGAGATATGCTGCCTGTTTGAGAACAGAAAGTCAACATTTCCAGCATCTATTATAAGGTAAGGTTTTAGTCCACCTCTGCCGGCGTAATTTCCCCGATGACTGCCGGCTGTCTCTCGCAGTAGAGAGAGGCCACAGGTGGGTTCGAATATAATTTACTATCCTTTAGTAAGAGGTATGCCTAAGCAAAGAGAGAGATGTTGAAAGCTCTGATTCATCTGAGTCAGTTCACAAGTGTGTATTAGGATGTGGATAGAGACAGAGTATAGACAGAGTTTTCATATGATTAGACACAGGCAAAATATGGCAGAAAAAAGAATTGCCAAAACATTGTGAAATATATATTTAAAGCCAAAAAAATCTTATACTTAAAGCGTTACAAGTAGGTTTTCTTCATTAGTTAAAAAAATAGGCTTTGTAGATTTTCATCCATATTTAAGAATAAAATATCAAATAAAATACAACAAATGACATGGAATTTACAGATTTTAATCTTTGTGGAATCCTTAAACTTGGAAAACAAAAGAAGTTACTGGTTACTTTTTCCTTGCTTAATACTAAGTACAACATGCCACTAAACGCACCATTTGAAAAAATAAAAATTCTTCAAGAGTAGAGGGCATGTAATTTTGCATGTGATGTTACATACAGGAAATGTTACATTATCTGAACTGTACCCGACTTGTTGGAAAGGGTGATGCAGGTTTTCCAGACGTGTTTACTGAAAAGAGTGGCTGGAGTTTTCTAAGTGTGATTCACAGAAAACTGCCTGAATAGAATATCTGGAAAGCCCAGTTCATTATTATTTTAAAAGTGAATAATCCTAAATCTTATAAAATATGAAGATATATGAAGATTTCATACAATATAAAAATTTTACCAAGATATGAAATTTTTTGTCACCTGTACTAAATTGTACACACTGCAAAATGCAAACGTTGACAGCAAGTATAGTTTAGAATATGAAATTTCATATTTTGCCTGTCTCTACATATGAGCCAGATCATTTACTTCAAATGGATAACAATACTCCGTTAGTAGGCATTTGAATGAAAATTACTTCTCATTTGTTTTAAAGAGTTACTAAACTGTGTTTTGTTTTATATATCTGTGCTTCAAAAAAGAAATATTTGCTGCTCCTGATTTACTCATCTGAATAGCAGTCTTGACTTGAGAGGGGTTATAGATTCTTGAGGTTTTGGCTGCCAGCCTCAAAATTCGTGTAAGAAGAATTCCCTAACTTTAATAGGGAGAAAGCTGATGGAGAAAGCTTATTCCAAACATGAACTTGCTCATTCTAAAACAAGAAAGAAAGAAAACAGTACACTGTAAGAAGTATTAGATGCCAGTGAATTAGACTCATTTGCACAAAATAGTATTTAAAACTTCTATAGACCTCAAATAGATAGGGTAAGTTAATTCTGGGACCATGACAATATAAAACCTCCAAATAAACGATTGTGATTCTTCACAGCTATAACACAAGTTTCTCAGAGCACATAAGAAACAATACTTATTAGCATACTGCTTAATAATCAAGTCTTACTTGGTTTGTCAACTATATTATCTTATAAATCATATTACTTGTTTAAAAAGCACTAAATTTTCTGATTTGTTATAGATGTGATGATTAAAGATTCTAGTGTCTACTCCATAGACAATCTACTTCTGTACTATTTGTTATTTATTTTATATGCTAATTCTATCTCTATTTGGAATGTACTTGATTAACTATTGTGCCACTTTTATAGTTCCAGTTTTATCATTAATGTGTAAAGGTATTCTATAGCTAGCTTAAGTAAATATTCAGTAGTGTAACCAGATCATCTTAACTTTGATAACGTTTTGTCATAATCTGGCATGGATATTGTAGTTTCCCATAACCTGATAGCATAGATATTATTCAGTATGTATTTACTTCTTTCTTCTTCAGAATTTGCGAAATATTACTTGTTTTAACCCTTTCATAAATTAAAACAACATTATCTGAGTGTTACTGGACTGCAGTTTGGTAAGTGTGCATCAGAACCAAAGGAGGTCAAAATGTGATTCATAATGTGCTCTTTATTTGTACATATTTTTCGTGTTTCTGGCCAACTACAACATCCAATGAAACTGTTTCTTCGCCTCTTGTGAACTCTCAGGAATATAGTTTCTCTTAATTCTCTCATTCTAAATCTTTAACATTTTTTATCCTTATATAGTACTTGTCAAACAGCACATAAATGTCGACTATACAGAATTTCTCATGATACAACCTTCAATAATTGAACAATAATTATTGTTTTTATACACTACCTACTTTCAAAAGTGACTACCCTAAGCAACATACCTCATACTTCAGTCTTTATTATTCATACATAATGCCCCTACTAGCAAATGATCCATTTCAATGTCTTGGTATTGTGACTTCATTCAGTTTTCACTGTCGCTTCACTAATGTGATTTAGTTCAATTTTTACTGTCACCTCACTAATATGATTCAGTTCAATTTTCACTGTCCTTCACTAATGTGACTTAGTTCAGTTCTCACTGTCACTTCACTAATGTGATTTAGTTAAATTTTCACTGTTTTTCATTAATGTGACTTAGTTCAGTTTCACTGCCACTTTACTCTTCCTCGCGATGTAGCGGCACATTTAAACACCTGCAAAGCAGCCTCTTCTTCCTTCCAAATTAGTCACTGGGGCGTCGAGAACAGCACCTCTCTAATCGCTTGCAGTAGCAGCTTTCGCTGTACCTCACAACTGCCGTCATCTCACTCGTAGAACGCACTGAGTTTTCAGGACTTTGTCGCATCAGAAACTTGCTCACTGATTCGCAAGCACGCTTGCTTATATATCACTAAAATATTTTCTGGAAGCTTCATAGGAAGCGAGAAAGAAGCTTCCAGAATTATCTCGTTGCGTCGCGAGCGCTTCTAGAAATTACATCGGAGGAAGAGCGTTCCTCCTTATCTCTTCGACCGGCAGTCTGTCGGCGCCTCCATTTGATAAGCTTGGCACATAGCTCCCTGCTCTAGGCTGGTCGTCCCGAGCAGCTCCGCGATATGGAGTAAGCCGATCAAGATCGACCACCATTAGCTTCCTACTGGGTTGACATGGAATACGGTATGCCACATCATTATCCGTTAGCGCCCCAACACGGCTGGCCAGCATGAAGAGGCGGGCCGAACAACAGAACACATGGTAGCCCTAGCTCCCGTCCGAATACCATGTTGGCCGGTGTCATGCCAATGGATTCATGTACTGATGTTCGATATACCAGGAGGAACACGTGCACATCCCAATCTCGCTAATGATTGGATACCACTTTGTGTAGATGCTCTTCGACCGTCTTAATATAACGCTCCACCATTCCGTCTTAGTGCGAATGAAGGGGAGTGGTACGGATCTTCTGTATGCCGAAGCGCTGGAACAGCTCTCGCATAAGGTTAGATTCGAAATTCGTTCCCTGGTCATGTGGACTCGCAGGGAATTCCAAATCTACAAAAAGTTGTTCACCAGTGCATTAGCCACAGTCGAAGCCTCTTGTTTGCGAACTGCATATATCTCCAGGCACTTGGTGAAATAGTCCGTAGCGAATATTAGAAAGCATTTTCTTGGTCTGTTCTTAAGAAAGGATCTGCCATGTTTATTGCAATTGTTTCGAACGGCACTCCACGTTTTATTGTTGACTGTGAGTCTGGGGTCTACGAATTGCCGCGCAAATGTCGCATAGTTGCTACTACCTCTCCACTCGCTTCGAAGTTGCAACCAATAAGCTCTTCTTAAAGTCTTATTAACACCCAGATGCCCACTAGTAATACTGGCATGGTTTCCGCGAGGTCTTTCTTCACCTTGCTCCTCCGGAGCACTAGCTGTTCCACTTTGATTTACCCATCCGTGGGCTCCCATACTCTCTTTAACCTGACCACTAGAGAGTTCCACTGCGCCCAAAAGCTCTTGGGCCAGACCTCTGGGAGCGATGTCTGCACACGCATTGTTTTAGATCTTTATTCTTCAGAATTGGCTCTATACCTCAATCCTCCAGTTGCTCCCTCTTTAAGATCTCTTCGTCTCAACCGGATGCAGGTTGCACTGTGACCAGGCATAAGGATGCAACACTCCATCTTCTCTGTCCCAGATTTCATTTCTGTCTCCATCTTCTTCATTCTAGATTTCATGGTTTTCATTTCATTAATAATTGTTGAAGCATTTCCTCCATCGTGGTGTTTTAATCCCACTCCTGACACTAGTGTGAATTTATTCAGTTTTCACTATAGTTTCACTAATGTAATTTAGTTCACTTCTCACTGTCACTTCACTAATATGGTTTTTCGATTTTCACTGTTACTTCACTAATATAATTTAGTGTGATTTTCACTGTCGCTTCATTATTGTGATTTAGTTCAGTTTCATTGCCACTTTACTTTTTCTCATGA
Organism: Deroplatys truncata; assembly: GCA_030765065.1. Classification (NCBI taxonomy): domain Eukaryota; kingdom Metazoa; phylum Arthropoda; class Insecta; order Mantodea; family Mantidae; genus Deroplatys; species Deroplatys truncata. The sequence goes on from CM060984.1 coordinate 173,436,430, forward strand.
CATAGCAACACAATGAAACATGCACTTGCTGGGATACTGACAAGGTCTCTATAATCACATGCAGTAGCAGCACTCGCTGTACATCACAACTGTTGTCACATCACTCATAGAACACACTGAGGTACCAGCACTTATGTCGCATCAGAAGTGCACTCACTCACTCACTCACTCACTAACTGACTGACTGATTCGTGAGCTTATATACCACTCCAAGTTTCTGGAAGCTTCGTGGTATGGGAGAAAGAAGCTTCCAGAATTATCTCATTGCGTCGCGAGCGCTTCTATAAATTACATTGGAGGGGGAATGCTCCTTTTTATCTCTCCATATCTCTTTCACCAGCAGTTCATCAGTGCCATCCATTTATAAGCTCAGCACATAATTGAATCACTATATATATATAAAACTAACATATTATATATGTTAGTTCTGCTCCTCAAATTGAAATTATTAGATGAAAATGTTTCTGTTTCTCCATCTAGAGTAAAACATCCTGCTTTGATGTCTTTCCAGATACATTCACCTATAAGTATGACATTTTTAGAGACCTATTATTGGGCATATAACTATTATAGTGTAAGAAAATAATACATTCATAAATCATTCCTTATGTTAAGAGTTAATTTAGTTTCATTTTACTTCTGTTTAGTAGAACAAGGGCTCATATTTGCTTTAACTCAATACTGTTGTAATGCCCTTGACTCCATGCCAAGATCTGCATCTGTGTTGGAGATGGAAATGTGCATTTGCTTTTGAATAATGAATTCTCTTTTCGTCCATTACCTAAATGGTGTAAAAGATAAGCAGCCTAACTCTTTAAGATTCTGTCACATCACATATGTTTGACAGTGAGATACATAATCTGATTTCCATTATAGCTGGTTCATTGTAATAAAATAATACTTTAACAAGGAGTGTATCTGAAAGAGAGAAAGAAAGAAAGTGAAAAAGATATATAAACTGCATTAATAGTTGTTAAGTGATATTTTATATTGCAGACATTTTGTGCTGGATAACACACATTATAACTTCATTTAGTAAACACTTGGTTCATTCTGTTTCCATGGAGGAATATATTACAAGAGGGAAAAGGATGGCAGTGGCATCTATTGACAGTTTTTATGGTTAAAACCCTCAATCTCCTCTGGTTTGAAAATGTATAATTATTGCCTGAGTGCCAAAATCGGTATGTCTTTGTAGGTTATTTATTTATAGCATGAGCAAATTTATATATTTTTTTTTCTTTTTTAGCATCCTTTAACCTGTTAGGTCATATTGGACAACAAATGAAATGGGTAAAATGATGTTCAAATGAGCCCGGGGTCCATTGAGCTTAGAGTTACTTGACATACATCTTTCAGGATAAGAAAAACTCTGGGGAAAAACCTTATCGGGTAACTCATCCTAACCAAGATTCAAATTCAGGACCTCTTGAATGCGAGGCAGACACATTGCCCCCACACCATAGAGGTGGGCTAAAAATTTGTATTTGAAAGGGTGAAAAACAAAGTGATACAAAAGACCCTCAGTTAGTTATAAAAGAAGTGAGTTTTAAACTAAGAAGGAAATATACAAATGTGCATACATGATTTTCCTATTTTCTTTTGAACTTAAGTAAATTATCTCAAAAATTAATTAAATTTTACTTCACTTCTTAGGCCCTCATTTATTATTCTGTCATGCTTATATTTCAAGCAGCTGAAAAAATGCTTCTGTGCAAACAACACTAACTCTTCCACTATTCAGTTGAAAATGTTTAACTGCTCTTAGTTTCCCAGAAAATTTAAATATATATTCAGTATTAGTTCTTATACAAATTTACTATGTTATTGTGCTTATTAATGGTTCCATCTAAGAACTGTTCTTGAAGCTTGCTTTTATTGATAATAAAGGTTGGAATAAGATTATTCTCTCTGCAGGAAAAGGAAAAATAAATAGTAGATGAATACGAGTCATCAACATCATTATAGCTGGAGTTATTAGCTTTAAATTACGTATTACATTACAGGTGGCTATAATCTTCAAAAATCTTCTGAAGCAATATAGAAAAATCAGAAAATCTTGGGACCTATTTCACTAACTGGATTAAAATTTTCAATGATCATGACAACCAGTATATTGTACACTGATGTAGAATATTCTCACTGTGTTGTATATAACTTTGTCAATTATAAACTAACGTACTTTTGTTTAAATTAGACTTCACTAAATTTACTCATGTGTCTTAAGCAATTAATGTAATTTATTTCTTTATTAATCGATAAATAAATTTGTTTCTATGCATGTATGTACACATAACTTATAAAGTCGAGCAAATATTCAAAAAAAAATCATAACTTATAACATCATTCAGCACAGATACATAATGTTGCAATATTACCACAAAATGTTAAATTAGATGCTTTCAATTTATAATGATATTTAATTCTGTTATTTGCTATGTGGTTTAACATATGTGAAAGTGAACAGCACTTTTTACCCCTGTATTCTGCATGTTACCTCTCCTGACCCAAAAGCATATATAATGTGGCACAAGAAAGTTAAATTTAGAACAGTGTACAGCATACATATATCATGTTATTACAATACGGTAATAGTAAACTTTGCAGCAGATGACTCCAGTTTTTCAGTTATTAATAATAACATTGTGTAAAAATATTCACTAGTAAACTTTACAGCTAAGATACACATATTGAGCATTGTTCTAAAATAATAAATGTGAATGTAGTTTATTGCTTCTTGTTACATTTCAGTGCACTACAGTTATAAATGTTGTACATACATTTTCATCATACTTGAAAAATGCTAAAATTCTTCTTTTTTCCAATAGATTTCTTTCCTCTTGATCAGCTTATTAAGATTCACCCTAGTTCCCAAAAGAAAAAAAGTAATACTTACAATGTTGGTGTCCATGAGTTCTGCCGAATTAGTCTTTGAATCAGAATGGTGTGAAACACCTCATTTTGGAAACTAGCACCAAATGATGCAGAGATAGGTCAAATGCTAATGCTAACTGGTGTGTATACTAAAGCGTGGTAGTTAATTATCCTATTTGTAATATATTCCTTCATATTATTTTATCTGGGTAACTTCATTCGATACAATAAACATTTGAAAGGCAGATGTAAGTAATGAATCTTGAGTATAATAGAGAAGGAAAAGAATTAAGAACATGAACATTTGTTTCTTGCATTTCTTCTCTTAAGATATGCATTGCTCAGTCTTTCAACTGAGTGTTAGTGATCTTAGTGAAAGAAGGATTTCCAAGAATCACTCCTTATAGTAGTTCTATTCAACCTTTTCTCTCTTATTGTTCAATTTTTTTTTTAAGGAACAGATGATGTGATTGCATTTGAGAGATAAATTAAATTAATAAAAATGTGACACAAAGCTTTAATTTGCCTATATCTGTGTACCGGTTGCCCATAAAGTCCCAATACATTTTCATGTTCCTGGTCTGCTACAACACAATGAACAATAAACTTAGGATAGACTAGGACCTTATAAAGCCTAATGCAGTTCAACATATCCACCTTCATTAACAAGAAAATTGCCAGAACAGTATATCTGGACATATTGCAATTTTTTCTGGAGCCACGGTTATGGCAGAATGGTATCCTTGTCTTTGTCATTTATCAACAAGATGGGGTACCACCCCGCTATGCAAACATTGTGCGGAACTACCTGAATGAGAACTTTCGTAACCAGTAGATTGCAAGAGCGGCAGATTGCATGTTGGTACCCCATCCCCACAGCCTCATTCTCTTTGACCTTTTTGCATGGGATTTCATCAACAGCCGAGTTTACACTACCAGGGTGCCAGATTTGCGTGAGCTGAAGCAACGAATAAGAGCAGCATGCTTGCTAAACCACTCAAATTTTATGAAGTATGTTCTGTACAACCACAAAGCGACAGGAACAGCGTGTTGATAATGAAGGTGGACATGTTAAACTGCATTAGGCTTTATAAGGTCCTACTCTACCCTAATATAATGCTTATTGTGTTGCAACAGACCAGAAACTGAAAATGTATTGGGGTTTTATGGGCACCCTGTATCTGCATTAAGATTATGATAGTGAGAAAGCATAACACCACATACCTAATATGTTTCCATTAAATATTTTGTTTGTGTTACTTATATGTATGAAATACTTATACTGTGACAGATACCTGATTGCATTTGTAAAAGAAATTAAATGAATAATAATGTGGTATGAAGCTTTAATTTACCTATATAATGTATAATGCATCAGAACTTAGATATTATAAAGCATAACACCATGTAACACATTCTCATTAAAGATCTTATTTCTGTTACCTACCTGTATGAAATACTTATGCAAAGTTTGTTCCTAATTTGGAGGATTTAGTAACCTTGTCAAACTCTGAATCATTGACTCATCTTGGATTATTTCTGGATGTTAAGGTATCATTTTGGCTTAAAACTGGGTTTACTGCCAATTGAAATGCAATAATTCCCAATGGCAAGTGATTTGGGAAATGAATTTTTAGAATTCCTTTCCTCCAGTTGCAATTAGAATGAACCAAACCACTTTCACTTTCAAAATTCTTAATTTTGCTCAACTCAAAGCAAAAAGCTGAGTCACTAATCCAAAGAACTTCATGGTATACTATAATTGATTAGCTCCTACTGTCATGGTTTGAGTTCAAGAGCAGCATTATTTAATAGGATTTCATGATAGTCAATTGTATAAAGTGAATTAAAGAATTTAGTAGATTTTTTAAATACAAAATAAAATGAGCAGTAATTTAATGAAAATCTGACACCATTTATGAAAGCTTTGACTACAATAAAACAATAAATTGAATAAAGAAAAGAACAAGAAAGGAACAAAAACAAATTAATTAAACATTCAGATTAATGTATAATTTTTAATCCAAATGTAACAAACATTAGCAAACTATTTTCAGTTTTTGTTCATCCAGTACATCAGATAAGTTCAGAGCCTTTTATTAATAAGCACTGATAAAGAATGCTGTAAGTAACATTGAAAATGCTGTAAGTTATGAACTGTTATAAGCCATATGTTACAGTATGTAGACTATATGAATGTCTATTTTTTTTTAAAAAATGCAGAAAATTGTGTTGTGATGCCTTTCATAATCAGCAAATCTGAGAGTCTGATGACTATATTACCAACGAAAAATTCATTTATAAATAATATTTACTTACTATTTATAAAAAAATGTTTATGCAATGTACGAACTTTAAAAATATAGAGAAAAAGGAAAACGGGTCAGAAAATATGTTTCTAACTTTAAGAATACACTGAAGAAAATATGTGTTGTATTTTGCAATTATGCACTTAACTGCGTCTGATTCTAGTGTTATTTCTGGGGCATAAGATTCACAATATGGTTGCTGCCAACACTAAAGAAAATTATCTGTAGCACATTAAATATAAGGCATAGCATAGCTACTATTCAATTTTTTTATGTTGCATAACACACAAATACAAATATGTTAATTTATGTTAAATGTAACTATGAAGTTCATATGAGATACTGGGAGGGAGGAGATTAGATAAATCATTGTTGTATAAAATTTCAGCTTCTTTTTTTAACTTTGTGAACCTCTTTGGTGTTTATATTTACACTTACAGACAAAGAGAAGAAAAATATATTTCTGTGTCATTAGGAACAGTTTAGTAAATTGATTTGGAAGTGTATTAATGTATAACACACTATCGTTAATCAGTTTAAGAAAAGGTAAAACATAGATTTTATGAGTTTCATCACATTATTTTTGGCATATGCCCTAGTTTTATTACTCAGCATTACCTCATTCCACTGAATATAATATTTCTCATAGAAATACTAGGTGCACTCCACATTCGATTATCTTTTATAACCATTCCATGCCACATTCTGTTTTCCAATATGTGTAGACAGAGTTTCTGATCACCCAATATCAGTATGAAAACAGTCATAAGTGATGTTTCCTGTTCCATTTCTTCATGAATCACAGAGTTATACCTTGAGCTTCCGAAATTTGCTTAAACTTTCCACATAGATGTAAAATTTGCTTTGTCATTATTGCAATTTGCAAATTCGAGAAATCAAAAGTATAACTAATATTCAATAAAGAATGCCTAGAAAGATTTTATTATTTTGACAGCAGCCTTATGCCAGACACCAGTATATTTTATATGCATATGAATATGAAAGAACTTGTACTTTTTATTGAATGTTGCATTTATGGATAATGTTTACTTCAGTACATGTCAAGGAATTTGTTCTGCTGACCAGCTATGTACTTTTCATGATGATTTTGGATAAGGAATGAAATAGGAAGGATCTATAATGCTGAAAAAATAATTTGAAGCATTATGATGAGGACTTCTACAGTGATAATGATTATAATCAGCTGTTGATTAGAATGAGGACCTTTCTAAATGGATAATATCTAAGTAAGCTATTCATATTGAATACCTAGATCATTCATTTCCCAAAATTTGTAGTTCAATTCTTTAATTCAGTTATTTCTGTAAACACGAACTTTTATATATTTTTCACAGATAAGTAATATTCAGGGATTAGAACTGACATTAGTACAGTGCCAAGTTTTGTTAGATGAATAACAAAACTCAGTAATCTGTGATAATTTAGATGCCTTTTAAAGGAGTTCTTACATTTGTTGCTTTAAGCCATTTGAAGTTCATTGAATGTAAGAATTATGAGGCTGCAACCCTCTAAGCTGACAGAATAACTTTGCGGTCTTTTCAAAAAGGTGGGAAATTTAAAAAAACCCATCTTGCAGTAAATAAATGGTTAAATGCATGGTTTGGAAGCAGAAAATCGCTGCTTGATTTAATAGTGTTATAAATAGAGGAGAGAGGTTTACTGCAAACTGTTGGCACGCAAAGATTTGGGCAGGGACATTCCAGGTTCTTAGTCCATGCAAAGCATTTCATGAAGGTCATTATTACTTAAATCAGAAAAGTTCTTTGATGTTTGTAAATCAGTGAATCGATAATAGTAGTAAAAAATATAACCATGCAAACTTCTTTTTTGTTCAAATCTGGAAATAAAGATATTTGTGCTTCTTCAGCCTCATAATTACCGATAATTAATTATAGAGGATTTAAAATAATGAGTAGTTTGAATGGAGTAATCTCAATATAAATCAGGGGCATAGTTTGTACTAAGCTTAATAATTACTAACATGGAAATGATAAAATGGATGTAAAATCCATTTTTTGTCACTTGTCCTATTATATCGATTAGAAAGGTTTCATAATGATTAGAATAATTTGTTCAAACAAGTTACAATGATGTAAACTAAGCAGCATTAAACTAGCTAAAAGTGAAATAGCATAATATTCCCAATACCTAATCCAAAACCTGTTTTAAGTACATGGTTCAGTCCGTAGAACTATAGCCTAGCCGATTTTTATATTATATTTATAAACATATTTTAATACTGCTTCTGTTGAAACAGGTATTTGTTCAATCAAATGTCAATGCTACTATATCCTTCATGGCCCTTTCTTTATAACTAGCTATTGTAGTCTGTTAATTAGACTTCAAAGTTTCATATGCTTGTGGGATATATACAATCCCTGTATTAATGCTGATATAATGATGATATGATTGTTGTCTATGATATAGACAAGCAATGTACATGTGAAGGTGTATTTATTACATGATAAAAATGTAGTTTTCTAAAGTAAGCTGCAGTCTTATGATTGTTTGAAGTCTATAACAAAAATACTTCTCCCCTGATAACTTAATCTTGTTTCTTCCTGTTTCCTCTGAGCATACATAACTTTTGAAAAAGTCACTTTGGAGAGTGACCAGGTGCTTGCTAAGATGCCCACATATAATTTTGCATTAACTGTGCAAAAAGCAACAAACAGCTGGCAATCTAAGGGACTATTAAATTAATCATTACCTTAACAGTGCTTTAATAATGATCATAAAATGAAGAGAGCTGTCAGATATCTATATTTCAATAGAATATTTTATGATGAAATTGTTAAATAGCTGATAAATAAGATTAAATACTGCAAGTAAAGGCATAGCACAGGCTAATCATACTCCAATGAGTCACAGTTTCTGGTCACCCTCTAATGTCTAATAGACACTGGTATATATGGCTAAAACTGATAACTCTCTTATTGTGCTCCTACTATTTGTTCTTCTCAATACTACTCCACTTGTTGTTCTTGCAGCAGAGACATAAAATATATGGTCCACGATAGAAACTTATTTTGTGTGCCATAGTGTACTCATTTTTTGATAACATATTATTCTTTATTGTTGTTTTACAAATATTATTGTTACTGTTAAAAATGAAATTTATAAGATATATGTGTAAGCCTATAAAATTATTGTTCTTTTATAGCAAATAATTTTTATAATATAATGTTTTACACTTTCTATACACTCTTGTGATACA